>JASDQU010099841.1:398544-413910 GCA_032191745.1 Picea mariana
CTAAAGAAATGTCATTCTACGAGATGGAGATTTGACTAGAATGAAACAATTATATATACAAGGGTCAATTGACCCTTGTATATATAATTGTTTCATTCTAGTCAAATCTCCATCTCGTAGAATGACATTTCTTTAGGGGAATAATAAAGAAGGGTTGATTGCCCCTTTCACATTCGATCTTTTTAATTAATCCTTTTCCCTTATTTGACCTAGTCTACAAGGGTTGATCAAATCTTCCTTGTATAAATTTTCAATGAATCATTTTCAAACTAATAGAAGAGGTATGTGCTAGGGGCATAATGTGAAAGTCCCAATCAACCTTTATATAATGATAATTGTTCCATTTCAAGCAACTCTTTGTCTCATAAAATGGTATATCACTAGGTTAGGAACAAGGAAGGGTTGGTCACAACTTATCGATTCATATTTCCAAATAATCTTTTTTGTTAATGAATCCTTTCAAACTCATAAAAGAGGCTTTCACTAGGGCATAATGTGGAAGTGTCGCCTAATTCTTCTTGATATAATTGTTATATTCCAATACACTCTACATCTCATTGAATGCTATATATTTAACAATAGAAGAATAAGGTGAATTATGATTAGGTGACTTATGTCACCTAATCATACCAATGATGTACTTAGAGAAACTACTTCCAGACCACCAACAATGATTTATGCTTCCTGCTGATCTAGGAAATAATTCTTGATCCAATGCTAAAGCAAAAACCTGAAGTGCTCTTCCTGCCCTCAGTACATCCTGCCCAATAAACATTTGTAAAACCTCACAATATTACTCCACCACTGTGCTCATACAAAAACCAATACTACATTGTACCTTTCAAGTATCCAAACACTCAACCATGTGTATCCATGAGGGTTGCTCCTTGAGAATTGTTAGGAAGGAGTCATCTAGGAAATTTCCACTAATCAACTGCCCTATCTTTGGTTCCGAGAGGTGAGTCCCATGAAGTAGTTGATGTTTGAATTTACAACAAAGTAGATAGAAAAGGCCCTCTATAGCTAAAACATATAGGGATGACACCAAAGGGAATCCCTATCTAATTTATTGAAATAGTCCAATTTGTTCATATTTTCTTTTATTAATGAAGAAAGAAGCCAATGAATTAGTAAAGCAAGTTTCCACACTAATTTTGAATCTGAGACTAAGTCCTATGACTTTGAGGTTCATTTTGATAAGGAGCAATTTGCTTAACCAATTAAGGAGATTAAAATTCTTTCTGTAGGATATGGTCAAGACCTATTTAGCAACAAGCACACTCTTCGGAGTGGATAATGCCAATGTTGGGACCAAAGGTTTGATTGAGATTCCTAGCTCTTTAAATAATGAATATTCCATGACCATTTCATTTCATATTGAAGGAAAGGTAACATGTTTCATGCATCTATGAAGAGGTATCTTAGTGGCCATTCTATCAAGCTTCTATCGAGGTGTCTCTTGTATGAGGGAGGACACCTAAGATGTATTTCTATGGGCCTAGACATGTTTGGATAGCCCTCATCCTTCTCTTTATTCTCTTTTCTCGGTGGGCCCCCAATGATTTACATGGAAGAGTTTGGAAGAGTTTGGAAGAGTTATAGTCTAGGCCTATATATAATATATAATATATTATATATATAATATATATTATATATTGTATATTATATATATATATTATATATTGTATATTATATATATATATATATTATATTATATATTATATATTATATATTATATATTATATATTATATATTATGTATATAATATTAAAAAAACAAAAATCAAAAATAAAAACGAAAATCAAAACAACATAAAATAAAAACAAAAATGAAACAAAACACAGCCAAAACATAATTTCAAAATGCATACGCTCGCATGCAGAGCTACATGAACTCACCACCACAGTCCCACCACTAGTGCGCAGAGCTATAAGCAACCACCACCACAGTCCCTGCACGGATTTGGCACCACAATCCCACCACTCACGCGCAGAGCTGCAAGCAACCACCACCACAATCCCACAGATTTGGAGGATGGAAGGGAGAGGAGGACAGATTTGGAGCATGGATTTGGAGCACAGAAGGGAGAGGAGGAAGGGAGAAGGAGGAGAAGGAGGGAGAGTTGCAAGGGAGGAGGCTAGGGCACAAACATTTGCACGCAGAGTGGAAGGGGGAGAAGGAAGAGAAGGAGGGAGAGGCACACGGGAGGAGGGAACGCGGGAAGAGGCTAGGGAAAACAGATTTGCAGAGGAGAAAAGATGGATTTGTAGAGGAGGAGGGCACACATTTTTGCACTGGAGGAGGGCACACCGCTAGAGGAAATGGTTTGACTTCTTTCTCCTATCTCTTGAGTGTGCATGTTAATTGTTTGATGAAATTCTTGATAGAATGTTTGATGAAATGTTTGATAGAATGCTTCATGAAATGCTAAGTCATCCTTTTAAAATGCTCCAATCGTACCCTTAGCACTAGGCTCATAATCGGTTTCAAAATTGAAGAGCCCTAACCATAATTGTTTACAACTCACACATGACCAATCCCCTTGATTATGCCATGTGAAGAAAAACTCCCCATTGGAGTAGTGTAATTTAATAACCCTTGAATATAGTCCAAAACAAATATTTGAAGAAAGTGTCCAAGAATTTGGGGATAGGGAAACAAGTAAGAATGAAAAAATAAATCTAGCATCTCTTCCCCAATTTCATAGAATGATCATTGAGGTAGTAGACACTTTTATCCTTGAATTTGAATCCCTTTGCAATAATTATGAATATAATAATTATTCCCAGTTGAGAATTTTCCCCTCTACTTTGAAGGAAATATCCCTCAAATGGTTCATAGGTCTAGATATACATAATATTTAGACATTGGAAACTATGAAGAATCTTTTTATAGAGAAATACACTGAATGTTGAAAATATGGAGACTGATCATGAGATTAACTATTCCAAATGACTTAGAAAGGAAAAATCATTAGAGGACTATGTTAAGATATTTCACTTTGGTTAAAAGAGATCTATCGATTGCTCAATTGACAAAAACTCTCCTAAGACAATTCTATTGATAGAAGTAAGAGATAATGATATGGAAGCTTTAAATTTGATCACATTTGTAGATATTTACAAATGCACTTATGATGAGATAATAAATATTTGAAAAAACTACTCAAAAGTTTCTACTAAAAGGGGTAAAGGAATCAAATGAATTGTTGAACAAACCTCCATGAGGCAACAAGCATCTAGGTGTGGAGGGATCTCACAACAAAGAGGCAACAAGCATCTAGGTGTGGAGGAAGTTCACCATGAATTGAACTTGGGTCATCATTATGGAAAGTGCTTCGAATTGCCTCTAGACCATAGTGTGACGGGTGTGCATGCACACACACACACACACATATGCCCAAACACACTTCTACCATTTGTCTCAACCCTTGATCTCTTCTACCATTGGGTACACATCCACTGAGCACGTATCTTTCAATCATGCATCCATTGTACACACTTGTTAGGTGCACCCTTGTTTGGTGCTCTTGGGTACCTTGGGTCCAATTGTTCCACACATGGCACTTTAGGTGAAACACCATTGGACATTGGATAGTTAGTAAACAATTCATGAAGAAGGAAGAAGCACCATCGGGGATAGTCGAAGCTGGAAATGAGGGAGCTTGGTTCCACCTTATAGTGAAGCGTTTTGCAAGTGCAAGGAAAGTCTCATATAAAAGGGGGATGCCTTAAAAGTGATGAGGAATAAGGGAAGAACTCATTCACAAGGACTATTGGTTTTTTGTCAAATCCAGCCCATATAGGTCAAATTATTCATTAGATTCCTTGTTTGAATGTTCTACTAGCTCCATTTATCCACATAGAACTAGAATGTCTTTATTATATAAGAAAACATCCATCCTTCTAGATACTATTGTCACTATGGATTCCACTATGAATTCAATCCTAGTGAGTCTTTGTTACAATACGTTCACTGTATTGTTATCCATCAAAGATTGCATATGAATTTATCTTAATGTATCACATTTAGATTATCCATCAATTCCAATTCCTCCAACTTCTATACTACAAGGTTTTTCATCCCCTTTACAGGTTGTAAAAACCATGCTCAATGAATCCATTCTGCCAATGTCTTCATGTTGCTTCCTTATTGTAGGGATGACACATGGATATTCAATCCTAGTGAGTCTTTTTTACAAAACCTTCATTCAATTGTTTTCCATCGAAGGTTGCATAAGAATTTCTCTTGATGTCTCACATATAGATTATCCATCAATTACAATTCCTCCAATTTATATACTACAAGGTTTCTCATCCCCTTTACAGGCTGTAAAAACCATGCTCAAGGAAGTCATTCTTCCAATGTCTTCATGCCACTTTCTTATTGTAGGGATGACAGGTGGATCCTCAAGCCTAGTGAGTCATTGTTACAAAACCTTCATTGATTTGTTTTCCATAAATGGTTGTATAAGAATTTCTCTTGATGTCTCACTTATAGATTATCCATCAATTTTAATTCCTCCAAGTTCTCTACTACAAGGTTTCTCATCCCCTTTACAGGTTTTAAGGATGAAACATGGATCTTGTCCTAAAAGGATGACCAAAAAATCTAAGTGAGTCACAAGAACTTCCTTCACCTTCCTTGGGAATTATTTCCCTCATAGTCATCCATGCGAATAATGGAGAAAATTGCAATTCCACTCCAATCTCTAAGCTTGAATGTGGTTCCATTGATCATTCCATCAACCTTTTCCACTTCTAATGTCATTCATTTGAAGGAAGTCCATGTAAACTCAAGTTGCAACCCAAGCTCTCTTAAAACATATTCCTTCATGGAATTGTGGTTCGCCCCAGTATCAACCATGGTATCAATTGATCTTCCATTAAATACTGCTGCAACATAGAAAAGTCCTATGAAATATTTGTCTTGGATTATTGTACACTTGTCTTCTAGCACAACACACAATACTTGCAAAATACCAATCGTGGATTCTTTGTCGACTTTCTCCATAGTAGACAAATTATACTTGATTGGAAAATTCTTTACATGATGATCTTTTTCACAAATCCAGTAGGAAATAGGCATACCCTTTTTTTTAGGTGCATGTAGTTGCTTGGCCTTGTCCTCACCAAACTTCCTAGATAGCTTCACCTTCCCTTTTTCTTTCTTCTTATTCTTAGCAAACCACTTCTCCCTTAATGAAGCATCCTCACATATACTGGGAACTCCTTTTTCCTCTACCTTGTATTCCAACAACTTGTCTACTATAGTGATGGTTTTTTGCAAGGGTATACACAATCTAGCATTATAAATCACTCTACACCCAAGGTTTCAAGCCATTCATGAAGTGGAACAACCTATCTTCTTCAAACATGTCCTTCATCTCCAACATGAGTCCTAAAACATGCTTGATGTAATCTTGAATCATACATATATTCTTAAGAGCCAATAATTGATTTCATGTAATCCAATATTAATTCAATTTCCTAGCCCAAATTGAGCCTTCAAGGCTACTTTCATCTCTTACCAATTGTCAATCTTATCTATAGTATGAATGGATTCTAAGTCCTCTACTCAATTTCTCCACCAAATATTTGTAGTACCTATCAAGAACATTACTGTGACATTCACCTTGGCCTCATGTGAACTTCCATTCATATGTTCCAATTATTATTCAACATACCAACTTAAGTAACTTAGCATTGTGGGTTCCATCATATGATTCTGGTTCCTTGATATTTATCCTCATAGGAATTGATGAACTATGCCTATAGGCAATAACTTGTGTCAAGATCTTAATAATGTCTTCCTAGTCTTTGAATTGTAGAATAGACTTCCACTATTTTCAACCATTCATCAACATCGGTGTTGAAGTTTGTGGTAATCAATTTTACAATATTTTGACACTCTTCTATAGAATTTTTAAATCTATGGTTGATGCCGATCATCTCTTCTTCTAAGGATTCTTTATTTTCTCCATTATTGCAAAGAAAATTTTCCATATTCTACACATCCTTTTCCTAGGTTGCAAGCCTAGTCTTGACCCTTGGAATATTAGGATCCTATCCACCATCATTGTCTTCATGATGTGAATACATCTCTACATCTAATCTAGCCATTGGAAGATCACTCAAATGTTTGGAAACTCATTCCAAAGCTTGTTTATTTACTTCAAGTTCATTCGAATATCATGAATAATGTTATGATATCACATGTCATAGTAGTGACAATGGTGATGAGAACCAAAACTATCTCAAAAAAAATATGATACCACCTTTCCTTCAAAAAGTGGCAAAGAGTATGCCTGAATACCACTAGTCATGAACCTATAGTCTGCCCAATTTTTTTCTTTTCTAACTTGAGTTTATCCCAAGTATATTTTGACACCTAATATTGTGCAACACTACCTTTCATTGACCACAAGGGATTGGACAACCTGTGCCTACTACAACTAGACTATGCCTCTTCACTTAAGGTTAAATACCATAACTTCGCCTTAGGCTACAATACGTCAAATGAAATTAAGTCCTGTTCATCCAATTTCATTGAACAACATGCACACATCCAACCATGCCCTTTAAAACATACTAGCAATACTTTAACACTTAGCCAATATTTCAATACTTAGCCAACATATTCCAAATGCAACTATATTGCAACTATATTGCAACTTATGCAACTATATTGCAACTATATTCTCAAATATTGGTGAGTGTTCAAATGAAACTATATTGCATCTTATGCAACTATATGAAACTTATGCAATTATATGCAACTATATTGCAACTTATGCAACTATATTGCAACTATATTCAACTATATTGCAACAATTTTGTATGCAACTATATGCAACTGTGAAACATGCCTTATGTTCTTTCCCTAAAAACCTATATGAAACTATATGCAACTATATGAAAATAGGACCTAAAAACCTTATGTTCTTTCCCTAACCATGGACAAGACCTAAGTTCCATACATGGTGTGAAAAAATTGTGAATGACACCCATATCCCACCCAAGCAACTTTATGGAACTTATGCAACTTTACGCAACTTTATTGCAACTTATGCAACTATATTGCAACTTATGCAACTATTTGCAACTTATGTAACTATATGCAACTTATGCAACTATATTGCAACTATATTCTCAAATATTGGTGAGTGGTCAAATGAAACTATATTGCATCTTATGCAACTATATGAAACTTATGCAATTATATGCAACTATATTGCAACTTATGAAACTATATTGCAACTATATTCAACTATATTGCAACAATTTTGTATGCAACTATATGCAACTGTGAAACATGCCTTATGTTCTTTCCCTAAAAACCTATATGAAACTATATGCAACTATATGAAAATAGGACCTAAAAACCTTATGTTCTTTCCCTAACCATGGACAATACCTAAGTTCCATACATGGTGTGAAAAAATTGTGAATGACACCCATATCCCACCCAAGCAACTTTATGGAACTTATGCAACTTTACGCAACTTTATTGCAACTTATGCAACTATATTGCAACTTATGCAACTATTTGCAACTTATGTAACTATATGCAACCTATGCAACTATATTGCAACTATATGCAACTAGGTGTGGCAATTTCAACTTTATGCAATTGTATGACGGATAGGTGTGGCAATTTCAACTTTATGCAACTAAATGAAACTATATGCAACTATGTTGGTACCAAAAATGTATATTGGCATGATAACTTATCTTCTTGTTTTAACGAGTGTAGGTACCACCAAATAGGTATCTGCCGGATCTATATTCCTCGAGTGATGATTAAGATATAGTAAGAGAGGTTGAAAGTGAGACGTGTTGTACTAGATCTACCGGTTCTAGATCAACTAGGTTGGAAAAGGTAAGGAAAAGATTTCATACCAACATGCAATTTTTTATTGCCAACGGAGGGTCGTCTAATTATGATGTTGAGAGCATAGGTGACATTGAGTTTCCCTTAAGGTATAAACATCTAGTGCAATGATGGGCACCTATGGAGGTACCTGAAGTGGACACAAATTTCTTCATCGGTGGGAGGATGTCTCGCATTTCTCCTTCGTCCTTACATGGATTGGGGTTATTTTCCATGTATGGCATAAATGTCGGATATGGCACTGTAACTGAATTGATGGAGTATGTCAGACCATTATACAAATACAATCACTTTTTGATGTTGGTTTGATATATGCAAAGTATGCGGAGATACGGAGTTGCCGCAAATTATATACAACTACTAGATAACAATCAAAATAAAGGGGAAACTATGTATATTGATGGAAGGCCAAAAGATACTGGAAACATTGTGGGCCTTATAAATATTACACAACCAATGGAAAAAACTAAGAAACCGAATTTCATATTTGAGGCACGCGAAGAAAATCGTATCTTTGTATGTGCAACAAAAACAATAGTTCTAGGTGATGAGTTGTTGATCGATTACAACTTAAATCGAATATATGGAGAGGGTGACCGTGGAAAGTCACCCACTTCACCTCAGCAGGTAAATGTTAAATACACTAAAAACTTATGACTACAACAACTAAATTTCAGAAATTTCATTATTTTTTTTTTCTGTTATTACTACAATATTTCATTTTCTTAATGCTATAGGTGAATTTCATAACTTTTATTGATTGATTTATTGTGCCAACATCTGTCTAGGGTGACTGTGCTAGAAAATCACCAGCTACAACTCTCCAGGGTAACCATGGAAAGGCACCCACTATGCATCAGCAGGTAAATGTTAAATATAGTGACAAATTATGACTACAACAACTAAATTTCTGAAATTTATTTTTTTTTATATATTACTCCAATATTTCATTTTTTAAATGTTACAGGTGAATTATATAACTTTTGTTCATTGATTTATTGTGTCAACTTCTGTACAGGGTGACTGTGTCCAAGTTTCACCTGCTACATCTCTCCAGGATGACCGTGGAAAGGCACTCGCAGTGCCTCACCAGGTAAATGTTAAATACATTAACAACTTATGACTACAACAACTAAATTTCTGAAATTTCATTATTTTTTTTATGATATTACTCCAATATTTCATTTTTTAAATGTTACATGTGAATTTCATAACTTTTGTTAATTGATTTATTGTGTCAACTTTTGTACAGGGTGACTGTGTCTGAGTTTCACCCGCTACATCTCTCCAAGGTGACCATGGAAAGGCACCCGTAGTGCCTCACCAGGTAAATGTTAAGTACATTAACAATTTATGACTACAACAACTAAATTTCTGAAATTTCATTATTTTTTTTTTGATATTACTCCAATATTTCATTTTTTAAATGTTAAAGGTGAATTTCGTAACTTTTGTTAATTGATTTATTGTGTCAACTTCTATCCAGGGTGACCATGTCTGAGTTTCACCCACTACATCTCTCTAGGGTGACGATGGAAATGCACCCACAGTGCCTCACCAGGTAAATGTTAAATACAGTAACAACTTATGACTACAACAACTAAATTTCTGAAATTTTGTTATTGTTTTTCTGATATTACTGCAATATTTCATTTTTTTAATGTTAGAGGTGAATTTCATAAATTTTGTTGATTGATATACTGTGGCAACATCTTTCCAGGTTCCCACAGAGGATATTGATGAGGACAAAATATATTATTCGACAAACCCAATGACAACTGTAGCGAAGGCCTTGAAGAAGGATAACATGGAATATCTAGGTTTGATTAGGAAAAGACCCCTAACACAGGAGGACATGGAAAGAATTGTAGAGCTACAAACTACAATAACTAATTTTGGGGTAAGTGGCATCTTTACATATTTTTATTAGCTATGACAATTTCATATCCGTTTTTTAGTTTTATATTTTGTATATGATCTGATAAGGAAAATTTTTCTATTTGTAGGATTTTTTAAACCCCGTGCGTGGGGAACAAGGATGATTTTAAGGATGGAAATTTATTTTAAAATGTAGAAACCTTGGCGAATCTTACTAATCCTTCATATCCCAACTATATAATGTTTGGTGATATTTTTGTAAAAATATTCAAATTTCTAAGGATTTTATATAGTTTGTATAACATTTTGGCGATTTTTAAGGTAAAATAATTTTATCCTTTAGAATTTGGGAGAATAATTTTTAGAATAGCAAATCTTTTTTGGGGAAAAACCATGGAAAATTAGCCCATGAGCAAAATTTAGCTCCTAAAATCATTCCTGGTGGGGAACCTATCGATCCTGCAACTGCTATAGGTAGCAGTGAGGGTCCAATGCCAAAAAAAGGTCAACATAGCAGAGTGCAAGTGAGGCCTTTTGAGCCTCCTGAGGTTCTCCTAGAATCCATTAATGAGTGGGGCAATTTTGACTAGCATGACATGACGGAGCATGATGAGCCGAATCCTAGGACTCCACATGATGACTCTGGAGAGGAACATAGTGTAGGTGCACAGGATACTATTCTGCATGGAGCAGAATGAATTAAAAGCACTAGATCACTAGATGTCACCTTTCTGGTGGATGACGCTGCATGTGTTCTGATAAAGATTCAGAAGATTGCAGGTAATTGTCCCATTAATTGATTCATTTTTTTCATGAAATTGAAATGGACATTTGTTGAGATTATTAATTGATTAAAGGATAACACGTTATTGTAGGAAATAATGTTTTCTATAGAAACTTACATGACAAAGCATTGGAGCTATTTGGCCCCATCATTTGCACATGGTGGAATGGCCAAGATAGAAAAAAGGAAGATGATTTAATAGATCACATGGTAAACTTGTTCGGAAACACTTTCAACAAGAAATTGGTTACAAATTTGGCCGGCGAGAATTTAAAATACACCAAGGCCCAATATAGGGATAAATTGCAAATAGACCTCAAGCACGAGCGCCCTCCCATGGTTCCCGAGAAAGAGTGGAAGGTGCTAATAGAGGATGAAAAGGAGAATTTGTTTAAAAAACAAGGACGACAACCATGGGCTGATCAAGCAAGGTACAACACATGTCATATTATCAGTGAAATATGAGCATTTATGTTTTTGTTTCCTGTTTTAAGTAACAATTTCGATATCTAATTTTTTTCAAAAATTCCATATGTAGACTACCAGACACATCCAAAGAAACAAAAGACAGAGTGGAAAAACACGACCAGCATAAACCAGGCTAGGGTGGCTATGGAAAACTGAAAGCCCGAATAGTAAGATTTAAGTGATTAACTGTGGTTAATATTTATTTAACAGTAGCGAACAAATATATGTTTTTGTTATTGGTATTTTTAATGGTGTTATGCATTGCAGTTAAATATGTTCAAGACTACTGCCACCGAGGAGGACCTGAAGCTTGGTTACAAGCATGGTTTTAAAAGTGTGATTGAATATAGAAAAATCTTGGGCCAGAATCCTATCTCCCCAACCACACAGGTAAATCAAATGAATAAGGAAATCACAGTAACATGCTTGTAAAGTCTATTCATATTTTATTATATCACCCTTAACTAAGTATTTATGTTTTTTTTCAAGCAACAATGCTACCGCGGTAGTGAATCAAGTAGTATTCAGCAAACACCACGTCATACAAGGGTCCACATGTCCAGTGATAGTGTAGAGCAGAGTACCTATTCCGGTATGTATGCTTCAAAATTAGAAATATTTTCTGTCATTTTAGATATTTATTTCCTGACATATACTTATATATTATTTTCTCAAAATTGAAGAGCATGTAGCTCAGGAGGGTGAAATGCGAGAGCAACCAAGTGGACAGGAAATTAATGCACCAATTGTCCCAGCTACAGATACAGGTAAAGATAAATAGTGTAATGTTAATCAAAACAATGAATTAGTTATTTCAATTATATTTCAACATCGATATGATCATTTTTGTTGTTCCAGTTCACGACCCTGAATAGATGCCAACTAACCCTTCTTAGCAATGTACCATAAGTATGGTACATTAGTGCACACAAACAATAGAAGGACAGGGCACACGAAATACAATGTCCTTGGATGATGATGATATCCCAATTGTCATTTTTATGAATGTAAAGAAACATAAATCAAATAAAAATTAGATGTATAATTTCATGACCTATTTTTGGATCTTTATCGATGTTTATATGTTCATATGTTTTGATGACTATCCAAGTTATGCTTTAATGTCTATATGTTTTCTATATAAAGAAAATCAATTTTGGGGTATGGGGAATTGAGAGTGATGTGAGGGGGGGGGAGGGGCCATATGAGCTTCCACCTTCACATGGTTGTCCCTGTTCAGTAAAGAATAGCCTATTCTCAAAACAAAGAGAAGCTCATTAAGGTATGCGACAACTTAATTTTTTTCTAGAGTATTTTACAGAACTAAATGCATGCTTATTTGCTTATTAATTATTTACTCATATAAAAAATTTGTATTTTATGATTCATGCAGGTCTTGGTGATGAAAATGCATCTCGTGGACAACTCTTATCAAGTTTTACGGGCTAATGGATCTAGCAAATGAACAATGAAAAGGAAAGGGTTTTGACGTGTTTTTAAAAGTAGGCTTTATACTACTAAAAGTTCACAATCCTCATGAATATGTAGATATTGATATATATGCCAAGTTCCATGTGGTGTTTTTGTTTACTTGTATATATTTGAAATATAATTTTGGTTTACTTGTAGTTTTTTTATAAAGAAGTATAACTATTTTAGAGAACCCCCATATACAAATTCTTTATCCATATCCTCATTGTGGAAAATAAATTAGAAAATATCCCTCACATCATTCATTACCATAATCCTAACCTTATTCCTATCCCTAGTCCAAATTCTAGTTCCTATTAAACAATGCATGAAGCTAATCCCAATAATCTACACCCCTCTTCTCATCCCACATGTTAGTGCAAGTATTATATGGATCCAAAGGGCACTACTACAAAATGCTTATTCTTATAATAATAATTCACATCCAAATGCTTGTACATAGATGATAAATCCCTTGATGATCCTAGGGTACACCAATATTTGGACACTTCACCCCAACAAAAAATAGTCCATATTACAAACTCTATTGAAAAATATCCCTCATTACTCATAATGATGAATGAAATTCATTCCCCTCTCTAAATATCCTTTTTACTCATAATTGTTAGATCAAAGACCAACTTGACACTATAATCCTTGACAATTTATAACCAAAATAATTGTGTTTTCCATCACTCATCACCCCTTTCCTTATCATTGGGGCTTTGTACAATAGGACAGAACTCATATTCTCATTAATAAACATTGGGGAGTCTCCCTTGTCATAGGGATTTTTCAAGATATTTTTGAAGGCTATGTATATCCCCTTGATTGCTCTAATTTACTCTTGAACATATAATATGAACAATAATGAAATGTTTTATAAGATGTCCATTGTTCCTATTGGGAGTTGTTTTGGGCTACTTTAGACTTCCCATTATAAACTCTAGCCACTTCTTACCCTGTAGCACCCAATATTACCTAGTTCTCCCCTTGTCTTCTTCCTCTCCTAGTGTTCCATGCTCTCCTACATACTCTTCCTCTTTTCCTAGTCCTTCAAATGCTTGGGGAAAGTATTGCCTCTCCTCCTTAGCTTTTCTTCCTTACACCCCTTTTTCTCCATTTCTATTTGGTCATAATATCGATGCTCAAATGAAATTCTTTATAAGATGCTCATTGCAAATACTTATCAACTCTATAAAGATGACAAAAACTATGAAATCACCTCTTGCAATACCTCTTACTTATAATGTTAAGACCAAACAAAACATAATACATAAATACCTTTCTCTCCCACTTTTACATCACACGTCCAATCCATCTCATTTCATATGGTTGCACTATCCCTCTTCCAAACTCTCTAAATAATACATTCTCATACTTATACCTGGGTGCACTCTCACTCTGCTATTCTCATTCTAAATACCAAACCTCCCCAATGATCTTTAACTCAATATTTCTTTTTTATACCTAGCTCCATACTTGCTTGCCCTTATCCTCTCCTTGGCTAAAACAATGAGGTATCCCCTTGTTCTTCTATGCCTTCTCTTTTCCTTATCTTTCCATTAGTTGTCAAAATCAACATTTGCTAGTTGAATGAAGCCTTTTTCCTATTGGGAGTTTTTTTGGGCTAGCTTAGACTTCCCATTATCAACTCTAGCAACTTCTTATCTGGTAGCACCCAATATTACCTAGTTCTCCCCTTGTCTTCTTCCTTTACTAGTGTTCCATGCTCTCCTACATACTCTTCCTCTTTTCCTAGTCCTTCAAATGCTTGGGGAAATTATTTCCTCTCCTCCTTATCTCTTCTTCCTTATTCCCCTTTTTCTCCATTTTTATTTGGTCATAATATCGATGCTCAAATGAAATTTGTTATAAGATGCTCATTGCAATACTTATAAACTCTATAAAGATGACAAAAACTATGAACTCACCTCTTGCAATACCTCAAGTACTTATAATGTTAAGACCCAACAAAACATAATACATAGATACCTTTCTCTCTCAATTTTACATCACACGTCTAATCCATCTCATCTCATATGGTTGCACTATCCCTCTTCCAAAATCTCTAAATAATACATTCTCATCCTTCTACCTGGGTTCACTCTCACTCTTCTATTCTCATTCTAAATACCAAACCTCCCCAATGATTTTTAACTCAATATATTTTTTTTATACCTAGTTCCATACTTGCTATGATCTATGATACCTAGTTCCATACTTGCTATGATCTATGATACCTAGTTCCATACTTGCTTGCCCTTGTCCTCTCATTGGCTAAAACAATGAGGTATTCCCTTGTTCTTATATGCCTTCTCTTTTCCTTATCTTTCCATTAGTTGTCAAAATCAACATTTGCTAGTTGAATGAAGCCTTGTTCCTATTGGGAGTTTTTTTGGGCTAGCTTAGACTTTCGATTATTAACTCTAGCCACTTCTTACCTGGTAGCACCCAATATTACCTAGTTCTCCCCTTGTCTTCTTCCTTTCCTAGTGTTCCATGATCTCCTACATACTCTTCCTCTTTTCCTAGTCCTTCAAATGCTTGGGGAAAGTATTGCCTCTCCTCCTTAGCTCTTCTTCCTTACACCCCTTTTTCTCCAATTTTATTTGGTCATAATATCGATGGGTCCCTTATAGGTCATTATCTCAAGAAATACCCTACTTGAGATAACCTGTACCTAGTTAGGATCAACTATCACTTGTTTGGTCAGTTTTCAAAGATGTCTCCCTTAATGGTCACCTTCCATAGCTTGCAACTATGGAGCCCCTCCTAATGGTGACATCATATATTCCTTTGATCCTCTCTCCTCCACTGGTACCATTGGTATTTTTCACCTCTACATTTGCATTGAACTTAGGTTGATGCAT
>JASDQU010099841.1:537621-576630 GCA_032191745.1 Picea mariana
ATATATTTATCATACTTGATTACCGAATAAAAATGTTGCAGGATAACATTCACATGCAATCTGGGCTTTGTTGTGACTTGGATTGTGCAATTAACAATGGTATATATAAATGACAAACAATCTTCCCAAATATTGGGATGTTATAGCCTCACAACAAATGAACCAATGTTTTATTTATATGCTTGGGATCCCCATGCAATTGTAAATAAAGGATAGAATTCTCTTCAAATTATATCCATTATCATCTATTATAAAAGCTTATGATTTGAGTTAATTGTTTTTTGTTTTCCCAACTAATAATTCATGTAGTACTTCAATGCCTAAACTATGATGTACAATTCCTTATTTTATTTGGGTATATTATGATTGCAGCAACAAAAGTTTCAAGTGTTATGTTATCCAACTCCTTCATTGTATCAAAGGTTTCGCCATTGTGTATCATGCGAAATTTTCTTTGATTTCAAATGAAATTGCAAGTTTCATTAGATTTAATATTGATGCATTACAATTCTTTCAAGTCAAAGCTTCAGTTACTTGGTTTTCAATTGCAATGAATTGAAAGGTTATACTTTCCTTTTCTAATGTGAATTGAAGAGACACTTCAATCCTAAATAATTTTCTAACCCCATGAATTACCTTGGCTCAATTAAATTATCTGGGATCAACCAATTTACAATGAATTTTATATTTCTTAGGTCAATACACAATTCACATCCTTTAACTACAAAATCCATACACAACAATAATTGTTTTCCAAGCTCATATCTCTTCATGTTGGCTTGCAATTAATTGTGTTGAAGGGTTAAAAATATCATCTCCGAATGTTTCAAATGATCTTCCCAAATCTTACTAAAAGTCAAAATATCATCCAAGGAGGCTACAATAAACAAGTTCGAGAAATGGTCTTAAGATATCATCCATCAATCTTAGAAGTGTTGTCATAGTATTGTGTAACATAAATTGCAAATGACTCACTCATGCAATCCATGTGTTTTTTTTTAAGTAATATTCCAAATTATTCTTTGTGTATATTGTCATATTGGTATCCTTACTTCTAATCCAACTTCATGATAACACATACTTACAATATTTGGTTGATATGTGCCTTGATTATTTGTAAGGGATATATATATTACAATATGTTAGAATATTAAAATATTACAATGTAATAGTAATGCCATATTACATTGTAATATGGAATTACCATATTACAATGTAATATGGTAATGCCATATTACAATGTAATATGGCATTACCATATTACATTGTAATATGGCACTACCATATTACATTGTAATATGGCATACAATATGGTATACCATATTACAATGTAGTATGGTAATACCGTATCTCATGTAATTTTATTTATTTTTTAAATTAAAGCCATTGTCACAATATCGATGAAAGTTCTTCAGAAACAAATCTCATATTTTACCACAACCGTCGCTATAGCGACGAAAGTTCGTCGCAATTTGCCACAAATTTTCGTCACACATACAACACCTGCGTCATAAGTTTGGTTTTGAGATATATTTTCGTCGATGTTTCCACGTATATTCATCACACGTTGCGACGGTTTTGCATCACACATTCAGCATCTATGTCATAAGTTATTGGCCTGGCATAAATGTTCGTCGCAATTGCGACGAATTTTCATCGTAATTGCCACTTTTCTTCGTTGTTATTGTGACGTAAATTCATCATAATTGCGATGATGCATAGGGTTAACCAATATTGAAGGTGGTGACATGTGGAGCACTTATTTAATCGATTTTTCCACATGCACGTGGATCGTGGATATAGCGAAAAAACTATTCCGACGAAAAAAAATATCAGCTTTCGTGGAAATTGCGACGAATAAGTGTGGCAAATTTGGTCATATGTACTAGTGATCAAAGGACTCATGGGATCTCTCATCCCAAATAAAAGGGGTGTCCTTCTTCAAAAAATGCATGAAACCCTTAGTGATAGTAGCACAGTTTACTATAAACCGACGAAGAAAATTAGTTTTCCCTTGTAAACCCTGAAGTTGTCTAATCGTGCGCGGGGGAGGAAATTGAAGTATTTCCTCAACCTTTAGTGGATCCACCATGATTCCAGTCTTGCAAACTAGAAAACCCAAACAACGACCAGACTTAACGCAAAAGATACGCTTATGGGGGTTCAACTGAATTCTATAGTCACAACATATTTCAAAAAAAAGGTGACAGTGTATAACATGATCCGCTCTCTTACGAGTGTGAGAAGCAAGATCATCAAGGTAAGATTTGAATATGTGCTTAAGATCATGAAACATGAAAGTCATGGCACATTGAAAGGTTCCTCCGACGTTTTTAAGGATGAAAGTTATTTTCCAGTACGCAAAAGTACCCCAAGGACAAATAAATCTCGTCTTGTGTTGATCCTCAGGTTTGACTTGAATCTAGTTATATCCTGAAAATCTGTCCATAAAATAAAATACTTTGCTTCCCACACACTCATCAAGAATATGATCGATGAAAGGTGTGGGAAAGTTTCCTTTAGGATAGGCCTTATGCAAATCATGAAAGTCCATACATACATGGATGGTTCCTTTCTTCTTATCCATAGGAATGGGGTAGGATACCCATTTAGTTAAGGGAACCGGGTAGATGAAGCCAACATTAAGTAGCTTCTCCACCTCTGCCTTAATAGGAGGGGCCTTTCGAGGGTTGACAACTCTAATATGTTTTCAAATTGGTTTAACATCCGGATAATTTATAATCTCATGTTCTCCAATACAGGGATCGATTCCTACCATATATTCATAAGACCAAGCAAATACGTCTCAGAATTCCTTGAAAAGTTCAGTGTAGATCAAGGTTTATTCTAGTGAATAATCTTCACCGATATTTACATTTTCAAGATTTCCAGGGGTATGAGAGATGTCGATCGTGATGGTAGGATAAATAATTTCCATGTTTCCTTCGGCATAAATGTCATGTGTATCGAGTGGAACTACGGTGTGATTGACTATCTCACTCAAAGTAGATTGAAAATCATCTTGCTCGATTCTTTCAAGATCTAGGAGAAAATAAGAGCGATGATGCATATCATCCCAAGGTTTGTTGGAACCATTCATGGCTTCGATGATAGATTCATCTAAAGGAAAAGTACCATCAAGGAAATCATGTGAAGAAGACAACAAGGTGGCCCACATAGGCCTAAGAACGAGATCCTCCTTGTCTGTCGATGAGGGAACAAGATCAGGATCAACGGAAGAGTTGAGAACAACTTGATACACAATCTCTGATTTTGATAGTGGCATGGCCATTCCAGCATTCAATTGACCTTCACATAATGAATTCGGGGAAGGTAGGGTCCACGGATCACTAAAGTAGGAAGTGCAGAAAGGAATGGACCTCCCTGTCAAGACGGGCCTACTGGACATGGCATAAAAGTGGTGACTCGGTGTCGTGAAGTAAAAAGTACCCATAAGGGAGGAATACATTTTGAAACCGATATTCTCAGTTGTCGGCTAAGAATTGTCGATCGTAGGGATTGATGATCCAAGAGATGCATTAGGACTAGAGAACGCAAAGGATAACTGATCAATCGTCATGATCTTCTCTTCATGAGGAAAACAAAAATTACAGAAGACAGACGATACGACGATAATCATAGCATAAGTCCAATTGTGACCTAGTAACAGGTTATAATCAAGAGGTGCATCAACTACCTCTACTTCCACTTCTACCATCTTCGCACCTAAATAGACTAGAAAGGCAGAGAGAATACCATGAGGGTGGAAGGAATGACCGTCGAAAGTAGTCAACATGGTCGATGACTTGGAAAGAGTCAGAGAACTGATAGCTTTCCAACAAATCATGGACATCACGCAAGTGGCAGTGCCTTCATAAAAAAACTCACGTTTGATGGTATACTTTGAGTACTCCACGTGGATTTGGAAAGCCACATGGTAAGGCAAGTGAGGCTTCACATCTGTGACGTCAAACTTGATAACTTTTGAGCCACTAGGTTCTAGAGCTCCTAAAGTAGAAAGTAAGGCATTACTCTATGAAGGACACATCTAGAATACCTCCAAAGCTGACATCGCACAAGGGGCTTGACCCAGGTCCTTAACAATAGAGTAGTTCTAGGAGGCTCTAGCATTTAGATTATGGGTAGAGTTCTTGAGTACTCCTTTTGAAATATGAGGTGGTGGCTCTGGTTTGTCAATTTGTAAAGTCGTCTCTGAGAGAGGAGGAGGAGATTCTAGACCAGGAATAGCTTGTTTAGAGCTATAATCTTAAGATCGAGTGGCTACATTAATTTTCGCATTGACCATATTGATACATAAACGGTCATCATCTTGCGACTGCTGGTTTTGACTCCCACCAGCCGCATTTTCAGCGTTTGAGGAGCTCGAGGCTAGGTGATGATTATGTGGGAATAGATTTATTAGCACGACAGGCGATTAAGACAATAGCCTCGCAGATTCTTCAAGTTTGGGGCACAAATGGGTAAGGTGATCATTTGTACAAAGCTTACAGGGAAACTTCACCTTACATATTTCTCATTTTCCCTCTCCAGTGTTACTATTTTACTTCTCATTATTAGCATTTTCCTTGGGTTTATTACTATTTTTCCCACCCTTACGGTTATTATGTCCTTTCTTCTTATTCCCTCCTAGTTGTTGGTTACCATTTGGGTTGGCCGACAATTGCACAGAATGTACATCCGTCGGCTGAGTGGGGTTGGAAGGCATAAATGAAGTTGGCCCTCCTGCAGACTAGCTTAGAAACAAATCTTTCATAGGTCATGTCACAGAGTCTGCGAAATTTACATTGGCGGCACCTACAATTCCATCGCCATGAGGTCTGAATTTTTTCCTAGGGTCCTAAGTAGACCACGGTGCATCAGGAAGAAGGTGCTATAACATCCCAGACTGAGCGCATATCAAGTCTAACTGTTGGGCCCTAAATATCACTTATTCCTTAGTGGTAACCACGGAAGTAGCAACATCCTTCAAGATAGGAGCGTGAAAAGACTTAAGAAACCATTCTAAAAGAAATACCAGGGGTATAGGGATCCTAATCAACCTCTTCCATCTACATTGCTCCTAGAGATGGTTTGATATATGAGTGGTGGTATCCTAGTTTAAAGTGGACAACAGTTCTAGGCCAACATCATAACGGATGGGCAACTGGAACTGGTTAAGAAAGACCAAACCCAATTGACTAAAAGTCCCATATTCCCCCCTAGATAGCTCAATATACCATTTCACCACAACTCTGATGAGGGTGCATTGAAATAATATTAATCGAATAGAATCATCATTAAGGGAATTCAATGAGCACCAAAGGTGAAAGGTAGTGACGTGATCACCAGGATCCTCTCCATTCTTACCCTTGAAATTTAGGATGTCCGAAGGAATTTTGGTGGGGACAGGGGGCCATATATGATCATGACTCATAGGGTCATTCATTAACTTAGACAAATCTGACAGATTAAGCGTGGCCAAAAATGGGAGATGGGGTTGGGGCATCTGGCCCCAACCTCCCTAGAAAGACTATGCTTGTGGATTTGTAGGCCATCCAGGGTTCTGGTAAACATCATGGCCCTATCTGAGATTATAAGGCCCTCCTATGGGCTAATTCATATAGGGTTGGTTGGGCATCATTCCCACAGGAATGTTCTGTTGAGGGTTATAGAAATTTCCCCCAGCAGGATTGGATCCAGGTTGGGGGTTTCCCAAAGCATGAAACTAGCCTCCTCTAAGTGGGAATCTAGAGGATAGAGGCAGACTCTTCATGCCAAAAGTGTTGGTCAGAATCTGCACCGAGGAGTTAGGATTGTAGGACGGAACTTGAGTCGAATATTTTCCGCCAAGTTGGTTTCTCCACCCAAAATTAAGAGGGTTGGACCCGGGGTTAAAATCAGGGATGCCTCCCATATTAGGAGTCATTTGAGGGATCTAATAACCACCAAACAAAAAAGGAGTTTAGGGAGGTGTATTTCCCCCAAGCCCCATGCTAGCATTAAGGCCAACAACTGGGATGGAGTTCAAAAACTGCAAAGTGAAGTTGGGCATACCATCATAAAATGGACTCAAAGCCATATGTATGGACTGAACATTATAGCCCAGTGAGTGGACAAGAGACCCAAAAGGGTTAGAGTCAATAGCTTGAGAATTAACTATAGGCCAAGCCATAATAATGATAGGTTCCTTCGGCACTACAACCATTGAGGTTGCAGTAGTCGAAGTGGTGCCATTAACTATAGTGGGTATGGGAGTCAAAGGGCTCCCAGTATTCTAAAGACTAGGTTCAGTACTCATTTATAGAATCACAAGTCTGAATAGTGTATGTGTGTGTACCACTTCTAATAACTCTACGCCTTTTAGAAGGCAAAGACTAAAAATCCGATGGTAACTGTAACAAGCAACAGGACCGGCAAGCAGGCCGATCCGACTCCATTATGACTTAAGACTTTAAAGATAAAAAAAATGTCCTAAGGTCAACTAGTAATAAAAGAGAACACCAAAAGTCAAATGGCCAATATGCATGCAAATGGGGTAAAGTGGTTGAGTGGCCTCCCTCCCTAAAGAGGGTATGTCTCACCCAAGAGGGGCCTGAGACTCCCTGCTAAAGATCATAGGTAACAAAATCAGTTATAAGGGCCCTCATGGGCTTAACAACCAGTCGGTCATATCCCCCCGGAGAGGTACTCCTCCATAAAGTTTGTGCTTTGTCCGACCCTTATTTGACCCAAGGTACTTGTAGAATAACTCCTGCAAGTAACCTATGAGACACCTAAGTCAAGAAAATAATAAACCACTATATAATCGATGCACAGGCAAGCAATCGTAAGTCAGGTCCACCATATGGGCAGGGTATTAAAAACCAAAACCTTGAATGCACCACCTCTCATGGAGGTAGAGGCACTAGCATGATCCCCAAATACGAATAGATCCCCAGAAATATCTTTGATGCTAGGAAGGTATCAAGGGGATATCCCTTCAACCAACTTCATGCAACCTTGCGATTAACTCCAGTGTGAGTGGAGCCTCCCAATCTTACCAATTATACAATGGATTTCTCCACTCCCTGACTCAGACACACATGTTGATTTAATTGCCTTGGAGAAGTTTACTCACAAAATCCTATTCCAAGGCACTAAATCCTAATATAGTTTGTGCACCCTAGAAAAATAGAATCGTGACTAATCAATTTGAAATTATAACATTTATTTTAATGGTTGTGATTGCTCAAAAAGGTATGGTAGTGAAACTCATGGTGTTATGACTCTGCAAGGAAAGTAAATATGAAAATAATGCAAAGTCCTAACTTTAACTTTCAATGAATGATATGCTTCTAAAAAAACAATGGAATTTTCAAATTCAACTCTGCAATTCTAAAGTAAAAATGCAATATTTCACTATATGCACTAAGCTAATGATAAGGACTAAAAGACAAAAAATGCCAAGAAACTCAAAATGCTTATTTGTTTTTTGTATTTTCAATATAACAAACTGAAAATGCATGGACTAAAGAGTACCTTGATATATAGTCCTATTGTGTATAAAAAGAGATAACTCAAGTAGGATACCAAGCAACAAAAAAACCAACCCAATGTGTAACGACAATAAAAAATGAAAAAGTGAAGAGAAAGATTTCACCTAGAAATTCAACCAAAAGAGGGTTTCCTGTCATCCCACAAGCACTCAACAGGCACTACAGAGACCTAAAAAGAATTAGAAAACATCAAATCCCACCCAGCAAACACCAGACTAGGCAAAAAGGCAAGGCAAACTGATGTACGTGACTGTTTAGGAAAACATAGTGTATATATGCAGCTTGCAGTGAGACAACCTGTGTGTATATGAGATTGTCAAGGAAAAAGGCATTTATATACTTTAAAACAAGGCCATGCAAGGGAAAAAGGTTGAAAACTCAGATCCAGAGTGAACAAGAGTTGTCAAGCAATGATACGAAAAGAACCACAATAGAAACGAGAGCAATCTAAGGAGAAAAGTACTCCAAACCCTAAGAAACAAGATTCAATCCCTAGTATGGTCACCAATTCTGTTACAAGGAAAATCTCTCTATGGCTAGGGTGAACCACAAACTACAACAGATGGAAATGACTACAGAAATCAACTCCATTGCAAACACGTGTTATATAAACCAATGTGCAAGCAAGATAAGAAAGAAGCCTACATTGTCCATATGTTCGATGAAGTCAACCATTGAGCACTTTGACCCAAAGCTATATACCTACAACAAATTCTCAACAAACAAGCAAAGAAAGCATATGGTGATATTATAAAAGGTTATCACATTAGATATCATGATCCATCAATATACATAACAAATACTCCCATGGATAATAACTCATATATTCACAAGATATCAATTGGACAATAAAGGAGTATTTCTATAAATAAATGATCAGTAGAAGTGAAAACATTACAGACTTCCATGTCAGCACGGTTCAGAACTGAGAAACTAAATTCCTTCGAGCTGGGCCTCCACCACTTCAATCCTCTACCAAAGGCAAGCTCATAAGAGAGAAACAATGAGGTTCTCAATCAATAAGGGAAGATCTTGGGGGCTGAACACTGTGTTCAGACTTAAAGGACAAAGGGATGCAGACTCCATATGAAGTAAATAATTTCTTCAGAATAACTTTGCTCTCAAATTTGAATTATTTCTTCTTTTCCATAGCTCGGAATTGGCCCATTTATAGCCTTCAAAATGGAACTGAAGGTCCAAGTTAGAACGTTTCCAGTATATGGAAGGCCAAGGATCAAAGATCTTCTATCATGACATGGAAACCTGACATTTAATTTTCATTTTATTGCACAAATCCCAATGTACGCAGTCTGTAGTGGAGTCGCTTGTGTATACATTTTTTGTATAGTAGGCAAAGTGTGTACAAGTGGAAAAATCTTTATTTTTGTCTCTAGATTTTAGAGACAGGGAAGATAAGTCTTCATAGGGAAATGGAATAAGGCCCTCTCTGCAATATTGCATAGGGTGAGGAAAATCTTTCTCTAACACTGTAAACATGTGATTTTGTCTCCTTGAATGAGCTTCCAACCAAAGATCAAGGGAAACTTTTTACACCTACCTCCAAGAGTCCTCCCTGTGTATTTATGATGACTTCTGATCAACAACAACTCAAGAATATAGATGTAAAGGGATGATATCCTCATTTACTCATCACTCTCCTTGATTTAGGAAGGGAGTTCAACATTTATAGTTATATATAGGCCTCTAGTCTAAGAGAGAGGAAATAACGAATTTATGGAGAAGCATTGTATGGAATTGTTCTGCAAGACTTTTTGTTGAAGACTAAGAGATTTGATGTTATTGATGTACTGTTGAGATTTATGAATGAAATGGTTTTTCCTTCAGTCTATTAAGATTTATTTCAAGGTTCATTGTGCTTCTTAGGTAGGGCCCATCCAAGAGGTCTCAAGGACCCTTTTCACTATTTTCTTAGCTTTCATGCATAGTAGTTGTTTCTTATATAGTGTTTCATTATCTACTAAAGTTATATTTAGCTTTTCATGGTAATTTTTCATTTTCTGTTAAATATTTTGACTAACCGGCCAATTGTAGCAGCATCCTGTAGAAATGTTCAACAACCTTCTGGAGCACCCCTAAATGCCTCCCAAGGATAAGAACCATATATTATCTTCATTTATTTTATAGTCTAGATTTGTCAATGCTTTTAAGGACTTGCACTAGCTTTTTAGACTTATTTTTTCTCCTATAGGAGTATCCTATAGAAACTGCGTAGATCCTGTAGAAATGCAAAGTTCCTATAGAAATATCCTATAGGTATGGTTTAGCTTCATATTTTGACTTAGCTTAGTCTTAATTTTAATGAAATAATAAAAAAACAATAAAAGAACATTTGTATTGATAATGGTTAAAGGATATGATGGTTTTTCTTATGCTTTAGTCTAGTTTCATTTCCATTACAATTTATCTACCATAACTTACATCTCTACTTTTATTATAGTTCTCTCTTATACCTTTAAATTACATAAATCTTTTAGTTCAGATTAACTTTCTTTATTCAATAATATTTGATGGAGTAGGATAAATTATTTTCATGCACTTTAGTTTAGACACACTTTCAATTTGGTGTGTTTTCTTCAAGAAATTAATTTAAAACTGCTTCCTATAATTTCATACTGCACATATAGGGAATAGAACCACTTAATTTTGAATGAACGTCAGCTTGAAATGTAAAGTAGGAGACCAAAGGTACAATAAATCATTGTTGTTATTCCTAGGTCCAGGTCCATCAATTAGTTTGTAGGTTGAGGAAGTCATTGTACAAAGTCAAGCAAGCACCTTGAGCATGGTATGCTATAATGGAATCTTATATTCTCTCTAGAGGTTTTATTAGATGTAGATCAGATCCTAATCTGTATATGATGAGGAGCCTAGATTCCCTTGTACTTATAGTTATACATATAGATGATTTACTCATCACAGGGAGCTCAACCTCCTACATTGTTGCAGTGAAGGCTTCTTTTCATGACATGATTTATATAACATATATGATATTGTTACATTACTTTATTGGTATTGACATCAACCAGAATGATTCATGAATCGATATGTCTCATTCCAAGTATGCTAGAGATCTATTTAATAGGTTTCATAAGACATATTGCAAGACAACTCCAACACCCTTTTAGTCAGGGGTTAGACTAGAAGATGATGGTGCATCACCTTTGGTTGATTCTACTAGATATATATAGTTGGTGTGGAGTCTTCTCTACCTTACACGCTCCCAACCAAATGTATCTTATGCAGTTGAATCAGTTTCCAGGTACATGAAGGAGCCTCATGAGCTCCAATGGAAGGAAACAAAGAGGATTGTCATATATTTCAAAAGGGACTAACAACTTTGCTATACACTATGCAGCATGATCTTCCTTAGATATTGTTGGTTACATAAAAATATATTGGCAATTTGTTAGAACCGATCACAAGTACGCTTCAAGATACATCCTCTACCTTGGATCAAAACTTATCTATTGGTCTAGTAAGAAGCAATCAACAATTGCTTTATCAATGGTAGAGGCAGAGTATATGGGTACAATGAATGTTACTACTTGATCTATTTGGTTGAAACACTTTATTAAAAAGTTAGGAGTTCATTTTCATCGCTCGACAATTATATGGTGTGATAATTAGAGTACTCTCAAGTTGTGTAGAGACCTAATTCAGAGGCAGTGGACTAAGAACATCAAAGTTCATATGCACTTTATTTGAGGATAGATTCATGATGGAGTTATTGATATGAAATTATATCCATCTTCAGAGAAGATGGAAAAAATATTTACTAAGGATTTCACCAAACAAAATTTTGTCTTATTGAGGGACAATCTAGGAGTGAGGGATACATCATATTAGTAGTTGAACATGTTAGTATTCCATTTATTTAGAAACATATTTTGAGGGGGGGGGGTTGTTCCCACTGAGTTTTCTCTCTTTACCTAACTTTTGTTTAGTTGATATGCATCTATACTTGTACATGAGTACCTAACATGGATTCATATTTCTAGGACTCATCATTGTGCACGCCCTAGTTGTGTTTCAGGGGGGTGTTTCGGTACATGATTAACTACATACTTAGTGACATACTCATTTTTGGATTTTTCCTACTATTTAGAAGGAATGATATTTATAGAAGGTCTATTTATAGCAGGTCCATTTTTAGTTGGTTATTTCATATATTTAATACCATGGGAAAATACCATGGGTTTAAAAAACCATGGGCTCATAAACCACCAGTAGGAAAACTCCTAATTTTTAGGAGAAGAGAACTTCATTCCTTGATTTTAGGAGATAATTCCAATTTCATGGATAGAGAGTGCACTTGAGTGAGAATATTATTCTCCTAAGGAAGTTTTCATTACACATATTATTCTTGGAATTAACATATTTCCTATTTTTAGGGACTTTCCATATTTATCAAATTCTCTCTCAATTAGAACTTTAGTTCCATTATTCGACTTTAGTCTTATTCTAGGAGAGTTTTCTATTACAAAATGCATGTTGACTTCATGTATATTTCTCAGTTCACACCTATACTTTTGACCTTTTCTTATTATTAGAAAATTTTGAATTTAGTTAATTGTTGCTACTGAGAGTGGTTGTTTTTGTTACTTAAGCATGCACATGAAAACCCCAACCTAGTGTGCATTACTCCTCTTGTGGAGAGTCCTACATATCTTACTCATCATCAAGGATAAATATAATGTGATTCAAGTTGGTTTCTTAGTCTCTTATATGTGAAGATTGATTCTATTTTTCTCTCTCCTCTCTTTCTTCTGCAATTAACTAGTGTAGTATTTCCTACTCACAATTAGGTCATAGAGTGTGGTTTAATACTACATGGTATCAGATCCACTATTGTGACAGAGTATTCACTTTTATTTTGGATTTATAGATGATATTTGAAATCCCACAGAGACATATGGATCAATCATCTTCTTCATTGATCTTGACACACTTCAAGTACTTTGAGTGGAATCCCAAGATAGAGATTCTACTTCACAACAAGGGTTTGTATAGGGTCACCATGGGGATAGAGGTTGAGACTACTTCATCCATAGAGAAATAAAAATACTTTATCATAATGGATGAATCCTATGTGATATTCTTCTTGATCATCTCTACGGATATTATCTTCCACGTCAATACTTGCAAGACTCCTAATGATTATCTGGACAAAGTTGAATTATTTTCTAGGAAAACAACACAACCTTAGAGGTCAGCAACTGGAGAATGATCTACATGCACTGAATCCAAGAGATTTTGAGACCCTACAAGACTATTTCTGTAAGTTTAAAACTTTTCTTTCGCATGTTAGTGCTTGTGGAATTGAAAAGAAAGATGAAAAATTAATATTTTCAATTCTAACCAAGCTAGCACTAGAGTATTTTGTCTATGTTTCTTCTTTTCATACTACCAGGTTAGCTATGGGGTCTACATGGAAGATTCCATCTCTATATGAGTTCATGGAATCACTTATCCATGAGCATAAAAATATCATCTAGATATGGGCACTTAGTAGTTCCAAGCCCCACACACTTACAAATAAAGGAAGTTAAAAGAAGAATAAGCATAAGAATGAGGGTAAGAAGGACCAAGAGAACAAGAAGGAAGGTGTTAACTCCCAAAATGAAACCGTCCTTTCGGCCTAGTTTTGGGTGGATATCATAGCTTTAGGTAGTATCTTCAAGTCATTTTTTGAGTTTTTACAGCTGAGGAAATTTTTGGTTTTGGTGTGTCTCAGAAAATAATTGACCCATAAAGTCTTCTCTTTCAAAATTGTAATTTTTTACTTTCCACAGCTAACGTGTTTGCAAAAGGTTCATTGTGCGTTGTGGAAAGTGTTCACTTTCAACATCTAAAGAGATCGTTTCATCAGTTGGCGCGCTGTTGAAAGTGTCAAATCTTAAAAGGTTTTTAAAATCTGTTTTTGGGTGGCGCGCTATCAAAGGTACATACTTTCAACAGCTAAGGAGGGTCTTCTACAAAGTGGCGCTCTGTTGAAAGTACTTACTTTTAGCAGCTAACAGGGGTTTCTTCGCAGAGTCATGCGCTGGTGAAAGTGTCAAGCGAGCATTTGGCCGAGGCGTTCTCCATGGGTTGTTGCTGCTCGAAGCGGGAATCACGTGCTGATATCCATGTATGAAAAACAATGATGGTGTGATCACCCCCACGTCAGAGAAAATCCAGGGCATACACTATTAGGAGTGGGAAATCATGGAAACTAAATCGTGCATGTCATATGTGACTAGAATTCCAAGTCGTTCCAAAAACCACACTCAACGTTCATCACAGTCGGAATGGAAATTTCGTGTTTGGAAATGCAGGTACAGAGGAGGTACCACTGACCTGACACCATCAAATCAAACAGAGGTCTCTCATCACAAACCATTTACAAAACACTGTCAAAGTTTTCATTTAATTCAAAACAGAGCCGAAGCCCGGACGAATTTCAACAGCGTAGAACCTTAGCTCGACTAGGCGGTTACAGGGTTTATACTTGTCAAGTGTTTGAGCTCCAAGATGGTGAGAAAACGTGGTGGCGTTTTACTTAAATGAGAATTGGATAATTTATCCTTTTTGGAATCACATCCCGAGGTTCAGAGGCATTTTTCAAATGCGGTTTGCATGGAATTCACAGAAAGGTTACAAGTTGGGTCTCACCAAGCCACTGCTGAAGCCTTCGCCAAGACATTTGATGGCAACAAAGCTCGCGTTGGCTCTGTAGAAATCAAGGTGGATGAGGCTGTCATTGCCGCAGCTACAGGATTGCCCAGAACCGGTCAAAAATGGTTTAAGACCACCGCTCCTAAGAATCTGAATTATAGGGTTTATTTGAAGGATGGGTACAAACACAAAGCGTGGACAAAAGGTATGCTCGTTTCATATCTGGATGAGGAGTGGTAGCATTTATTCAAAGGCATTCAACTATACATTACCTCAGAAGGAAGATACGACAAATTGATGATGTACCACTTTAAACTGATGGATCATTTTACAGGCAAAACCCCCATCAATTTGCCTTACTTATTATACCATAGTTTGATTAAAGTCTTCAATAGAATTAGAGCTCAACCTTTGAGGATTAAATCGACTCTGTGTCACCTAGGCCTCATTAAATTGATCCTTCTGCAAGAATTAAAGAAACAAGGAAGGAGATGGGAGAACTTCCTGTTCTGGGAAGGTTTTGAAACCCATAACCAGACCGCAAAGGAACAGATGGCAGGTGCAAGAAATCAATCCTCTCCTTAGAGCAGCTCAAGAAGGAGAAGGGCCTTGTCAGGACCTTCAGAGGACAGGGTATCTAGATTGAAGCCTCACAGTTTGAAGAGGAAATTGAATTTCGAGCAGGTTACAGAGCAGACTATATAGCAGAGTTCAGGACATCCTACACAGCAGAGTACGAGGAAAAACATCCTAAATTTACCATACTCAGATTCAGAATCCGAGCAAAAATATCAGTGCCCTGCCATTAGGAGTTCTGAGCAATCAGCAGAGTGTGCTCAGAAATATGGAACTTTCAATCATACATAGCAGGGAGAATCATCAAAACACCCCAGATCAAATAAATCTCAGAGAATCAAACACCTCAAGGAGGTAATTGCCCAACAGGAGGTCTTGGAGCGGGTGATAAAGGATAGATATAAAAAGTTGTCTGACAACTTTGCCAAGACAAATGCAGCGTTCGAAAGATTGGCCAAGGAGAGAATTAAAGAGAAAAAGAAGAATGAAAATCTCATTAAAAACTGCAGCAGATTAAGATTTCTTGCCCGACACCTCAAGAAGCGGATCAGGGGATTGAAACAAAAGCTGAAACAAAGGTCCCATCCAGACCTGAAAGTTCTTTCTCAGGTGGCAGTCAATATGCAAGGTGAGAAGTCAGATGTTAATTGATTTTGGTTTGAAGTAAATTTTGAAGGTGAAAGCTCTTTTTGTGCACTATCGGGACATTCAACAGTGCCAGGCTACTATTTCATTACCCATTAGCTGTGGAAAGCGATATCTTTCAAAAGCTAACCCATGAAAGTTTCAAACGGTTGCACTGTTGAAATCTGGGCAAGTAGGTTTTGAGGACGAAATCGCAACAGTTTATTTCCAACTTGTTTTGAAGATATGCCAACGTATCAATGGACCATTAAATTGCATGCAAGAAGTTCAACCTCAGGAATTTGAGGAATTTTGGATACACTTTCAAAACCATATCCTAAAACTCAGCCATAAATATTGGGAAATGGAACAGTCATGCACAGGTGTCATGCTGCTTCACTACATCACAAATGCTGGAAGCTGGAGGAAGAAAATGGTGATTTTTTGTATGCTGAAGACAATTCGAACACTCAATTCTGCTATTGAAGACTTTAATTTCATAGTTGTTTAAGTAGAATAGAACTGTTTTTATTAAATGACAGATCCATGTTTTTAGGATCTGTGCAACTGCTTGTAAGGGCTATAAATGCCTGTTTTGATATCAAACAATGGTTCGATTCTGGATAGAGAAATACTCTTTTTGTACTCAGACTTTCTATGTTAATACAGATCACGGGTTCCTTTCAATTTTGATTGTCAACTTTCCATCTTTCTTCTACATTATTATCTGTGTTGTCAAGCTTTGAATGGTTGTTATCCCATTGTTTATCTCATAGCCTGATAATAAGTCTCTTGATTGTCGCTTAGACCCTGCTTTGCACTGGTTTAGTTACAATTTGTTCTCCACCCACTTTAAAGCTACCTGCTGATTAATCAATCTTTGAGAGCACTGTCTATTTGTTTATCATTTTCATGTTTGAATGCTATAAGTTGTATTGAGTTGTCCCATTGATCCACATTTACAAAATACAAAAACATTCATTTCTTAAGTTACCAAGCACCTTTGGTCTGCAACCACAAAGGGTTTCTTGGAGTGATAACAGAAGGTAAACAAAAGTCTAGAGATGAGAGATTGAATTCCAAGGAACCAAAGAGAAATAAGGATAATACTAAATGTTCTTATTTTAACATGAGGTTCCATCTCTTATCACATGAAGTTGGCATGGGTCGTATGTAGTTTTTTTAGGCCGACCAAGTCCTTTGTTCTCATAGGGAAAAACCATGAGAAAAATGAAACATTCAGAGCTATCCATTTTGAGCTTGAAATACAAGCAGACAGACTCGATTTTCAACAATGGAGATCCCATGTACAGTTCATATCAGTCATTAGATCGAGAAAACAATAAGTCATGACTGTCAGATCTCATTGGAGAGACATCAACAATGGGGATGTATTTTCGGGATCGGAAAGAAAATTAAAGTTTCTAGAAGTTATGAGCCTAAAATCACTCAGGATCATTTATCTTTCTAGATCAATAGATCAATGCTGCATATCGATCCCACTATGAACGAGCATCTTTTCTTTGCAGGGATCATGGAGGAAATTAAATTTTCTGCAAATGGTGAGCCCACAATCACTCATGGTCATTAATCTTCAAGCAAGGGACATGTGTCCGACGATCTCGTACCCTGGGAGGAAGAAAGAAGAAGCTGAGTGAGTAAAGGACTCTCGAAGGCCTGAAGTATTGAAGTAAATCTGAGCCATTGAAGGCTGAGGATGCGTGTTGACAGATCTCTCACTTCAAAGATATTACACTCCTGAGGATTGCACGAGAAAACAAAAGAAAAATCTTGAAGCCCGAACTCCCGAAGTGAATATCAATTGTCCAAAACAAGAGGATACGTGGAGGCAGATATATTACTTTGGAGATGCGGCGCTTTGAAGGAGTGTAAGAGCTATGCAATGAAAAGGCTTGAATCTCAAGCTCTCAAAGTAATTGTGGACCATTGATATCAAATCAACAAGAACCATTGATCTTTGCAGCAGTATAACTAGAAGGCCCGAAGTTAACGAGAGGCTTCCATGTCAACCGAGAGAAAGTGACTTTGGGATATTTCCATCCAAACATCCCGAAGTCCTGAAGAGTCAAAGTCCCGAAGTAATGTGAGGATGACACGTCGCTTCATTCCCTACCACTCCACGGGTGTTTTTAAGCTCAACAAGTGGTGCTCATCCATAACTAATTGTGACATTATATAGCATCAGGACACCACATCAGATTTAGGAGATCATCCTCTGAGATATATTCTTTCTTGACATTCAAGGCTCTCAAGTGCCAAAATTGGCTCTGTATCTAAGCATGGTTTAAAAGGATTTTGGAGTTGGCAGATGGATAAATTTTAGCGGGGGTGCTAAAATGGCATGGTTTCCCATATCGCAGATTTGAATCAGATCAACGACCACACTTCATTGCAGGGACGAAATATGCTCGAACGATAAAATTCTAGAGCGGTCCCGCAATCGAAACCACGATATAGCTAAAGAGGTATGTGGAAGTTAGTGGTGGATTGCGGGGGCCAAATCAGTGTGGACCAAAACCGCCCTTGGTAGCTTCTGCAATCACGTGCTTATATGGGGCCCAATCCAAGATCAATGCGTGGCAACATAAACTGGGTGTTAATCCAAATCATCAAAGGAGTGTCACAAGGAGAATCAAAGTGTTAGCAGACCGTGACTAGTCTATCACTAGAGGAAAGAAAAAAATCAACTACCCCCTTAAGTAGAAGCATGGAGGGTCTGTCCGAGGAGACATAAAATTGTTAGCCCGAAGTACTGTAGAGGGAATGTTTTCCACATCCTGATCCCAAGATGAAATCAGTTAATGAATTAATGACTGGTGGTTGAACTATCGAATACCCCCTTAAATGGAAGAATGGAGGGTCTGGCTGAGGAGACAGAAAGTTGTCATCTCGAAGTACCACATAGGGAAGTTTCTCCTGCACGCCCATACTGACCAGAGTTTCCTTTTGACATAAGCAATAAGACAGACAAGAGAAGACACCAATTAATGTCTTTATTATAAATACATCAGATGAATTATTTGAGAGGCGGGATAGTTGAGTAGAGCTCCCTTTTGTAATATTTTGACTAAGGAGAGTTGTACTCTAGTTATGTATGGGACTTGAGACATTTTCATTAATAGAAGTTAGTTTCCTTTCATCATCTTTTCTCCTATTACTTTGAAATTCTCATGATTGGATGATAAATATGATATGTTGTGGATTTTTTATAATGGATGTTTGATTATAATGTTGCTATGAACATTTTTCAATGTTTTCAGCTTTACTTTTAAGAGGTTCTTGTGACTGATTTTTTCTTCACCCAACTACTTGAAGGCATGATGCTTATAGAAAATGTATCCACCTTCCTCACCAAGTCTTCCTTCTATTCACCTTTGTCCTTAAAACACTGACCGAAGTTAATCAAATTCTCATTTTCTTATTCATGCTAGCCCATATTTGTGTGTTAAAGCATTCTTATGTTGAGTTTTGTCCATCTGACCTTTCATCATAAATTTACATTTACAAACCTTTTGATGGGTACTGGGCTTATCCTCTTGTAATATGAGGGTGACTCTTAGTGCTAACATTCTTGGTGTCATTGTTGGGAACGAATTGAATACATTTCCCTGGGATTGAACGACAAAGCATACAGATTATGAAGGTGCATTAGAATTCAGTACATTAAATATTGCATCTTGCACCTGACAACTCCATTGTTTCAGTTGTGTCTCCCAAAGGCAAACACATGAGGTCTACCCCACATCTACCTCTAGAAACACTTGAAGCTAACCCAGAGAATATTATTAGGAAATTAAAGGCTTCTCAAGAAGGCTATTCAACTATTTTACCAGGTATTCTTGGTCTTTTACATGATTCTACTTTTAAAAATCCAGTAGCCATATCCAATTCTCCTCTTTTACCTTCTGGTGAAGTTTCTAAAAGTTTGGATTTTGAAATTTTTCTTGTTGAATACTCTTCTTTTAGCCCCAAATTGAGAGAAGAAAAATTTGAATCCCTTTCTTCACCTGATGTTGTAAGTTGGTTCAGACTTGAGAATCTTGAAGATTTTCCTACTTTGGGTCTTCTTGCTCCTCCTCCTATCAAAGTTATTGTGACTCAAGAAGAGGAAACCTATTTTCCCTTGGACCCTATACCATCTTCCTCCAAGACTCAAATGCTTCCTCTTTCTCTAAAAATCCAAGATGCATTTGTACCCTTGAAAACTCCATCTTCCCCTTGTCCTCCTATAGTTCACAACCCAATGGCAGGAACTAATCTTCTTAAAAATATGATGGATTCCATAGTGGATGATAGGTATGCCCCTCTTATTTTACCTCATCCTGTGAATTCTCTCCTAGTTGGAGACTACCTTAAGAACATGCCCAAGTTCACAGTTGAGGAAGACATAACTGCAGAGGAACACCTTGCAACTTTTTATAGTTATGCATATAATCTTAGCATTGAGGATGAAGATGTATGGATGAGGGTATTTTTACAGAGCCTTGATGGTGAGGTTATAAAATGGTTTAGGGGTTTGAATCATGGATCTATTGCTGGGATTGAAGCTTTGGATGATTCCTTCTTGAATCATTGGGGGTATAAAAAGGATTTCCTTTATTATATTACAGAATTTGCGTCACTTAAGAGGAAAGAGGGGTAAACTGTTTCAGATTTCTCAAAAATATTTAATAGAATGTACAACAAGATTCCCACTGAAAATAAAGCCTACATAAACCTTTGCCAAGATTACCTATGCTAGTGCTTTTGACCCTGAGTTTTGTCTCATGTTGAGAGAAATAAGATCTACCTCTCTAGCTCTTATGAAAGATGCAACTTTGGAAGTAGAATATAACATATTGGCAGCTGAAAATCTTTGAGGAAAATCTGATAGAGACAAAAGGAAAGGTAGGGCGGAAGATTCAACCTCAAAATCCCCTATTATCCACCCTCAAGTTCATGAGCTTAAAAAATTGGTAAAATCACTTTTTTCTAAAATGGAGAAGTTGAAACTTCAAGGAAAACAGAACTATAGGAACACACAGAATGTTGATAATAGAGATAATTTCAGAAGACCATATAATTCCCCTTTGGTCCTCCAAAGAGATCAAAGAAATAGGGATAGGTATCATAAAAAATTCCAAGCCCCTCTCCAAAACAACCTTGTTGCTGATGAAGAAGGAGAGGATGAAGAAACTGATCTTGAAATTCATTGTCTTGGCGACACCTCTTCATCTCCTCATTTAACCTAGTCTGCATATGAAGAGTCTCTCATGGATAGTGATTTAAATTAATTGAGTAAAGGGGGAAAAAAATGGCAATCCAAGTAAATACAACCTAAGGTCAAAAAAGCAAGATGGGAAGACTGACACTTCTGATCAGCCCACTAAAACAAAAAAAAATTCTAAGGTTGTGGCAGCTAGCAACAAAGAAAAATATGCACAAAACCCCCAGGCATTGTCTAAGATCCCTAACCTAGAAGTTAAAGAGATTATGAAAACTCCATCCTCTTTTAGCTTTGAGAGTGAGATTCAAAAAATTAAAATCCCTATACCTCTTTTGGAGCTTATTAAGAATGAGAAACTCAAAAGATATCTTTCTAAAATGCTCCATCCTGAGCCTTCTTGTAATTACACAGATTCATTCAACCTTTAAGATGAAAAACCAGTTGTCATCCTAGGACCCTTGGTAGAGGATAGAGATGACTCTTCCCCCCCTTTCTACACATCATTAAACATTCATAATAAAGTGTTGCACAACAACTTGATGGACTCAGGGGAATCTCATAACCTCATGCCTAAAACTGTAATGAATGAGCTTGGGTAGGAAATTACAAAAATCTACCATGACATGTACTCATTTGAGTCGAGGAAGGTGAAGTGTTTTGGGGTTATTAAAGACCTGGTTGTTACCCTATTCCAACTATAAATGAAAAGCGTGGTCATGGATATTGTAGTGGTTGATGTACCCCCTAAGTTTGGGATACTCTTGTCAAGATCTTGGATCAAAATACTAGGGGGAACTTTACATATGGACCTTTCATATGCCACCATTCCTGTGTTTGGGGGATAACATAAAAGGATTTATAGGGAGGCACAATTATCCTACGTCATCAGTGATGAAGAAAATCCTACTAACCACCCTATTTTTTCAATTGATACTGATTTAGGATCTAGTATGTTGCAGCTCACTGATGCCCCTCAACCACCCATTGAAAATAGAAAGCAGTCCATCACCTATTGTGAATATCCTCCTCCTAATGCCTTTATTTGGAAGTTTTTTTTTTTAAGGGGCCTCTTCTAAGGAGGGTGTTGATGTTGGGGTAGTCTTTATTTCTCCTACCCAAGAGATCATATATTTGTCCTACAAGCTTGAATTTCAAACTACGAACAATGTGGAAAAATATGAGGCTTTTGTTTTGGGTTTGAGGGCTGATAAAGAAATGGGGATTGAAGAGATAGCAGTGTTTGGAGATGTTGAATTAATTATTCATCAAGTTAAAAATCTGTATCAAGCTAAACACCCTAGGTTAAGGACTTACAGAAATGAAGTTTGGGATCTTGTTGATAGTTTCTTCTTAGCTTTTAATATCTCATTTGTTCCAAGAGAGGAGAAAACTATGGTAGATTCCTTGGTTTTTTCAGCAAGAAATTTCATAATTCCTTTTCCCCCTTAACTCAAATATGATGTGGAAGTTAAGTATAGACCCTCTATACCTAACAATGTCAAACATTGGAAGGTTTCTTGAGGATGATCTTGAGATAAAAATATTTCTTGAGACTATGGATGAGTTTTCTGCCTTATATATTAATCAAGATCATGATACTAAAAACATCCCTCGTGCTGATATTTTTCTGAATAAAATTGATGACCATCATACTGTTCAGTTGCCCAATAATCATATTCCAAAAGGACTAGTCCCCTTGGAGAGATTGCTTGATAGAAATGATGTTGTTGTAAAGGTTAAAGGTTCAAATGAAAATGTTGAGGTGACCGAATGCAATTTAGGTACAGAGGATCCAAAGTATATTAAGTTGTCTAGTAGCTTGTCAAAGGAACAAAGGGCTGAGTATGTTAATATTTTAAAGGAGTTTTTTTATGTGTTTGCATGGAAATATGAATATTTAAGAACATATGACACAAACATCATTGAACATAAGATCCCTTTGAAACAGGAGACCAAGCCTTTTAGGCATAAACTCAGACAGATAAATACCATGTTGTTGTCTATTATGGAAAAACAAGTCAAGAAGTTGTTAGATGCCAAAATCATTATTCCTTTGAGATACTCTGAGTGGGTGGCTAACTTGGTCTCTGTGAGGAAGAAAAATGGGGAAATTAGATTATGTGTTGATTTCAAAAATTTGAATAGAAGCTCCAAGAAAGATAATTACCCCTTTCCAAAGATGGAGCACATTTTTCAAAGAGTCATTGGTTCATCTAGGATGTCTATGATTGATGGATTTTCTGGCTACAATCAGATCTTTATCTTTCCTGAAGATAGAGAGAAGACAACCTTTACTACTCCTTGGGGCACATTCATGTATGACAAAATTCCCTTTGGGTTGATGAATGCAGGAGCAACCTTTCAGCGAGAAATTGAAATTGCCTTCATTGGGGAGAAGGACAGGTTGGTAGTCATCTATCTACATGACATTATAGTTTTCTCAAAATCTGATAAAGAACATTATCACCATTTGAAAAATATCTTCCTAAAGTGAAAAAAGTTTGGTCTCTCTCTCAATCCTAAGAAGTCTTTGTTTTCTATGCAGAAAGGTAAGTGATTGGGGAACATTGTATAAATAGAAGGGGTAAGAATTGATCCAATCAGGGTAGAGGCCATCCAGACCTTATATTTTCCTATATCCAAGAAAGAAGGTCAATCTTTCTTAGGGAAAATCAATTTTATAAGAAGTTTCATCTCTAACTTTGTTGGATTAGTGAAGTACATCACAACCATGCTTAGGGAAGGGAATGAGGTGAAATGGACTACTGAGGCTCAAGAATATTTTGATCAGATAAAAAAGGCCTTGACTGAAGCACCTGTTCTCATAAACCCTGACTATTCCAAGGATTTTCTGATATTTTCCTTTTCCTCATTTGACACATTGGTTGTTGTGTTGCTGTAGAAAAATATAGAGGAGTTAGAGCAGCCTATTTATTTTTTTAACAGAGCATTGAGGGATGTAGAAATGATATATGATATCATGGAAAAAAAATCTTATGCTTTGGTCAAAGCCCTCAAATCTTTCATAATGTATCTTCTGCACTCAAAGATTTTTTCATATGTCCCTTTAGCCTCAGTGAAAGAGATACTCATCGAGTCTGACATAGATGGGAAAAGGAGCAAATGGATTGCTAAAATTTTGGAATTTGACCTAGAAATGAAGCCCACTAAACTAGTGAAAGGCCAACGTTTAGCGAGGTTTCTGGTTGAATCAAATTGCAAAACTTTAGTGGTTAATTTCATGAACATAAACTCATAAAATCAGAAGGCTAAATTTGTTGATAAAAGCTCTCATGCCATCTGAAATTTGGTATAATGCACTTGGTATAAAGACATCATATATTTTCTGCAGAAATTGTAGCCCCTTGATGGTTTGGACAAGAACAAGGTGAGAGCTTTAAATCTTGAAGCAATAAGATATTGTCTCATTGATCATATCTTGTATTGGAAATATCCTTTTGGAGTTCTCTTGAGATGTTTAGATCCACGAGAAGCTCAAAGGGCCATAACTAACTTTCATGACATCTTATGTGGTGCCCATCATTTTTGGAGAACTATTGGAAGCCAAATATTCATGTCATTTCATCGATATTTAAAACAAAATTTTTGATGAAAAATAATTTTTAATAGCTGCCTCTTTGTGTCTATGAAGACTTCAATTATGATTTTTGTTTGAAAAGTCACTTGATTTCTTGTTGTGTTTTTTTCATTTTAATTTTTAATAAATTTCTCATTTACTCTTTTTTAATTTCATGACTGTTAAAGCATGAAATTGAAACAATCTTGGCATAAACACATCATACAAATTCTAAAATTTATCCTTGTGACATTGAATGAGTCTTTAAAATACCTAATGATCTTAAGAGCCTTCAAGGGTATTGAGTATATCATTTTGTGAAATTTGTCTTTACCATTAGGATATGAGTTGATCACATTTGAGTTATGCCTTGATCGTTTTTCATTTAGATTTTTGATTGTCACCTTACCACCTTCATGATATCTTTTGAAAATAAACTTTGATATAGATGTATAATTTGAACGCTACCCTTGACCTTCATATCATAGTCTAATCATTGTCTTACATAGATATTAGTCGTGCTATGAAACCATTATACCCTTGTCTTACTTGCCTAAGCTCGCATTCATTGCATCATTTGTGGTGCTTCATTTTTGGGGTTAGCTTCTCAATAGAGGAAGTGGTTTTCAATTGTGTTTGTCCTCTAGTTCAGGGTTCAATAAACAACCAAAGTGGTAGTCATGATGGTCTTCTCTCGAAATTGTAGTTATAGGGCCACCTTCGACAATGCAAAACTTATCATTCGTATCGGGTGGTTTCAAACACAGGCTCCTCTTTTCTACACCTGTCGGTATATCGTAAACAAGTCCATGGCCTATGTGGTAAGGAAAGAGATGAATGGATCATAGGAATTTCTCTCCCATGATGATGTTGTGGATGATCTTACAGTATTTGGGTGGGTTAATTTTATACATTCACTCGAGGGCTTTAACCTTGAAATCAACGAAGCTTTCACCCAGACCTTTGATGGTACTAGATCCAAAATAGGTGAATTACAGTTGCAATTCAGTGAGGAATTGATTGCAGAAGCAACAAGCCTGTCACGAGAAGGATATAGTTGGTTCAAGAATCTAACATTCGAAGGTATTCCTTGGCACATGTTAATGCTTTCCAAGAAGTCATGCTACAATGTCAAAGGTACACCCATAAATTTGTTCAAGCCTCAATGGCATGGTTTGTTATTAATTATCAAGAAATTTTTTACCTACGAGGGATGATATGGATTTGTATTTCTGTTTCATATACACATGTTAATGGTCCTATTAGGGTTTAGTTTAAACATTCCATTTTACCTTCTTAAAATCCTTCAAAACATGGCTAGATTTTATCAGAGGAAAAACCCTAATTCACAGTCTAGTCTCTTTCATCATGGCTTGATTCGAGTCTTAGTCATTTCCCATTTGTCAAAGGCTGGAGATAACTGGAAATATTTTACGGTTAAGAATGGTTATGTTCCACTCATGCCTAAACCGATAGGCGATTAACCCTGGTGTTTAGACAATCCCACCAGCCCTTACACATCGAATCACTCTCTGAAAGACCTTCATATTGAATTTCAAGCTACAAAAGACCCTGCGTTATTTACCAAAACTCCTATTTATTTTCATCAATCAATTGGAGACACACACCAGAGGCATGAATTCGTCCCTAAAAATTCTTTAGAGGAAGTGCTGGGTAAATATTTGTTACTCCCAATCTTGGGCAAGATTTGGTTGATATAAACAAAATTAAAACTAAGAAGTAGGGAAAGCGTAAAATGCAGAGGGTTCAGGATATAGATTTCAAGAACAAAAGGAACAACCAACTCCTTTCAAGAATGTCCAGGAATCGACATCACAATCACGAGAATCCTATCCTCGCCATTGATATTGAAGACCCAATCTCCATTGACGATACCAGTGTTGATTTCGCTAAGATAAATTCACCCCGATACGATTTTGTGTCTGATTTTCCTCCTTTTTTAAAGGAACAAGAAGGTTTCTCAAGTATTCAGTAAGTTCTTAAAAATATTATGGAGCAGGGTAAACTTCTTAACTCAGACCAAACTTGTCCATTGCCAAATCTAGAACAGGTGTACTATGAAAGTTGCCTTGAATGGATCCAAAGATACTATCGAGACACCCCTTACCTACAAGCTGAACTAAATCAAGTAATGACTCGGAATATATATTTGGAAAAGGACAATGAGGATCTCATAGCTAGCATCTGATCAAATTCGCTCAGGGCCAATAAATGTTTCAAGAGATCGAGAAATGTGATTATAAAAAATGCCACCAGTTGCAATGTTGTTGTAAATTCAGATTTATATGATGTTTCCTTTTCAAAGTTTTAATTGGTAAACACTCTTCTTGTAATTCACGATTGGATTTGTTTAAATAATAACTGAATTTGTTTTTATTTTGTTTTTATTTACACTAGCTACAGAATCATAGATTTCGTAGCTTGTCTTTTAATTTATTTAGTTGATTGTTTTCTAATTTAGATTTTGTTTTTCTTTGTTCTCAAGTAAAGAACAGATCATTGTGAAAAGATTAATAGAACAAGTCAAAATTTGGGAATACAATGGACTTGTAATTTCGTTTTTGAAAAACAATATTTTAATGATGTAACTATTTTTGAATAGTCATCTCAACAAACCTATCTCTATGGTTATTTTGTTTTAGTAAATTCTTTAATAAAGTAGATCTATCTCTATCTTGCATGGTATGAGAAACAAACTAGGAACTTGTTTTAAATAGCACTGCTCGTTGAGGAATAGGGGCAATTCCTTTTGGACCTTATGATGAACTTATCATTTTAAAACTATATGGGATACAATTTACTTTTTGGCTTTAGTTCTTCTGTAGAATGTGCAATGTTATTATTGTTTCTCATATAATTTATGGACATGAAAACTTATTTGTATTGAATTAGCTTTAGACTATTCTACACATATCTTTTTATGTTGAGTTTTTATTTTACATGGTTCATTATGTTTTGGTTATTTTAATATCTGTGATTAATCGTCCATCCATACATTTTGAGTTTACATCAAATGTTGGGTCTTTGATAATACCATTTGTTGAGAGTTGGAGTTGATTTCGCTTTTATCTTTTGGACATTTTAAAGTCACGTGAGTAAAAATCTATTTGTCTTTATGATATCATAGATCTGTTCCGAAATATAAAAGATTTCCTTGAGTTGTTTCAAGAAATATCGTTCTTGATTTTTTCATAGATTTATACTTGAAAACAGGGTAAGTGGAGCTTATAGAACATATAAAGACGAATCTATCTTAATACAACTGATCAACGTCAGGTTAGTTAGTTTATATTTTAAGTTGACTTGTTTATTTATGAATGAATAATGAATACATCATTTAAACTTTAATGCTTTGTCCATTATCGTTATATCATTTCTAATCTTATTCACTCATTATTAGATATTTTCTTATTCATAGTGAAAAAACAATTTTCTTTATTTTTGCATCTTGTTTTGATCCATTAGTTTAAACCATCATTTTCATGAGGCTTTATTTAAGCCTTCTAATTGTATATATCTATTGCATATAATATTACTATTAGTTAAGGAATCATATTAGTGTGTTGATTGATAGGATTAATACATTTAGTTAGTTTTATTTTATAATCCTAGTTGGCTAACGGAGCCATAAAACCCATTAGTGTAGATTATTTCAAATGTCTTGGCTTAAATAGACAACCCCATACTATATCTTCCCTTCTCGTTGATGGGGTGTAATAAATGACTGTCAACAAATGGCACTAGAAGGAGGGCCTGGAAGTCATTTATGGCATGAGGTGGCCATAGGACTCCCCAAAAAAATCATTATCCTATCATGACGCGTAGTTACTCAAAACCTAACGTTATACTTGACCCAGCTACTACGTCAGAAACTACACCTAACATTCCTGCCAAGCCAGTGAAACCAGTTCCTCAAGGGACTGATGTACAAGAAATTGTCTGCCAGTCGATTTGGAAAACTCAAAGTGCTTTGTCCTGAATCAGATAGCCTAGTACACAGCTAAATCAACCCCTTGATTTCTCCAATCTCCAAGAACAACCTCTTGACACTGGTCTTCCTGATAACACATTAGGTGGTAATATCACCGATCCTTTTGAAGCAATGATACTAGGTGTTGGGGGATCTGGTCTCCCACTGTACCCACCTAGTTCTTCTCCACCCTCTTCAAGAGAATAATCCTCGGATGAAGGTGGTTCTTCATCTAAACAATATCAGCCTTCACCTCCACCAACTACCATTTATAACCAAAATAATCCTGCCAGACCTTGGCTCGATCGAGATGTCGTGGAAATACTTGGACCCAAAAATCCAGAAAAGTGGCTACCCAAATGTGACCCAGATTTGAAGCAACCAGATGAGGATCATATCAATAAATTCATGTTAGCTTTCAGTCTCTAGAGCGTCGAACATGAGGATGTCATGTGTATATTATTCCCTTACACTTTTGAGGGAAATGCCTCAACCTGGTATTTTGCGCAACAACCCCAAACCATTGTTTCTTGGGATAAGTTTGAAACCTTTTTTCTAGAAAATTTTGGAGATGATAAATATCCAGAAGTTTTGGTAATGGATCTTTCTAGTATGAAAATGAACCCTAAAGAAAAAGTTAAGGATTTCAACCATAGATTCCTCACACTAAAAAATAAAATCCCAGTAGATTCGATGCCTGAAGAAAACTTGACTGTTGCATACTATACTAAAGCCCTACATAACAATATAGATTTATGGGTTAAAAGGTCCAAAAATAACACATTATTATAAGTCTTTTAGGAGAAGGTCCTTATCGAGAAGGACATTTTAAGTTTAAAATATGATTTAAATGTTGAGACTGAAATGACCTCCTCTTCTAAAAAGAAAATAGAAATTCTCACTAGACCTCCTCAAAGTAAATGTTAACAAGAGACTTGAGACTTGAAAAGTTTGCAGAAAGCTTTTCATAAATTATCCAATCAGGTTGTAGACTTAAAAAGATCCGTTGAAGAAGAATCTACAAGTAAAGGAAGTTTTAGAACATCTTTCATGAAACCTTTTCCTCCAAACAAATCAAACCCGACCACAAAAGGTCTGAATTTTGAAGGATTGTAGTATGATTTACAAGCAACACTGGAAGCACATGATAATGTTGTTTCCATACCCCCTGAAAATCAAGACGACATGAGTGATAAAGAAACACCTAATGAGGAGGACTCATCTCCTCCCATCTTCGGACATTTGTCGAACATCATCTTCCAAGAAAATTTTGAAACTGTCCATCCATATAACACTCGAAGTAAGGTACAAAACAAACTTCCACCTGAAACAAGTAGGAATATGGTATCCAAACAGCCAAAAAAAATTGAAACCAAACAAAACCCTGTTGCCCAAGATTTAGAATATGATTTCGTTAAAGATATTAAAAAAATTAGGGAAAATATATAAATTTTTGAATTACTTAAATTCCCTCTTATCCTACAGAAAATGCTCCGAAGTATAGATGGGAATAATAAAAAGAATGATCCTATGAGCATAAAATCAGAAAAAAAAAATGACCCAAATAAAACAAAAGATGTCTCCAGTAAAAAATCATTTGAAATTTACACAGAAAATTTACACATGAAAGTTAGGCTACTGTTACACATGAAATTTGCACACCTAGGTACCTCTCCCTAAGTGTCGTAAAGTGTCATATAAGTGTCTCATACACCTTAACACCATGGAATAGCCTATGTCACAATCCATAGTCAATGTGGAGGAGGGATATATTACATGAAGGCCAAAATACCAAGTACAGATGAATTGTTAATAATATTCATGGAAAAGGAATTGATTAAGTGTGAGAATCAAGTGCACATGAATTATTATTAATATTCATGAAAAAGAAAGTAATTAAGTGTGAGAATCCACCTCACATTTGGTTTCCTATTTTTTAGGGAAGGTGGAGGATCTCATGGATGGTTGAAATATTTCCTCCTTAAAATCCTTGAGAGATATTTCCTCCCCAAAATCCTTAAGAGATATTTTCTCCCTAAATATCTTAGATATCCATTTCTTAGTGGATCTGATGAGAGATCCTCTCCATGGTGGTTAAGCCTCCAAATCCTATATAATGAATGATTTCCATGGAGGAAGGAGAGATGGAAAGAATTGTGAAGAATCTAACTTATGATCTCATGAGGAAGATGTCATTTGGAGCATCAACATTATGTGTGTGGATTGTTTAAGAAAGGGTTTGGACAAGGAGAGCTTGGTGAAGTTGTTGCACTACATCCATGGCTGTAAGTAACACTTTGTTCTGATCAATATAATCAATGCTTGACCTGTTTCTTTCAAACTTGTACTTGTTCCATATAAGTTTGTCTATAGTAGATGGATCTATGTTTTAGCTAATCTCAGTAGAGTAGGAAGTTGTTTGTACTTTTGTTTGTCTTGTAGGATCTACCAAGGAGCTCAAGATCGAAGCACATCCTGGACCTTGCAGGGACAAATGACGTTCATAAGGTACATGTTTTCCTCCTTCTCTTTTGTTCATCAACTTGATTAGATCTAAAAGGAAGTCAGTGTCCATATTAAGCACCTTCTGTCTTAGAGTTAAGAGTCTAGCTCTCAAGAGGAAATCTACTTGTCTACAGGGAAATTTTCCTACAACAACTACGACGTCAAAGGTACACCCATAAATCTGTTCAAGCCTTGATGGCATGGTTTGTTATTAATTATCAAGAAATTAATTACCTGCGAGGGACGATATGGATTGGTATTTCTATTTCATATATGCATGTTAATGGTCTTCTTAGCGTTTAGTTTAAACATGCATTTTTACCTACTTAAAATCCTTAAAAATATGGATAGATTTTATCAGAGGAAAAACCCTAATTCACATACCAGTCTCTTTCATCATGTCTTGATTCAAGTGTTAGTCATTTCCCATTTGTCAAAGGTTGGAGATAACTGGAAAAATTTCATGGCTAGAAATGGTTTTATTCCACTCATGCCTGAACCGATAGGCAATTCACCCCTATGTTTAGACGAGCCCACCAGCCCTTTCCCATCAACTCACTCTCTGCAAGACCTTCATATTGAATTGCAAGTTACAGGATACCCTGTGTTATTTACCGAAACCACTATTGATTTTCATCAATCAACTAGAGACACACACCAGAGGCATGAATTCATCCCTAAAAAGTATTTAGTGGAAGTGTTGGATAAATTTAAGGGTAAGGTATCTGTTGCGCCCAATCTTGGGCAAGATTTGGTTGATATAAACGAAATTAAAAATAAGAAGCAGGGAAAACGTAAAACGTAGAGGGTTCAGGATATAGATTTCAAGAATAAAAGGAATGACCGACTCCTTTCCAGAATGGCTAGGAATCAATGTCACAACCACGAGAATCATATCCCCATTATTAATATTGAAGACCCGATCTCTGTTGACGATACTAGTGCTGATTCTACTAAGATAAATTCACCCCGATATGATTTTGTGTCTAATTTGCCTCATTTTTTAAAGGAACAAGAAGGTTTCTTAGGTATTTAGTATAACGTTAAAATTATTATGGAGCAGGGTAAACTTCTTAAATCAGACCAAACTCGTCCATTGCCAAATCTAGAACATGTGTACTATGAAAGTTGCTTTGACTGGATCCAAAGATACTATTGACACATCCCTTACCTATAGGCTCAACTAAATCAATTAATGACTTGAAACATATCTTTGGAAAAGGAAAATGAGGATCTCAGAGCTAGCATCCAATCAAATTTGCTCAGGGACAAAAAACATTTCAAGAGATCGGGATATGTGATTATAAAAAACTCCACCAGTTTCAATGTTGTTGTAAATTCAGATTTGTTTGTTGTTTCCTTTTCAAAGTTCTAATTTGTAAACATTCTTATTTTAATTAATGATTGTATTTGTTTAAATAATAACTGAATTTGTTTTTATTTTGTTTTTATTTAGACCAGCTACATAATCGTAGATTCTGTAGCTTTTCTTTTAATTTATTTAGTTGATTTTTTTCTAATTTAGATTTTATTTTTATTTGTTCTCGGGTAAACAACGGATAAATGTGCAAAGATTAATAGAACGAATCAAAAATTGGGAATACAATGGACTTGTAATTTCATTTTTGAAAAACAATATTTTAATGATGTAACTATTTTTGAATAGTTTTCTCAATAGACCTATCTCTATGGTTATTTTGTTTTAGTAAATGCTTTTTTAAAGTAGATCTATCTCTATCTTCCATGATATGAGAAATAGACTAGGAACTTGTTTTAAATAGCACTGCTTGCCCAGGAATAGGGGTAGTTCCTTTTGGACCTTATGATGAACTTATCATTTTGAAACTATATAGGATACAATTTACATTTTGTCTTTAGTCATTATGTAGACCGTGCAATGTTATTATTGTTTCTCATATAATTTCTAGACATGAAAACTTATTTGTATTGAATTAGCTTTAGATTGTTCTACATATATATTCTCATGTTGAGTTTTTATTTTACATGGTTCATAATATTTTGGTTCTTTTAATATTTGTGATTAATCGTCCATCCATACATTTTGAGTTTACATCGAATGTTGGGTCGTTGATAATACCATTTTTTGAGAGTTGGATTTGATTTCTCTTTTAGCTTTTGGACATTTTAAAGTCACATGAGTAAAAATCTATTTGTCGTTCTGTTATCATAGATCTGTTCTGAAATACAAAATATTTCCTTGAGTTGTTTCAGGAAATATGATTCTTGTTTTTTTTCATATATTTATACTTGACAACATGTTAAGTGGAGCTTATACAATATAGAAAGACGAATCTAGCTTAATATAGTTGATCAATGTCAGGTTAGTTAGTTTATATTTTAATTTGATTTGTTTATTTATGAATGAAAAATGATTACATCATTTAAACCTTAATTCTTTGTCCATTATCGTTATATCATTTCTAATCTTATTCACTCATTATTAGTTATTTTTTTATTCATAGTGAAAAAACAATTTTCTTTATTTTTGCATCTTGTTTTGATCCATTAGTTTAAACCATCATTTTCACGAGGCTTTATTTAAACCTTGTAACTGTATATATCTATTGTATATTATTATTGTCATTTAAGTAATCATATTAGTGTGTTGATTCATAGGATTAATACATTTAATTAGTTTTATATCTTTTAATTATTTTAGAATCCTATTTCACTAACAAAGCCATAAAACCTGTCAGGGTAGATTATTCTAAATGACTTGGGTTAAATAGGAAACCCTAGAACGTATCTTCCCTTCTCGTTGACGGTATTTCATAAACGCCCGTAAAAAAGAACCACAGCCTGTAAGATCCTAAGAGATGGGTATTTCTTGCCTACCCTTTTTACTGATGTTTGTGTAAAGATTAGAGCTTGTGTCAAATGCCAAAAGTTTTCTGGAAAGAAGTAGCTCAAATCTTTGCCTTTGAAGCCGGTGGTGGTTTCTGGACATTTTCAACAATGGGGTGTTGACTTCATTGGGGAAATCCATCCAGCCTCAAGTGGTCAACATAGGTGGATTTTGACTGCAACCGATTACTTTACCAAGTGGATAGAAGCCATTCCTACAAGGAATACCTCCCACAAGGTAATCATTAGTTTTATCAAGGATATCATGTCATGATTTGGTTTTCCAAGAAGGATTGTTACTGACGATGTCGCCTCCTTCAAATCTGAACCATTGATCAAGCTCTGTGAATGGTATGAGATTACATTAATCCATCTTACTCCTTACTATCCCCAAGGAAATGGTTTGGCAGAGTCCTCTAACAAGAGCCTCATAAAGATCATCAAGAAATTGTTAGAAGACAATAAGAAAGCATGAGACTCAAAGATAAAAATTTCCTTATGGGATGATAGAGTTATAACAAAGAGGTCACTTGGTGTTTCCCCTTTTCATCTTCTATATGGGGTTGACTCTATCTTTCCTACTCATCTTGCCCTTTTTGTGGAAAAAATCCTCCAGGACTACCAAGGAGAACCTAATGATATGGTTAGGAGGATACAACAGCTAGTAGAAGCGCAACAGACTAGGGAGAAACTACTTGGAAAAGAACAGTACCATCAACAGAAGATCAAGCAATATTTTTACAAGAAGGTAAGCAAAGAATATTTTCAGCTGGGAGATATAGTGCTCAAGTGGGATGCACCCAAGCAAGACAAAGGAAAACATGGTAAATTCGAAGCCTTGTGGATTGGTCCATTCAAGAGTTCTGAGGTATTTTTATATAACACTTATAAATTTCAGAACTTGGAGGATTTTAAAGTTTTTGGTGGCCCTGTCGATGGGTGCTTTCTAGAAAAATATTTTTCTTAAGCCATGAATGGCTTTCCATTCATTGTAAATATCACTTTTTCTTTTTTATTGTTATTTAAATAAGTGACCCCATATCCCTAGGATAATACATTGAAGCTGCTTGTTCTTGACAACTCACAGGGAGCATGCCATCCCCTGTGGACCCAATGTTATCACATGAAGTTTTCATGGGTCGTATGTTATTTTTTCAGTCCAACTAGGTCCTTTGTTTGCAAAGGGAAAAACCATGATCAAACTTAGAATTCAGAGCCATCCATTTTGAGATTGAAATAAAAGCAGGCGGGATCAATTTTCAACAACAAAGATCCCATGTACAGTTCATATCAATCATTATATCGAGAAAATAATATGTCACAACCATCAGATCTCATTGCAGAGAGATTGACAGTGGGGAGGTATTGTGGGGATCAGAAATAAAATTAATTTTTCTACAATTTGTGAGCCCACAATCACTCAAGATCCTTGATCTTTCTTGATCAACAACTCAATGGTGGATATCGATCCCACTACGAATGAGCATCTTCACTTTTCGAGGATCAGGGAGGAAATTAAAGTTTGTGAAAGTGGTGAGCTCGCAATCTCTTTTGGTGATTGATATTCAAGAAAGGGACACGTGTTTGAAGATCTCGTACCTTGGAATGAAGCAAGCATAAGATGAGTGAGTAAAGTACTCCCAAAGGCCCGAATCCCTACAGTAAATCAAATCCATTTAAGGCTGATAACACGCATCAACATATATCTCACTTCGGAGATACGRCGCTCCAGAGGATTGCACAAGTTGTTGGATTGCTGAGAGGGGGGGTGAATCAGTAATAGCATAATTATAATCCTTTTTCTTCAAATGTTATATCAATGTAGAATTATTATCCAGTAATAAGCAGTAATAAATAAACAATCACACACATACACAATACACCAATGTTTAACGTGGAAACCCAAATCGGGAGAAAACCACGGAATGTTTTTTCTTATATGTCTTGAAGAATTACATTCATTGGAAGCACCAAATTCCTTTGTTTTCCAGCTGCAACTGGAAGGATGCTCCAACCCCCTAGCTTCTCAGGCTACAACCTGAGGGAAGATCCAACTCCCCAATTCTCTAGCTACAACCAAAAGGAGGCTACAACCCCCAATGTTCTCCGGCTACAACCACCCCTCCTTGCCCCGTCCTACCACCCTGAAGTAGAAGCAGAATGATGGAAACACTGTCACACTATCATTGTGAGATATACCTCTGTAAACCTGTACCAATAAATTTGAACCATGCATCAAGCATGCATCTATCTGTACCTCAACCTGTAATCAACCTGTACCATAAACAAGTGCATCAACCATGCACCAACCTGTAATCAACTTGTACCATAAAAAGTGCATCCAACCATGTACCAAGTATGTACCAATCATGTGTCAACTACTCATCAATATGTACCAACATCATCAACTATACACCTCATGTATGTGAACCAACTCATCAACTACTTGTCTCAACCATGTACTCAACATGTACCACAACAAAAAGCCCTCATCAATTTCATCATCCAAATCTGATTTGTAGCTATGTAATAGACTTGGTGTATATTATCACATTCTTTCAAACCTTCCTTAACTTTAAAAACAAGATACTATAATTTTCATCAAACTTTTCTTTAGTCTCACATGCCTAGTTTTGGATTAGTCAACAACCCTAACTTGAAGTAATCATAACTTTGAACTTGTAATGTATAAATATATGAAACTGATAGACAATGTTTTCCAGTGTGTTTTATGCAATTCCTCTGAGTTTCACTACTTGGAACCTCTCAGAAAAGAAGTTATAGAAAAAATGGCATACCTTGTTGAATTATGGCTTATTCTAGAGAGCGACCTTGTAGAGCATGCCCCACACAAAATAATTGATGAATTGATCTGAAACTATTGCAAAGTATAATAAATACTATTCCTTAACCAACACATTTGGTCTCACTAAATTTTGATATTTTATGAATAAGTTATGATGTTTTTACCTGAAACACCTGATTTTGACTAGTTTCAGGACTGGCCACAAACCCTATTTTCCACGGAGTGTAACTCCCAAACTACAACGACCCACAAGATGAATTTTTTACCACAGATACTTGGATATGTTTTCTCACTTTCATGGAAATTTCATGGTCTGAATCATTATAGAAAACATGTTATAGCGAAAATGGTGAGATGACCTGTAAATAACATACCTTAGAAAGCACCATCAAAAGAATTTATCCTTCCTTGCATTTCAGCCTTCATTTCTTCACCTTCACTCAGAATTCTGATTTAGATATCCTTGGTTACCTCAGACACATATAGATATTCAATATTCTCAAGTGTTATTCAAACGAGAAATCCGTGCCTCTTATTTATACTCTCCAAGTAGCTTTCTTAAAAACATCTTCTAGGTCACTTTGCCCACTTTCCTTATTTTAGGGTTGGGTCTACTTCTAATTTATCCATTAAATTTATCATTCAAATAATTTATTTTGTATTCACTTTGAATTATAATACACTCATCACTTCACTTTATTATTTACCTTTTAAAATCTCTTAAACCACTTTGACTACTTTGACCTTTTGGGGCTTCTAGATGACATATGAGGGTCCTCCAACTTTGTAAGGCCATAACTCTCAAACCAAGAGGAGTTATGTGACGTTATACATACCACCACCAATGGCATGAAATGTACTATCCATATAGAACAGTATTATATGAAAATATCTCATAACTCATACCGTTACTCATCAAACAATCTTGGGTCCATTACCCAAACCTGGGCTCTCCAACTTCTCATGGCCATAACTCTCTAACCGTGAGGAATTATGTGACGTTCCACATACCATCGGAAATGACATGACAAGAACTATCCATATAAGATATTTTCCCTGACAAATTCATTTTCCTTCATCTCATTATTCCACAATTAAGCATGGGTTCTCTTACTCATTTTCCCGTGAGGGCTTTCACCATAAGGGGACCACTTTGGAGTTCATCCATATTTACTTCTTATCAACCATGACAAAAAAATAATGAGTTATATTTACATCAGACAATATTGGGTCCATTACCCAAACCTTTGTGCTACAGGGCTTTCTTCAAGGGTTGACATCAATGACAACCAACCTTAATCAACAATCTCCCCCTTTGGCATTGATGGCAACACTCTGATGCAATAATGAAATCATATCACTCATGTTCCCCCTGGAACCATGCCTTTGTCCTCTGCATCTAATAAATCTTCTCCCCCTGGAACCATGCCTCTGTCCTCTGCATCTGATAAATCTGCTCCCCCTAGAACCATGCCTTTGTCCTCTGCATCTGATAAATCTCTCCCCCTTTGTCATCAATGGCAAAGGTATCTTTCAATCTGAGGCTACTCCCCCTGACATATTGTCCTCTTATGGTGCTTCCTCATGTACATCTAAGACATATAGGATAAGCATTCAAAAAGAATTCAAAAATCATTCATTTTTGGAGTAGAAATAACTCCAAGTCTTTGGCGAAGATATTCAAAGGCTTCCCGTGGAAATGGTTTTGTAAATATGTCTTCCACTTGTTCTTTTGTNATGTTCTTTTCTGCAACCTGTTCCCATAGAAAGTGATACTTGATTGGAATGTGCTTTGTCTTGGAGTGCATCACCGGGTTTTTTGAGATATTGATGGCACTTGTATTATCACAATATATTGGAATGGGCTCATCATACTTAACCTGTATATCTGTCAAATTTTTTTTCATCCAAAGAACCTATGTACAACATTTTGTTGCTACAATATACTCTGCCTCGGCTGTAGATAGAGATATCGATGATTGTTTCTTGTTTAGCCATGATACCAAACACTCACCTAAGTAGAATGTTGCTCCATTGGTGCTTCGTCGGTCATCAATACAACATGCCCAATCTGCATCTGTGTAGGCAATAAGTGATATATCTTTTCCTTTTGGATACCATAATCCAAACTCTTCTGTTCCTTTGAGATATTTGAAGATCCTCTTTACTGCTAATACATGTGATTCCTTTGGTGTTGCTTGAAATCGTGCCACCTGTCCAACTCCCTGCATTAAATCTAGTCTGGATGCTGTCACATATAGTAGACTACCAATCATTGACCTATATTGCCTCTGATCTAGAGACTTTGAATCATCATCTTTGATCAACTTACAACTGGTTTGCATGGGAATGATAACTAGTTTTCAATCTTCCATTCCGAACCTCTTTAGCATTTCTCTAATATACTTGGTTTGAGAAATAAAAATTCCTTGGTTTCTTTGACATATCTAAAGTCCCAGAAAGAAGGATAGTTCTCCAAGTAACGACATTTCAAATTCATTCTGCATGTCTTTTGCAAATTTTTGGCTTAACTTGTCATCATCACTACCAAAAATAATATCATCAACATAAACTTCAATTAATAAAATATTACCTTGACTTACCTTGATGTAGAGGTTGTTGTCT
>JASDQU010099841.1:593749-625330 GCA_032191745.1 Picea mariana
AGATGTTTGGTCTAAGAAAAATCTTTTCTACAATGTTGTACCATCGAATCTAAAGTATGGATGTGGAATTTGGTGTACTAGAATTCAAAAAATAAAATGATCCCATTATGAAAGATATATTTTTCCATGTACTCTAAACACATTATATGTAAGAGATTAATGCTTCATGCAATTAGTTTTCCAAATTCCAAGGTTTACCTTTTTTTATAAATCCTTTCACATTATCACTTTCCTGTAGTGGCTTCATTGCTTAACCAATTTTAGTCTTAGCAAGTACAATCACCCATTTCTTGTGCTTTAGTTTTGCATGCATATGGAAAATAAGGCTACCAATGCTCTTGCTATAGATATTTTATGCCTCTTTTACATTGATGTCCACTTTGCTTTGTGATATGATAGTAAGAAGCAATTGAGAGACTCCATATAGGGTTGTGAGATGACACCACAATTTTATTAGTTTTCAAAGAAGGAAAAGCCATGACTGGGTTCGAAGATAAATCTTCATCTTGGCTTCAAATCAGATAACAATGTGCAATCTATAGTAGTTGGTAATAGCTCAAGCTTTGGCAACCAAATTCTAGGAGGACTTTCTTTAAGAAAGAATTCTCCTCTCATAATTCTTTTGACTTGAGATGATTAATTAGTATGAAAAGGTTTCCATGAAGCAAAACATATTCTCAATATAAATTTTTGAAATACAAAGAATACTGAAGTTTTTGTCATTCTTCTGACAAACACAGAATATTGTAAAAAGGTAAATATGAATAGTGTCTAGACTTTATGCCAAGCAATAACACTGCTGGGTTATGAAATATTTGGCATCAAATTCTGGCATTAATTTTGAAATACTGTAATATTTATTCAACTCTGGCCTGCACCAATATAACTTGAAAAACCATAATGGTACACAATGGACAATGACCCATCCTTCAATATAGTCAATGATAGCTCCTTTTGGGAGGTCATTGACCCTTTTCTAGCATCAAATGGTCAACAAGAAGCCCAGGGAAATAGAAGAAGTGAAATGCTGCTCAGGGGATAGTGAGGGCACTCTCATTTTTTCACTGGAAATTTTTGTAGTTTTTTGATAGATTTTGAAAGAGGCTTTGCACAACAATCAGGTGAGGAAATTGAGGCTTTAGGTGAGGTCATTGGAGGATCCCCTAAGACTTTACAAGGTTTTATAATTTAGTGAAAGATTCACCAATATTTTACAATATTTTATAATTCAATGAAAGATTCGCCAATATTTTATAAGATTATAAAATTAACTAAAATATTCGCCAAAAACTTATATATACATTTTATATTATTGATAAAATAGCCTTCAATTTTTCCTATGTATCATGGGGATTCGCCCATTTATTATACATATAAATTTAGGGGGGGTTCTTAAAATCACCCCTGACTGTCATTCTGTAATTTTTGGCCATGTGTCCAAAATTGTTACATTTGTAACATTCCACTTCAGTGTTCAATGATTCAAACCTATTGTAACTTCTTCTCTGTGTTTCACTAGGTCTTCTTGAATAACCCCTTTGTGTATGGCTCTCAAAGTAGTTATTGTTCATGTTGTTAGCTTTGCAATTTACAGCTTTATGTCCAAAATTATTACATGCATAACATAAACCAAAAAATATAGTTTGATACTTAGTAGTTGAAGATCTTACGAAAGGAGGTGCTCTTATGAATCCTTCTTCTTCTTGAGGCGTGTCTATCTGTTGTTGATTCTGAAATATGAATCTTCTCGATGGAGGAGTGTCCCTGTAATCTTCCTTGTATATCTTTTTATCCCCTTTGATTGTTTTTGCATAACTTTTTGGATTTGTTTCTTGCTTTGTTGTTTTCGAGCTTGATCCCTTTTCTGTCTGATTGTATCCAAGTCCGCACTTGTCAAGATAATATTTTTTACTATTGATAATGTCATCCAGAACTTTTTTGCTATTCTGCATATTTTTCTTTTGAATATGCTTTCTTAGTGTGACAATCTCTGCTTCCAGGTTTCCAATGATCCCGTCCTTTCCTTCTAGCTATTCTTTTAGTGCTTCTTCAATTCTTTTATCTTCTTCTATTTGAACCTTCAATTTTGTGATCATTTGTTCTAGTTCTTGAGCGTCTTTTTTCTTATCTAGTTCTGCTTGTAGTTTCTTGTTTTTCTTCTTTTCTCTTCTGATAACTTCTATGGCACTCATTAATTCTTCTCGAAAGTCAACTTATGCCTCTTCAATTTCTTCTTCATATGCTTCTTCATATTCTTCTTCGGAGTCTTCTTTATCAAAGTCTTCTACTGCCATGAATAGAACTCTCCATGTTTCACTGTCACTGACTTCATCTTCATCTGATGATGAGATGTCTGCTTTGGTGAAAAAGTTTTTCTTGAAAACTTTCTTTGTAGTTCTTTTACCTTTATATGTTTGTCTGCCTTTTGAGTAACCTTCATCATTTCTCTTTTTCTTATGAGGACATTTGTTAGAAAACTGACCAATACCACCACAATTAAAACAAATTAAAGGAAGCTTACCTCGGTACCTACCGTTGGTTCCCTTGTTCAGTCTTTTGACAAAGTTGGCCACTTCGTCATCATCTTCCAAGACGTCACTGCTGCTGCTATATTCTTCTTGTTCCTTTTTCTTTTGCTTTGATCTTTTGGATGCTTTGAAGGTTGCTTCTTTTACATCTGGATTTTCCTATCCAGTTCTCATCTCATATGCTATGAATATTCCATGCAGTTTGTCCATGCTTATTGAGTTTAGATTGGATCTTTCTTCTAGTGCTGATATCTTAGGGTTGAATCTCATAGGAAGAGATATTAGTACCTTTTGAACAATTACGAATTCTTTGATTTCTTCTACTAATCCTATGATTGCATTCACTGTTTCATCGACTCGTAAGAAGTAGGCTATGATATCTTCATCTTCCTTCATTTTTAGTTGTTCAAACTGACCTCTGTAACTTTGAAGCTTTGTTGCTTTGACTTTTGAATCTCCTTCATAAATATTTCAAAGCTTGTCCCAAATCTCTTTAGCAGATTTACAATGTGCAACTTTGGGGAATATCGTATCACTGAGACCATTCAAAAGTGCATTTATGGCTTTGGAATTATTCTCACCGAGTTTCACTGCTTTTTCATTTGTTGGTGGAACTGTTGGTGCTGTGTATCCATCTATAATTGATTGCCAAACTTGAAATCCCTGTGCCTGTATATATGGCTTCATCCTTATGCTCCAGAAAGCATACTTTTGTCCATCAAACTGTGGTATTCCATTTTTATACAAGTTGGTACTCTCCATGATCTACCTTTCAGTGATTAAACTGATTTCTAAAGGAACCTGCTCTAATACCAATTGTTGGATTACTGAGAGGGGGGGTGAATCAGTAATAGCGTAATTATAGTCCTTTTTCTTCAAATGTTATATCAATGTAGAATTATTATCCAATAATGAGTAGTAAGAAATAAACAATCAAACACATACACAGTACACTAGTGTCTTACATGGAAACCCAAATTAGGAGAAAACCACAGAATGCTTTTTCTTATATGTCTTGAATAATTACATTCATTGGAAGCACCAACTTCCTTTTTTTTCCAGTTGCAACTGGAAGGAGGCTCCAACCCCCTAGTTTCTTAGGCTACAACTTGAGGGAAGCTCCAACTCTCCAATTCTATGGCTACAACTTGAAGGAGGCTACAACCCCTAATGTTCTCCGGCTACAATTGGAAGGTGGCCACAACCACCTGTCCTTGCCCTGTCCTGCCACCCTGAAGTAGAAGTAGAATGATGAAACCACTGTCACACTATCACTGTGAGATATACCGTTGTAAACCTGTACCAATAATTTTGAACCATGCATCAACCTATACCTCAACCTGTAATCAAACTGTACCATAAACAAGTGCATCAACCATGCACCAACCTGTAATCAGCCTGTACCATAAACAACTGCATCCAACCATGTACCAAGTATGTACCAATCATGTGTCAACTACTCATCAACTATGACTCATCAATATGTACCAACATCATCAACTATACACCTCATGTATGTGCGTCAACTCATCAACTGCTTGTCTCAACCATGTACTCAACATGTACCACAAACAAAATCCCTCATCAATTTCATCATCCAAATATGATTTGTAGCTTTGTAATAGAACTAGTGTATATGATCACATTCCTTCAAAACTTACTTAACTTTAAAAACAAGAGACTATCATTTTCATCAAACTTTTCTTTAGTCTCACATGCCTAGTTTTGGATTAGTCAACCCTAACTTGAAGTAATCATAAATTTGAACCTGTAACGGATAAATATCTGAAACTGATACACAATGTTCTTCAGTGTGTTTTATGCAATTTCGCCAAGTTTCACTACTTGGAACCTCTCAGAAAAGGAGTTATAGAAAAAATGGTATACCTTGTTGAATTATGGCTTATTCTAGAGAGCAACCTTGTAGAGCATTGCCCACACAAAATAATTGATGAATTGATATGAAACTGTTACACAGTATACTAAATACTATACCCTAACCAACACATATGGTCTCATTCAATTTTGATCTTTTATGAAGAATTTATGACGTTTTTACCTGAAACACCTGATTTTGACTAGTTTCAGAACTGGCCACAAACCCTATTTTCCACGGAGTGTAACTCCCAAAATACAACGACCCACAAGATGAATTTTTTACCACAAATAATTGGATATGTGTTCTCACTTGCATAGAAATTTCACGGTCTGAAGCATTATAGAAAAACAGTTATAGTGAAAATGGTGAGATTACCTGTAAATAACATACCTTAGAAAGCACCATCAAAAGAATTTATCCTTCCTTGCATTTTGGCCTTCTTTTCTTCACCTTCACTCAAAATTCCAGTTTAGATATCCCTTGCTATCTCAGACACATATATATATTCAATATTCTCAATTTTTATTCAAATGAGAGATCCTTGCCTCTTATTTATACTCTCCAAGTAGCTTCCTTAAAAACATCTTCTAGGTCACTTGGCCCACTTTCCTTATTTTAGGGTTGGGTCCACTTCTAATTTCTCCATTAAATTTATTATTGAAATAATTTATTTTTTGTTCAATTTGAATTATAATACACTCATCATTTCACTTTATTATTTACCTTTTAAAATCTCTTAAACCACTTTGACTACTTTGACCTTTTGGGGCTTCTAGATGACATATGAGGGTCCTCCAATTTCGTAAGGCCATAACCTTCAAACCGTGAGGAGTTATGTGACGTTCTACATACCACCAGAAATGGAATGACATGTACTATCCATATAGAATAGTATTATCTGAAAATATATCATAACTCATATTGTTACCCATCAAACAAACTTGGGTCCATTACCCAAACCTGGGGTCTCCAACTTCTCGTGGCCATAACTCTCTAACCGTGAGGAATTATGTGGCGTTCCACATACCACCAGAAATGAAATGAAAAGCACTATCCATCTAGGATATTTTCCCTAACAAATTCACTTTCGTTCATCTCATTATTCCATAATTAATCATGGGTTCTCTTACTCCACAAAGCGTCTTCCCATGAGGGCTTTCACCATAAGGGGACCACTTTCAAGTTCATCCATATTTACTTCTTATCAACCATGACAAAACAATAATGATTCATATTTACATCAAACAATATTGGGTCGATTTCCCAAACCTTTGTGCTATGGGGCTTTCTTCAAGGGTTGACATCAATGACAACCAACCTTAATCAACATGAGCAAACAAAAGAAAACTCCTGAAGCCCGAACTCCTGAAGTGAATATCAGTTGTCCAAAACAAGAGGACACATGGAGGAAGATCTCTCACTTCAAATATATGATGCTTCATAGGAGTGTAAAAGCTATGCATTGAAAAGGATCGAAGCCAAAACGCCCGAAGCAATTGTATATCGTTGATCTCAAATAAAAAAGAACCGTTGATATTTCCAGTAGTATCACCGGGAGTCCCGAAGTTAATGAGAGGTTGCCACGTCCACCTGGAGAAAGTGAATTTGGGATATTTCCATCCAAACATCCCGAAGTCACAAGGAGCCAAAGTCCCAAAGTAACATCACACTGACACATTGCTTCAGGCCTTACCACTCCATGGGTGTTTTTAAGCTCAACATGTGATGCTCATCCATCACTAATTGTGACATTATATAGCGTCAGGCCACCATATTAGATTCGAGAGATTGTCCTTTAGGAGATATTCTTTCTTGATATTCAAGGCTCTCAAGTGCCAAAATTGGCTCCATCTCTAAGCATGGTTTAAAAGGATTTTGGAGTTGGCATACAGATAAATTTTAGCGGGGGCGCTAAAATGGCAGGGTCTCCCAGATCACAGATTTGCATTAGATCAATGAACACACTTCATTGCGGGGACAAAACATGCTCAAACAATAAAATTCTAGAGTTGTCCCTCAATCGAAACCATAGTATAGCTAAAGAGGTACTTGGCAGTTGGTGGTGGATTGTGGGGGCCAAAGCGATGTGGAGCCAGACCTCCCTTGGCATCTTCTGCAATCACGTGCTTATATGGGGACCAATCTGAGATCAACACATGGCAACATAAACTAGGCGTTAAGCCAAATCATCAAAGGATCATCACAAGGAGAAGCAATGCGTTAGCATACCGCGACAAATCTATCACTAGAGGAAAGAAAAAAATCAACTACCTGCTTAAGTATAAGCATGGAGGATTTGGCTGAGGAGAGAGAAAACTATGTGCCCGAAGTACCGCAGAGGGCAGTTTTTCCACATCCTGATCCCAAGAAGAAACAAGTTAATGAAGGAAGGATTGGTGGTTGAACTATCGACTACCCCCCTTAAATGGAAGCATGGAGTGTCTAGTCGAGGAGACAGAAAGTTGTCAGCCCGAAGTACCATAGAGGGAAGTTTCTCTTGCATGCCCATACTGACCAGAGTTTCCTTATGAGAGAAGGAACATGACAGACAAGAGAAGACACCATTTATTGTCTTGATTATAAATACATCAGATGAATGATTTGAGAGGCGGGATGGTTGAGCAGAGCTCCCTTTTGTAATATTTTGACTAAGCAGAGTTGGTCTCTGGTTATGTTTGGGACTTTAGACATTTTCATTAATAGAAGTAAGATTCCTTTCATCATCGTGTTTCCTCTTACTCTGGAATTCTCATGATTGGATGATCCATATGATATGTTGTGGCTGTGTTATAGTGGATGTTTGATTATAAGGCTGCTATGAACGTTTTTCAGTGTTTTTAGCTTTAGTTTAAAGAGGTTCTTGTGACTGAGTTTTTCTTCACCTAGCTGCTTGAAGGCCTGGTGCTTACAACAAACTTATCCACCTTCCGCACTAAGACTCCCTTCTATTCACCTTTTTCCTTAAACCACTGACTGAAGTTAATAAAAACCTCATTTTCTTATGCATGCTAGCCCATATTTGTGTGTTAAAGCATTCTTATGTTGAGTTTTGTTCATCTGACCTTTCATCATAAATTTACATTCACAAACCTTTTGATGGGTATCAGGATTATCCTCTTGCAATATTAGGGTGATTCTCAGTGCTAACACCATTTTGAGATTTCTTGCATGAAAAATACAATAGATCTCATGGCACAATCACTTTACCAACATCACTTCAAGGATTGTATTCCAGATAACGCAAGAAAGAAGCCATTGAGAAATCCATCATCAAAAAGAGGCAAAGGTCATGAATTACTTTTTGTCTCATCTTCTCCTAATACTTGGGTGCTTGATTCATGGGGGTACCCATCACACAGCCTCATCTGATAGACTTTTCCCATACTTGGAGACTTATTCCAGACCACTGATCTTCATGGGAGATGATTCTCCCACTGAGGTTGCAGTAGGGGTAGAGTTGATCTAGACCATGGTTGCTTTCAATATGTACTTCATGTTCCAAATATTTTAGTGAATCTCCTCTCCATCTATCAAATCACTCATTCAAGTTCATGGAAGAAGGTTAAGTTCACTCCAGAATCAATTATTATTTTCGACTTGTCACATAGTGTTGGCATGTTTATAGATAGAGGCAGAGTATGATTGTTGTTATTGTCATTGATGGAAAGATCATAGATCAACACGATGATGAATCAGAATGATGATGATAAAAAAGATAAGTGGAAAGATTGACAACACAACGATGATGGCATGGAAAGATCAGAAACATAAGCTCAACAGTGAAGAGCAACAGTGATCGTTGGATTACCCATTCTGAATTCCCGATGGCCATCAAATCTAAATTCAGATAGGAGGAGCATGCAGAAGAGGATAACAGATCTCAAGTGTCACATCTGAGCACGAGGACCGACCGTCATTCAATCCAGAAGAACGAGCATGACCTTTAAGTGCCATATGAAGCAGTCTTACAAAGTCCTGAAAGCAGGGGGGTCGTCCATCATCGAGGAGGACACGTGGCGAGTGATTGGAATTTTTCTAACTTGCACATTGGAGGAGTCAAAGGAGCATGGTGTTGGAACTCGCAATACGCAAGATCGTGAAACAATCCTGGTTGTTGAAGCCAGAGGACACATGGAGAGCAATTGGCATTTTGTTGACTTTCGCATTGGAGGAGTCAAAGGAATATGAAGATGGAACTCGCAACATGAGAAATCGTGATATGATCAAATCCATCCATAAAAGGGAAAGTTATGGACTGTTGATATGACAAGCAAAGCGCTTGAATGTTTGGCCCATGGTCATATCCAAGGTCACATCGTCGAAAGAGAAGGGAAGGATCTAGTTGCTAAGGTCCATTTCGGAGATTGAGACATGGGAGAGTCGAGATGCCTCATCACAGGATTCCTGAAATTGTGAGTCGTGAAGCGCTTTATGGATAAGTGCTTGGTCACAACCAATGGTCACTATAACGGAAGGAGCTAGTTGCTAATATCCATTTCAGATATTGCGACATGGTAGAGTCGAGATGTCTCACCACAATATTACCGAAATGAGAAACCGCAAAATAAATTTATGTTTAGCATTCGGTCACAATCAGTCGGCATATGGGATAAACGCGAGACCCTACGGATTCAATCCAATGGTGCTGGTTATTTGGGAATCTGATCGAAGGGCTATTGTTTCTCACTTCACGATTAATTGTTCAGTTACGATTTAGTTAGTAGATTTGAATCATAGTTCTTGGATGTTTGGCGATTCAGTTGCTGAGGCGTTTTCTGGGAGATTCAAGGTGTAACCGAATGGTGGAAGAGAATAAAATAAAAATGTCATGAATGAGTTAGGTTGGTTCTTCTAAATGAAAAAGGAGTTGAACCGTAAGAAAGGTAAAAATTACAGTATGCGCAGTGTGAGATGAAACTCGGAGATGAGAAACAGAAGCTGAACAGACAGGAGCATAACAAATTTGTAGAACAGACAGAAGAAGAGTAGAATTGTAGAAAAGACAAAAGCAAGTCAAGCCAGGTATGAACAGAGAAGAAGAAAAGTGAAGCAGAGAAGAATTGCAGAAGAGAGAAGAATTGGTAAGAATCGATATATCTGAATTGTTGATTATTCAAGAATTTATTTATAGTCAGGGAGGTAGGGTGGTGCTAGGGAGGATTGTGGTCCTCTGATATTCAAGTTGGTGCTTGAATATTGGAATTTGTATCTTCCATCTAGTTGTAGCTAGAAAATAGGGTGGCAGGGTGGTGTTAGAGAAAACACAAAGTTTTATGTATGCAAGTTGGTGCTTGTATAAGTTCAGTTGGTGCTGGAACACTCAGGGAGTTGATGCTTCCTTCTAGTGGGTGCTAGAGAAATAAGAGGTTTGGTGCTCTCAGCAAGTTGGAGCTTGTAAAACAGAGGTAGTAGACTCACATTGAGTTGGTGTTCAAAGATAGATGGTGTACAGAACTTACAATACTGCCTATCATTCGAAGAAGAAGAGGTTTTCTCCCTTTATGGGTTTCCTCGTGAAAATATTTCTATGTGTATATATTATGTGTCACTGATGTTCATTATTTATGATGTTCATATCTTGTATAATATTGATGGTCACTTGGAAGAGATTAAAAAATGTTTCAATAAGTCATAAATTGTTTAAGCACAGTAACAATTGATTCACCCCTCCTCTTAGTTGTCTTAGTAATTTCAACAATTGGTATTAGAGCGGGTTCCTTTTACTTAAAGGTAGATCTATAAGCTTAAACATGACAAGTCATGAAGGGACTTCAGCCAATAAGCCTCCTTTGTTTGATGGAACAAATTTTGCCTTCTAGAAGGTTAGAATGAGAACATACTTAATGGCCTTAGGTGTTGATGTTTGAGATGTAGTAGAGACTGGATATACAAAGCCTGTTGTGCTAGCTTCCAAGGATTATAAGTTAGAATTTAGATTTAATGCTACGGGAATGAATGCTATCTTGAATGGACATATTGAAGCTGATTTTGTAAAGGTGATGCATCTTGAAACTACCAAAGCAATGTGGGACAAACTTATTAGAAGTTATGAAGGAAATGAGAAATTAAAAGATGCCAAACTTCAAACATATAGATTGAAATTTGAACAACTAAAGATGAATGAAGATGAAATAGTTAGCAGTATTTTTTAAGAGTTGAAGAACTTGTGAATGCCATGAAGGGTCTTGGTGAGAAGATTGAAGAATCATTTTTAGTTCAGAAGATTTTAAGATCTTTGCTTGATAAATTTAATCCAAAAGTATCTGCAATAGAAGAACTAAATGATCTTAAAACTTTGTCCATTGATCAACTCCTAGGAACTCTAACTACATATGAAATGAGAATTAGCAAAGATAAATCTATTACTAGAGAAGCATCTTTTAAAGAAGACAATAATATTGATTCAGAACTAGATGATATTGAGGAAATTTTTGTGAGAAGGTTAAAGAAAGGATCAGGAAAATACCAAGGCAAGATGCCCTTTAAATGCTTTAACTATGGTAAAATAGGTCATTTTTCATCTAAGTGTCCTCACAAGAAAAAAGGACAAAAGGACCAGAACTCCGATGATGAAAAGAAATACAAATTTAACAAATATAGTAAAAAGAAAAGTCTGTGTGCAAACAATGATGACTCCTCAGAAGATATAGATTGTGATTCATCCTGTGAAGACAAATTGAATGATTTTATGCTTATGTCTATGGGATATCTTGATTATAAACACATAGGAGGTGACATGGATGATGAAGAAGATGTGGTGGATATGGAAGGTGAATTAATCAGTGCTTTGGAAGAAATTGACAGACTCAGATGTTAGAAGAGAAAACAAAAATAATTGTTGATGAAGTTTAAAATGAATGGTTAAAAACCCGATGAAGACTTCGACTTACTAAAAGTAGAGTTAAGAGAGGCAAAGAAAATAGAAGACATTTTGAAACAACGGTTATCAGAAAGGAAAGCGAGATGTGAAGCCTTATAAGAAGAGATAGTAAAAACCAAAAAAGAGATGGAGAAGTTTAAGGCATTGTATCATCAAAATATGTCAAGTATTAAAGCATCGAAAGGATTAACCTCCATTCTAAATCAACAAAGGAATCTAAAGTTGAAAGTTGGCTTGGGCTATGAAGAAGGATCAAGTAGTGATCATCCAAGTAAGACAAAACCCATCAAGTTTGTCAAATCTAAAATCATTAACAACAACCACTCTGCAGAAACAAAGAAAGAAAATCAGCCACCAAGAAGGAATGAAAGAAAAATTACCATAACCAAATCTGTAGATTAGAGAAATTATCATCATGGAAGAAATCGACCTGCTCAAAGAAGACAGTCTTTTTCAGGTACAAAGGATTTTTCTATGGATATTGTTTTTTATGTTCTAACTTTAGTCACAAAGATGTAAATTGTTCTTTAAGATTTAGATATGAGCAATCAAGATACTCATGGAATAATTTTCTGTCACAATAAAGATCGCGACAACCAAGTAACAAACAACCATAGACTATAAATCGTGTGATGGTTGGGAAAAGGACGCAGGTGAAACATAACATTAATTATGAGCATAACAATCGCTATGATCTATTATTCAGTGAACCAAAATGTTACATCTACCATAATTATGGACATAAAGCTGCAGATTGTCGATTAAGGAACTATAAACCATATTTGAATCCCACTACTGAAAATTTCAAAGTTTGGAAGAAGAAAGAAGATGACAAGTGTGGATTAGTGTTATAAACCCAAAGACAAAAGAATCACTGGTATATTGATAGTTGATGCTCCAAACATATAACTGGAGACAAAAGTAAGTTTCTAACTTTAAGTGAAAACAAATCAGGTAATGTAACTTTTGGAAATGATGCACCAGGAAAAATAAAAGGTAAAGGAATTATAATTCTGAGTAATGGCAATGGAAAAGCTCAAGATGTGTTGTTTTTAAACCGTCTGAAACATAATCTACTAAGTGTCAGTCAAGTTTGTGATAGAGGATGTGAAGCTGTTTTCACTTCTAAAGATTGTAAAATAAAGTCTGTGAATTCAGGAGAGTTGATTGCAAAAGGCATAAGAATAGAAAACAGTGTCTATGTGTTAAAAGAAGAAAAAGAAGAATGCTACTTAAGAAAGTATGATGAAAGTTGGCTATGGCATAGGAGACTTGGACACCTAAATTTTGATCATATAATCAAGCTTAGAAACAATGGGGCAGTAACAGATCTTCCAAAGATATCAAAGCCATATGATTGTGTTTGTAAACCTTGCCAAATAGGAAATCTTACTCGGACACAGTTCAAATCTAAAAACTTTCCATCTATAGAAAAACCTCTCCAGTTAGTACATATGGATTATGTGGACCATCAAGGAAAGAAGGTACAGGAAATGAAAACTATTTTATGTTGATTATTGATGATTATTATAGACTAACATGGTTTGCCTTTTTGAAGGAAAAATATGAAGCATTTGAAAAATTCAAGTGTTTAAGGCTCTGACTGAGAATCAAATAGGAAAAAGATTGAAGGAAGTAAGGTCTGATAGAGGAGGAGAGTTTAGTTCATGGAACTTCAAAGAGTTCTGTGATAAACATGGGATCAAAAGAGAGTACACAATTCCAAGGACTCCACAACAAAATGGACTAGTTGAGAGGTAGAATAGATCAGTACATCAAATGACAAGATCAATGATGAATGAAAGGAATATTTCTCAGACATATTGGGTGGAAGAAATCCATAAAAATGTCCATATTCTTAACAAAGCTCGTCTCAGGCCACATAGTGACAAGACTCCTTATGAACTTTGGTTTGGAAGACTTGCTTCAATCAAGCATTTAAAAGTCTTTGGGAGTAAGTGTTATATCAAGAATAATGATGAAAATATTGGAAAATATGATGACAGGGCTGATGAAGGTATCTTCTTAGGTTATGATACAAACAGTAAAGGATACAAATGTTATAATAAGAGGTTGCATAAGTTGGTTGATTGTATCAACATAAAAGTTGATGAAGAAATCCCAGTACGAAATGTAAGAAGTGTTGAACCAATCACAGAAAAGATAGTTGAAGATGAAGATGAACATGTCCAAGGATCAGAAAGAGAAGAATTTGAATCAGATGAAGATACGAATAATCAGGTGGACACAAATCAGAAGAAAGAAACAAAACCACCTCTCAAAATTGTTAGAAAGAGTCATCCTGAAAATCAGATAATTGGAGATATAAATAAAGGAGTTTAGACAAGAAGGAAATTGATTAAAGACTCAGAACAATCTCAGGCTTCTTTTCTATCTATGATTGAACCTAAATTTTTTTATGAAGCCAACAAGCATGATGATTGTATTAGAGCTATGAATGAAGAGCTCAATCAGATTGAGAAGAACAATACTTGGGAGCTTGTTCCTAGACCTGAAGATAATAATGTAATAGGTTCCAAATGGGTGTTCAAGAATAAAATGAATGAAAAATGACAAGTTGTTAGGAATAAATCCATATTGGTCTGTAAAGGGTATGCACAAGTTGAAGGACAGGATTTTGATGAAACCTTTGCACCAGTGGCAAGATTGGAAGCCATCAGAATGTTTCTTGTATATTCATGTCATAATAACTTTAAAGTTTATCAGATGGATGTTAAGTCAACATTTCTTAATGGAGATCTAGAAGAAGAAGTATATATGGAACAACCTGATGGATTCTCATTGACAGATAATCCTAACTGTGTCTGCAAGATGAAGAAGGCTTTATACGGACTGAAACAAGCACCACGAGCTTGATATTATAGACTGGACAAATTTTTACAAGACAAAGGGTTCAAGAAAGGTATTGTTGACAACAATATCTACATTAAGTTTGAAGGTGATGATTTACTAGTTGTTTTGATTTATGTAGATGACATTATTTTTGGTTGTACTAATGATTACTTTGTCCAGTGGTTTTCTAATTCTATGTAAAGATAGTTTGAGATGTCCATGATAGGAGAATTGTCATATTTTCTTGGTTTACAAGTAAATCAGAGTTCTACGGGAATATTTATCTCTCAAAACAAATATTTGAAAGAGATGTTGAAGAAGTTTCAAATGGAAGACTCTTCCCCTGTTAGTACACCTATGGTGGTCGGTTGCAAGCTCAGTAAAGATGATATTTCACCTGATGTTGATCAAAGGACATATCGGTCAATGATAGGTAGTCTTCTGTACATCATAACATCTCTTCCTGATATAATGCAAGCTGTTGGAATGGTAGGTCATTATCAGTCTACTCCTAAACAAAGTCATTTAGTAGTTGTAAAAATGATATTCAAATACTTAAAGGGCATAATGAATTATGGTCAGTGGTATCCTAAAAATCATAATTTTCAGTTAACTGCTTATTCAGATGCTGATTGGGCAAATTGTGTGGATGAGAGAAAGAGCACCAGTGGAGGTGCATTCTTCCTCGGTGACTCCTTAGTAGCATGGCTTAGTAAGAAGAAGGGGTCTATTTCCTTATCAACTATAGAGGTAGAGTACATTGTTGTTGCTACTTGTTGCACTCAGATTTTATGGATGATCCAAACTCTTGCAGATTTGAAGGTAAATTATATTGATCTGATTCCAATTCACTATGATAACACCAGAGCCATTAGTGTCTCCAAGAATCCTGTTCTTCATTCCAAGACTAAGCATATCCCAATCAAATATCATTTTCTTAGAGAGCAGGTTAGAAACAGAGTTTTTCAACTGAATTATATTCCTTCCAYAGAACAAATAGGTGACATCTTTACTAAACCGTTAGCAATGACACMTTTCGGATATCTTCGTCAGAAGTTGGGGGTCATATCTTGTTTTGTCTAATCTGTTCACCTTGTTAGGGGGAGTATGTGATTGTCACATATATGATACCTTCGAGATGTACTRCAACATCTCAGGGGTAGCGTGTTTCTTCTTTAACATTGATGCCAAAGGGGGAGACAATGTGGTAATGGTAAAGATGCTACAGTGGTATGGTTGGGTGTTCAGGGGATAGTGCAGTTCTTCAGGTTCTTCAAGGGGTTGTCATCAATGCCAAAGGGGGATATTGTTGGCATGTTTACAGACATAGGTAGAGTATGATTGTTGTTATTGTCATTGATGGCAAGATCATAGATCAACACGATGATAAATCAACACGACGATGATGAACAATCAGCATGACGATGATGAACAAGAGAAAGTGGCAAGATCGACAGCGCAATGATGATGGCATGGAAAGATCAGAAGCGCAAGCTCAACAGTGAAAAGAAACAGTGATCGTTGGATTACCCATTCCGAATTTGCGATGGCCCTCAGATATGAATTCAGATAGGAGGAGCACGCAGAAGAGGAGAACAGATCTCAGGCATTAGATCTGAGCATGAGGACTAACCATCATTCGATCTAGAAGAATGAGCATGACCTTTAAGTGCAAGATGAAGCGGGCTTACAAAGTCCTGAAAGCAAGGGGATTGTCCATCATCGAGAAGGACACATGGTGAGCGATTAGAATTCCGCTGACTTGCACATTAGAGGATTCAAAGGAGCATGGTGTGGAAACTCACGATATGGGAGATCGCAAAACAATCCTGGTCGTTGAAGCTAGAGGACAGATGGCGAGCAATTGGAATTTCGCTAACTTGCACATTGGAGAAGTCAAAGGAATATGAAGCAGGAACTCGCGACATGAGAAATCGCCATATGATCAAAGCCGTCCATGAAAGGGAAACTTCTGGACTGTTGATCTGAAAAGCAAAGCGCTTGAATGTTTGGCCCATGGTCATAGCCAAGGTCACATCATCGAAGGAGAAGGGAAGGAGCTAGTTGCTAAGCTCCATTTCGAAGATCGCGACATGGGAGAGTCGAGATGCCTCATCACAGGATTCCCAAAATCATGAATCACGAAGCGCTTTATGGATAAGCGCTTGGTCACAACCAGTGGTCATGAGAAGGGAAGGATCTAGTTGCTAACCTCCATTTCGAAGATCACGACATGGGAGAGTCGAGATGTCTCACCACAAGATTGTCGAAATGCGAAACCACAAAATAAATTTCTATTTAGCATTTGGTCATAGCCAGTGGGCATATGGGATAAACGCAAGACCCTGCAGATTTAATACAATAGTGCTGGTTATTTGAGAATATGATCGAAGGGCTATTGTTTCTCACTTCACGGTTAATTGTTCAGTTACGATTCAGTTAGTATATTTGAATCATAGTTCTTGGGCGTTTGGCGATTCAATTGTTGAGGCATTTTCTGGGAGATTCAAGGTGTAACCGAATGGTGGAAGAAAATAAAAGAAAAATGTCGTGACTGAGTTAGGTTGGCTATTCTAACTGACAAATGAGTTGAACTGTAAGAAAGTTAAAAATTACAATATGCGTAGTGTGAGATGAAACTCATAGATGAGAAATGGAAGCTGAACAGACAGAAGCAGAGCAGATTTGTAGAATAGACAGAAGGGCATAATTGCAGAACAGACAGAAGAAAGTCAAGCCAAGTATGAACAAAGAAGAAGAAAAGTGAAGCAAAGAAGAATTGTAGAATAGAGAAGAATTGCTAAGAATCTATATATATGAATTGTTGATTATTCAAGCATTTATTTATAATCAGGGAGGTAGGGTGGTGCTAGGAAGGACTGTGGTCCTCTGATATTCAAGTTGGTGCTTGAATATTGGAATTTGTATCTTCCATCTAGTTGTAGCTAGAAAACAGGGTGGCAAGGTGGTGCTAGGGAAAACACAAAGTTTTCTGTATGCAATTTGGTGCTTGTATAAGTCCAGTTGGTGCTAGAACACTTAGGGAGTTGATGCTTCCTTTTAGTGGATGCTAGAGAAATAAGAGGGTTGGTGCTCTCAGCAGGTTGGATCTTGTAAAAAAGAGGTAGTAGCCTCAAATTGAGTTGGTACTCAAAGATAGATGATGTACAGAACTTAAAAGATTTCCTATCATTCAAAGAAGAATGGGTTTTCTCCCTTTATGGGTTTCCTCGTGAAAATCTGTCTCTGTGTATATCTTATGTGTGGCTGATGTTCATTATTTATGTTGTTCATATCTTGTATAATATTTATGGTCACTTGGAAGAGATTAAAAATTGTTTGAATAAGTCATAAATTGTTTAAGCATAGTAACAACTCATTCACGCCCCCTCTTAGTTGTCTCATTAATTTCAACACATAATTCAAAGATTGTTGTTGGTGAGGTTAATAACCATTCCAAGTTTTACACCTTCTCACACCTTACTCATAAATAGGAGTGCATACCTATTCTAACACACTCTACTAAAGAATCCATTTAGAGGAGTGTTAAGTTTAAAGAGGGTCCTTCACATGTATTTTTGGAGAAATCCACATGTCCATCTCCACTTCCACTAATTGCATAACTTCATGAGAATTATTGCGATCATATTTATGATTAGATATATGAATCTGATATCTCTGATATTTATGATCAACATAAAGAAGTTTTAGTTCCATAGCATCTACCGCAATTGACACAACACACTCTTTAGGCAACAAGGGATCTAGTGGGTGATCCCGCTGATCCACGAGAACCATATCTCAATTTGTGGATCCTGTGCAAGATCTTAATACCATTGATCATTTGCTTCCTATTTTTTTTTTTATATGGTACTTAGATCACATCCTCAATCTTATGCAAAGGATCAAGGTAACCCCCATTGGGAGGTAGCTATGAAAGAGGAGTACAATTCCCTGATGGAGAACAACAAATGAGAGTTGGTTCTTCTACCTTCTAGTAGGAATCTTGTTGGATGTAAGTAGATTTTCAAGATAAAGAGAGTTGTTTATGGATACATTGCAAATTATAAGGATTGCATAGTAGCTAAAGCTTTCTCACATGTACAAGGCATTGACTATGAGGAGAATTTTTCACTGGTTGCCAAGATTGATTCCATTCGATTAGCTCTAGTTATTGCAACAACTAGAAAGTGGGAGGTATACCACATGGATGTGAAGAATGAATTCTTACATGGAGATCTTAATGAGGAGATATATATGGAGCATCCATAGGGATATATTCAGGATCCATCATTAGTGATGATCCTCATTATTTTATATTCTAAAGGCTCATCTTTGACAGATTTTTCCACCACAAAATAACTTAATGTTTGCTTCTGACCATATGTAATAGTTGGTCATAAGTATTTTTGTATGTTATTTAATGAATGTCTGATTGAGGTGGATTTTTGTGTCTAAAATACCTTTTTGCACTAAAGTTTTTGGAAAAATACATGTGTTCCACCAACTAGGTCAAACTGCAGGAGTCAAGGGTGCCAACATCCTAGAAACATGAGATTTTGTCTCCTCGAATGGGCTGCGAGTCAAAGATCAAGGGAAAATGTCTACACCTACCTCCAAGAGAGCTCCCTGTGCAGTTATGACTACGTCTGCTCAACAACAGTTCAAGAATGCATATGTAAAGGGATGAGATCCCTCATTTACTCATCACTCTCCTTGATTTAGGAAAGGAGCCCGAATTTCATAGTTATATATAAGCCTCTAGTCTAAGACAGAGGAAATAACAAATTTCTGGAGAAGCATTGTATGGAATTGTTTTGCAATACTTTTTGTTGAAGACTAAGAGATTTTATGTTACTGATGTACTACTAGGATTTATGAATAAAATGGTTTTTCCTTCAGTCTATTAATATTTCTTTTTAGGTTCCTTATGCTTCTTGTGTAGGGTCCATCCAAGAAGGCTGAAGGACACTTTTTACTATTTATGTAGCTTTCATGCATAGTAGTTGCTTCTTATATAGTTTTTCATTCTCTACTAAAATTAGATTTAGTTTTGCATGATAAATTTCCATTTCCCTTAAAGATTTTGACTAACTAGCCACTTGTAGCAACATCCTATAGAAACATTCAATAACCTTCTAGAGCACCCCTAAGTGCCTCCCAAAGCTAGGAAACATAGATTCACGTCATTTATTTTATAGTCTATCTTTGTTAATTCTTTTAAAGACTTGCACTACCTTTTTAGACTTCATTTTTCCTCATATAGGACTATCATGTAGAAACTGTGCACGAAATCTCCTGTAGATTTGTTTTAGCTTCATATTTTAACTTATCTTAGTCTTAATTTTCCTAAAAGCATCAACAAACAATAAAAAAACATTTTTTTTTTTATAATGATCAAAGGATATTAATATTCAAATGTTTGTATGAAGGAATCTTTTGACTAAGATAATCATAGTTGTGATTAACATTCAAATGTTTGCAAGAATATTTTGGGTAAGATAATCATATATCATAAATTAAAATACTGTGAACTATATTAAATCCTTATTAAGTATTACAACTCAAGATGAATCAATTCCAGTTTTGTACGTTACACTTAATAAAAAAAACACATTGCAAAACGCTTCAATTATAGTCAAAATACTTACAACATAAGTCAACGAAATTTCGTTGCACATTGCACAAGTAATGGCATGAAAGTAGAAATTGAATCCGTCTACAACTACACCAACTGCTTATAGAAAAATTCCACCAACTGCTTCTAGCAAAATTCAATCAGTTCAGCATTTTGAGCTTATAGAAAAATTCCACCAAATGCTTCTAGCAAAATTCAATCAGTTCAGCATTTTGAATAGGGGACTTTGAGGGTTGGTTTAATCCGTTGTGGGCATTTGGCTAGATGGAAAAAAGAAATAAGCTTTTTCCAAACTATGGAGGAAGTGAGTCTTTTAAGAAAATTTCGTCAGCCATTCGAGTAGTTTGCTCTTGCATTTGTTCGCCAATGGTTGTCTATCTTTCTGTGCTGTCGAATTATTGCTCAAATGTATCCCTGAAAGAATTACAGAGCCCAAAAACGCACTCCCACCGCGTAAGTGCATGGAATTTAATGTTAGTGAAGCATATCTAAATATTGCGACTCCCAAACCTGAGACACTTTTCTGAATCGTAACGCTGAATTGCAGCGAGTCTCGATTCTGTAATTTGCATCCTCTACTTGCATATGATTCCGATAATTAGTCTTGAACAAATTATGGCTTATCAACAACGATTTCAATTAGAAAAACATGGGATTCTTCCGGGTCAGTGTAAGAATCCACAAAGCTTGATTAATATTGCAGCATAATTTCAAAAAAACATTATTAAACCTAATTCTTCTGACAAGAGATTGCTCCCGCATTCATTTTGCAGCGAGAGAGGTTGGGTTAGCAATGAAGGTCGGCATATCATCGCCGGCCATAATCACAATTACTTTCTCCTGCTTATCGCCCGAACAAGACGCCATGGCAATGTTGATCGTCTCAGAGTTTTGACCGTACCCTATATTTGATTCACTGGTATGTCCTGATCTCCTATTATTTTCTTCTGAACGGCCCCTAGGGCGCTTGCAGCTGGAGCAAAGAAGAACAATGAGAGCCAAAACTATCAAAGCGACAAAGGCGCCCGCTCCACCGAACACATACGGAGCCGGCGTCTTCCACACTGAACGGCTGCTCGTAGTATTTCTCATATCTGTGTTATGGGCACAACCTAAATCCTTCAATCGTATTTTGATTGCAGGTAATCCTAATAAACGTTATATAGAGCATGGGATGCTTATACCTCAGTACTGAAGACATTGAAACAATGCCGAACCTTGAAAATACTTCTCGTCTTGGCGTCATAAGTTTAACCGGATTGTAGATTCGGGACATCGAAGGGCCGTACGATTGACTTTGTGGCTGCCCTCCGATGACCCGAATCTACAATCGGGTTAAGGATGGCCCTCATTGCGTGCGAAACAGTTCTCCCGTGCTTGCAATTTTCGTGTCAAAAAAGAGAACTCTATTTTCTCGCTTGAGGGCGGCTAATAAATCCACGTGTTTTCTTGCTTGACGGCGGCGAATAAAATCCTGTCAATCCTCCGCATATTTACTTGAGGGCGGCTAATAAAAATCCTGTCCTGTCAATCCTCCGCATATTTACTTGAGGGCGGCTAATAAAAATCCTGTCAATCCTCCGCATATTTACTTGAGGGCGGCTAATAAATCCTGCGCATATTTGTTTGAGGGCGGCTAATAAATCCTCCGCATATTTACTTGAGGGCGGCTAATAAAAATCCTGTCAATATCCATGTAAAGAACAAATATCCAAAGAGAACAAGAGAAATTATATATATAAGTTTCAAAATATAATAATCTCATCTGAACCAATAAATTGCCTTTACTCCATGTAAAGAACAATCCGATGTGAAAAGAGAAAAAAGAGAAGTTTGATATATATATATATGAAAGTTTCAAAATATAATAATCTCTCTCGCCATGAGAAACGCATGCACTTTAGGAGTGTTCATCTGCATCTATTTAAATAGATTCAATCCCTCGCAAAGCTCGAGACTAATCCATTGTGGATTATAAGAGCCCACGCATATGTTTTAAGAGATAATGTGCACAAATTAAAAATGTATGCATGTTTCTTACTGTGCATTAAAAAATGATTCATTGTCTATTCATTTTTCAGGTCAATCATGGCAATTTTTTCTCCACCAATATGAATACACTTCATCATCTAGGTCAAAATTGTTGAGGAAAAGTAGGGTGGACATCGTCATTGTTACTAGGTATTTCCAGATATATTTGATTTTAAATGTTATTTTTATAATTTTTAAATTTTAGAAATTTACATATTTTTTAAGAAATTTTTTCTATTGCTTAATTGTATTTATTATTTCATCGTTATGGAGCATAAACTTTATGAAAATTTTAACTTTAACTTCCCACAAGACAGGTATAATGAAATTAAACAATGTCCAAATGAACTTCAAAACTTAATTGGAGAGCTTAGGAACACAAGAGGTCCATCCTGCATTGGCCACTTCACTTGATATATTTGAATATAGAGATGTAATGAAATAGTACTACTCCATTGGCATTAGTAAGGAAGAGGACAAAATATGGAATATAAGCAAAGAGAGTATTGTTTAGTTGTTCATTGACCCTAGAACCAACCAACTGCATGAGCGAGAAACAGGTGTCTTTGCATGGATTGGTGCACATTATTGGCAAGAGAGACAATTGGATGCATCAATGGTTTATGGTATTTGATAAACCTCCCTATAATAACATGGAGGTTCTGTTGTATTTTCTTTGGAAATTATGAGATGAATTCATTTTGAATCTCCATGTCAATTATTTTGACATTGGATAATTCCATGGGGTTGGTCTTGGCTCTACTCAGGATTGACCAACCACTAGGAATAACCCATTGAGAGGGTTTCCTATTCATAGGTAATTTCCTAACCCCTCCCTAACCACCTCAACTCAAAGATATGATGCGGGCCATTGGTACTATGATATCGTCCATGACACACAATCTAGTTTAGCATAAAACATTTGTGGTAGCTTCCCATTGGGATCCATATTCTAATGATATTAGACCATTAGGTGTCGGGCCTTCAAGTCAGGTTGGCTATTTTGGTTCCAACATAGTTTTTTTTTATCAATGCTCTCATTGTGGGCATACTTTTCATGGCCCCAAAGAGGATACTAATGATTTGTAAATTGTCATGGATATTCCACTAGAACAACTTGTCACAACAAATGTTATATTATTTTGAAAATATTTTATTATGAGGTTTATTTCCTTAGATCTAGAATTTGTTATCACTAGCTTATTGTTCAAATTAATGAAATAAATGAAATACGAAAAAATGAAGGACTAAGAAAATGGACACACCATCCACACAAATGAATAGAAAATGTATCATAGGAAACCTAATATCGGAGAAAACTCAACTATAAGGTGAGGTCTATGCTCTCCGTTGTTTTCTTCAATAATGAAATGCAAATAGAAAGAAAAGGGAACTCATTGTGGAGTTGTCTTTGACATTGTGGCATGAATGGCTACTACATAATCATCTTCCTCCTCTGTTGTGCCCTCAAAATCCCACTCCTAGAAGATCCACTCAACTATGGAACAAGTACAATGCTAAAAGATTGGAACCCTCTCGCCTACTACTCACCCAATATTTAATATAGCCTGATAGTCGTCTTGGGTTAGGGTATTTTCATACATTAACCCTTCATTAGTGATAATTTTTTTGGACCTTATAGAATCTTATTGAAATTTCCACACGACTAGCCCCATATGTGTGAGTAATTGACGTTCATGTGGAATCCACTTAGTACCATGGTGGTCAACAAGGTAGGTCAACTTGCAGGAGGAATAAATTTTTCATATGAACTCCTATTGAGGTGGGGTTTGCACCATTGGAAAGATCTTGGTGTGTGTAACAACACTAAGGGTATGTGATCTATGCTTGCAAATTTTTTACCCCAAAAGTGCCATTTGTTGTCTCAAAATGGCTTTATAAGTTTTTGAACACTAAATCTCCAATGATCCAGGTGGATATTGGTGGCCACCTACCTATTCCAATTGGCTCATCTTTGTCAGTTTTTAGTTCAACACGTTCTTCTATACTTCTTTGTAATTGTGGGTTCTACACTTCCGGGGTTGTCTGAAGTCCTACACATCTTCCAGGTGGAGACTGGTGGCTGCCCACATAATTCAACTGGTTTATTTTGGAAGTTTCCATGTCATCACATCTTTCTGTACTTCCAAGGCCATTTTGGGGCCCTAAACAATGTTTTTTTGGTGTGCCACAATCAAACTGTAGATGGAGTCAAAGTTTGACATCATAATGTGTATTTTTCTAAAATACCTTTCCAATGTTCTATCATGTGCCTAAATTGGAGGTTGTATGCAAAATTTACCACACTAGGAAGTTGAGGTACCAAATTACCCATAGGGGACCACATATCATTTGGTGTTTCATCTCCTAGGGTTAGGTTTTTGGATATCTAGGCTTTTGGAATTCATGAGTAATGTTAAAAATGTCTCTAGATCCTCATTGTAATGATTCTGCTCGGACGAATGCACACAACAAGCTGCATCTCTTATTGGATATAGCTACCACCATTCGAGCAAGTTGTTTCAAGTTCTACAATTTTACAGTTTCATCCTATTTTATTTATTCAATAGAAGTTATTTCTCACTGGATATATGTTTTTATTGTTCCTATCTTTGTGTTATTGTATTCAATATGTTATTCCTTTCATTCCGCTCATAAATCTAGATCAATGGTATCAAAGCGAGCTGTTTTTCATTTATTTTTCTTTGTTCATGTCCCCGATAAGATCTGGGTACAAGAAGTTGGGACTTGAACCAATTGAGCCTTTACAATATCGACCATGCCGATCTCGAAAAAAACCCATGGGGGATGAGAAGAAATATGATGGAGCAGGATATCCTTTTAAAATGATGCTCGAGGAAGCCCTTGAGCGACAAAGGAACAAAATTATGAACAACTTTGCACAGATCCTTCGGTGGTTTCCCACAGGAGACACATCTTCATCAAGTGACCATGCAACCCCCTTCAATGTACAATTAAATTTTTATATTCCATTATTTGAAGGACTGATAGATGCATATGTTGTAGATAAATGGTTGAATCTGCTTGAAGGGTATTTTTCGGTCCACAATTATTTCGACAAGGAAAATATTACTTTTGCAGTCCTCAAGGTCGTCCCCCATGTTAAGGACTGGTGGGATACTTACTCTAATAAAAGGGCCATAAAATAATCTACAATATTTGCAGTCACCCCCATGTGGGATTCTTTCATGGGTTCCATTAAAGAATAATACTACCATGTTGGAAGCTACAAGGACCAGTACATAAGATGGACCATGCTGCGTCAGGAAAGGGACTAGACAGTCCCAGATTTCACCAATATTTTCCATACCCTGTGCACCAAATTGGGTATAAAAGACTCTGAATGAAATATGGTCCTCAAATACTGCGGTTGTATGCATAGATACATTCAAACATCAATGGAATTTATGGACATCACATCATTAGGTGCAGCTTATAGATATGTTGTCAAGATCGAGCAGAAATTTAAGCAAAAGAGGCAAGAGTTTGGATCTAAAAACTCCTCATAGCCGAAGCAAGGAAAAGGAGACCCCTACCCACAAAACAAGGGACAAAGAAAAGATGGTCTCTTTCCGGACAACCAGTCTAGGTTGCAACCCAAGAAGGGTAATGAGAAGATGAAGAAGGACACGGGGAAATGGTGTGAATACCATAAAATCCCTTGGAACAACACCAAATAATGTCGCTCCAATAATTCACAAGTGGTCGAGATGAAAGCTTTCGAGTCAGGGGCAGATTTTGAATCTGAATCAAATCCAGAAAGTGGGAAGTGAATCATCGATGTCGAACCCAGTGCCACTGTCGCTACCACCAAAGTCCAACCAAGCGAACCAGAAGAACCAGAGGAAGGGGATCGCCTCTTTCAATCATAGATGTGGGTAAATGGAATGTCATTTCATTTCATTGTCAATAGCAGTAGTCAAAAGAATCGTATTTAAAAAAAAATCTTCAAGTGGTTGAACATGTCGATAACATCGCACCCATATCCCTACACCATTGTCTGGCTTCGCCAATGACGATATCTCTGTGTCATCCAACAATGTCATCTTCCATACAACATCAAGCCCTTAAGAGATGAGGTACTGTGTGATATTTCTCCCCTTGAAGTTTTTATGTTCTTTTATCCCAGACATATTTGTGGAAGTGACATGTTGTGTATGAATCTAGACCCCGCAGTGTTATTATTACTTTGGGTAGACAATTGTATAGGATACCAGAGGTAGTGTCGCCTATCACTATTTCTTTAATCTCTACTAAGTAATGCAGTAAGGTCATTTCATAGACTGGGAAGTTCTTCTTCTTTGTGATATGTGCTCATAGTAAGATGAAGGTCGCTGCCACATCCGTGACCTCCACACAAAGCCTCTCTTTGTAGCAGAAGCAAGTGGATGGGATTGTGGAAGTGTACATAGACATCTTCTCCTCACCAACCAAGGTAATGACACACTGCCAAGTCAAGCATCTAGTTGATATAACCCCCAGTGCCTCGCTGCCTAATGGACCAGTCTATCATTGCTCGTTGATGGAGAATTATGAAATCAAGCGCCAAATCCAAGAATTTCTTCAAAAGGGGCACATCCCACCCAAATCCTCCCCTTACAAAATATCGATTGTGATGGTGCATAAGAAAAATGGGACCTGGTGGCTCTGCATTGATTACAGAGAACTAGACAAAATCAGAGTTAGGAATCGGTACCCAATTCCCTGAATTGATGACCTTCTTGACCAACTCAAGGGAAAAATGTTCTTCAGCAAGATTGACCTAAAGTCTGGCTACCACCAGGTTCTCATCGAACCAATTGATGTATGGAAGGCATATTTCAAATCTAAAGAAGGTCTCTTCGAATGGTTGGTCACGCCCTTTGGCTTAACAAATGCACCAACAACTTTCATGAGATTGATGGATGATGTATTAAGACCATTCACCAACTCTTTGTGGTGGTATATATGGATGAAATCCTCATCTTCAACAGAACTTGGGAGGATCACATGCAACATATTCAGTAGTTTTTGGGCACTCTGCGAAAATACAAGCTATATTCCAACTTGGAAAAATGTTCCTTTGGCATGAACGTGGTCCAATAGATGGGATACATTGTTGATGAGCAAGGGGTACATGTGTATCTAGCTAAGATCCAAGTCATTTTTTACTGGGAAGCCCTGACCACACTAACCGAACTTCAGAGCTTCTTGGGACTTTCCAAATTCTACCGGAGGTTCGTGTTGGGATTCTCCCATATTGCATGGGCCCTCAACCAAGTAACCAAGGGTGGTGGCAAGGATAATTTTGCATGGGGAAGACACAACAAGATGCATTTGAAGATCTGAAGCATCGAATGTGCTCATCTCTAGTACTCTCCTTACCTGATCTGCAACAACCATTCAATATTGATATTGATGCCTCTGACTATGTTGTCGGTGCAATTCTCACCCAGCATGAGCATATAGGAGCATACCATAGTGAGACACTCTCAGATACTATCCAAAAATACCCCACCTATGACAAAGAAATGTATTCCATTGTGCAAGCTTGTCGTCATTGGAAACATTACATTATGAGTAAGAAGAAAATCATCCACACTAATCACAAGCCTTTGTAGTTCATACAAACATAGGGGAAGTTGAAAAATGACCTCTATCAAAGGTGGTCCACATATCTACAACAATTCCATCTCAACATCAAGTATAAATAAAGGAGCATAAATCGTGTCCCTGACTACCTCAATCACCCTCCTATTGTTTCACTCACCACAATACTCCATTCCTATGGACATGAGGCATCTGAGTGGCCCCAACTTTATCAACGTGACCCATCATTTTCCATGATCCAGGTGGATATTGGTGGCCACCCACCTATTCCACTTGGACCCCCACCATTGCTTCTTTCAGTTTTTCAGTTTCCGCACAGTTTACTATTTTTAGCAGTTTTTCGGGTCCTGAACTTCTGGAGTCGTTTTGAGGCCTTAAATGACGTTTTTTGGGAAAACGGGGAGCAAAATGGGTCTTAAATAATTTTTCTCACCCAAAAGTTGTATTCCTCGGATAAATATTTCTAACGAGGTATAGAATGCGTCAAACAGAGATCGTATGCCAAAGTTATGTCCCTGGGAAGTTGATGTACCAACTTACCCAAACAGGGCCCATAGTCTTGGCGTTTCATCTCCTAGGGTTAGGTCTTTGGATGTTTATGGTTTTCTATTGTTTCTCAATAATAATAGGCCTTCGAGCCTCATTGTAACACAGTTCAGAGGCCAGTAGCTACCACATCTCTTCTAAGAGATAAGCTACCAGTGCCCTAGCTAGTTTATTTCCATTCTGTTTGTAAGCATATTTCAGTCATTTGTTATTAATGAAATCAAGTCTTATTTCCGTTGCATCTCTGTGTTTATTTGTATTTCTGTATTTCATTGTGTTCCTACATAAATTATGATCAGTGGTATCAGAGCGGTCTGCTCATTCTCGATCCTTCTTTGCATGTCCCCAACGAGATCGGGGTATAAGGAGTTGGGGCTCGATCTGGTTGAACCTTTGCGAGATCAGCCTCACAAACCCTGACAACCGCCCATGGGGGAAGAAAATAAATATGAGGGAACAGGAGGTCTTATCAAAATGTTGCTCGAGGAGGCCCTCAAGAAACAAAGGAATGCAATGATGGACAACTTTTCCCAGATTCTTCAACGGATTCTGACTGGTGGCGCATCGACATCCAGAAGCCACTATGGAGGCACCACTCCTTTTAAGGTACAAGTAAACTTTGACATTACCATATTTGACATACAAATAGATGCAGATGCCGTAGATAGATGGTTGAATCTATTAGAAGGATATTTCTCGGTTCATGACTTTTTCGACCGAGAAAAGATTATTTTCGCACTCCTCAAAGTCGCCCCCCATGTCAAGGACTGTTGGGAAACCTACTCGGAGAAAGAGGGCAAGGGAGAACCCTCTTTGTTCTTGGCCGCACCCACTTGGGACTCTTTCTGAGACACCATCAAGGAACAATATTATCCCGTGGGGAGCTACGAGGACAAATACATACAATGGACTACGTTGCGGCAACAAAGGGACCAAGATGTGCATGAGATGATGAATCTATTTCATACCCTATGTACAAAGTTGGGTATCAAAGATTCAAAGAAACATTTGGTGTTAAAGTACCGCAGTTGTCTGCACAGATACATTCAGGAGGAAATGGAGTTCCTTGACATCTCCTCACTTGGTGTGGCATACCGATATGCTACCAAGATTGAGAAAAAGTTCAAACAGAAGAAGCGAGACTTTGGGTTTGCAAATCAGAAGCAAGGCAAAGGTACTCCCAAACTGCAGAACAAAGAACCAAGCCAAGGCGGGGTAGCCCAAGACAACCCGCCAAAGACACAAGCAAAGAACAACACCATGAAGCCCAAAAAGGACATTGGGAAGTGGTGTGAGTTCCATAAGAGCTCCACTCACAACACAAGTGAGTGTCGGGCCAGGCAGTCACTGGTAGCTGAGTTGAAGGCTTCTGAATTGGATGCATGGTCTGACTTTCAATCAGAACCTGACAAGGGGAATGACAGGGGGAATTAGATTATCGATGCGGAGCCCAACACCACCATTTCCACCATGAAGATCCAGAAGGAGGAACCAGAAGATCCAAAGGAGGCAGAGCATCTCTTCCATTCCAAGATGTGGGTAAGGGGTTCCCCGTTGCAGTTCATTGTCGACAGTGGGAGCCATAAGAACCTCATCTCGGTAGAGGTCGTGAAGAAGCTGGGCTTGCCGACCACAGCACACCCACAACCATACACCATCAGGTGGTTGCACCAAGGACGGGACCTCCGTGTCAGTCAACAATGTTGCCTTCCCTACAACATCAATCCCTTCACGAATGAGGTATTATGTGACATTGCTCCTCTTGATGTTTCTGATGTATTATTAGGCCAACTGTACTTGTGGAAGTGACATGTTGTGTATGATTCTAGGCCTCGTGCTATTATTATCACTTTGGGCAATAAGATGTACAGGATACCAGAGATAGCACCGCCTACCACCATGTCCTTGGTTACTGCAAAACAATGCAGTAAGCTCATTTCCAAAACCAGGAAATTTGTTTTCCTGATGATCCACCCTCGGGGAAAGAGGAAGACTGTGGCCATGACCTCCAGACAAGGCCCCGTTGCACGAAAACATCAGATGGATAAGGTCATGGAGGAGTACGAGGACATCTTCACCTCCCCCGCAGGGGTGCCTCTACACTGCCAGGTCAAGCACCTCATCGATCTGACCCTAGGTGCACCACTACCCAATGGACCCATCTACCGGTGCTCTGTCCTGGAGAATGATGAAATCAAGAGGCAGATTCAGGAGCTGTTGCAGAAAGGTCACATCCGGCCGAGTTCATCACCCTGTGGGAGCCCGATCATATTGGTGCAGAAGAAGGATGGGACTTGGAGACTCTGCATTGACTATCAGGCACTGAACAAGATCACTGTCCAGAATAGGTACCCGATCCCACGGATTGATGACCTCTTGGACCAACTCAAGGGGGTAAAATATTTCAGCAAGAACGACTTGAAGTCTGGGTATCACCAGGTACCAATCGAACCCTCTGATGTGTGGAAGACTGCATTCAAATCCAAGGAGGGTGTTTTCGAATGGTTGGTCATGCCTTTCGGGTTAATGAATGCCCCTGCAACCTTCATGAGGCTAATGGATGACATCCTGTGGCCATTCACCAACTCATTTGTAGTGGTGTACTTGGATGACATTCTAATCTTTAGCCAGACTTGGGAAGAGCACCTCCACCACATCCGACAGGTCCTCCAAACACTGTGGCAACACAAGTTGTGTGCCAATTTGGAGAAATGCACTTTTGGCATAACCCAGGTTCATTATTCGGGATACATTATTGATGAGCGGGGGGTGCATGTGGATCTAACAAAGATCCAGGTCAGTCGGGATTGGCCAGCCCCAACCACCCTAACAGAGCTTCGCAACTTTTTAGGTCTTGCCAATTTCTACCGCAGGTTTGTGTTGGGATTCTCTCATATCACTTGGCCCTTGAGTCAAGTCACCAAGGGAGGAGCTAAAGAAAAATTCTTTTGGTCTGAATCTCAACAGAAGGCGTTCGGGGAGTTGAAGCATCACCTTTGCTATGCACCAGTGCTCACATTACCAGACTTGCAACAACCATTTGAGATCGAGACAGATGGCTCTGACTATGCTATTGGGGTAGTCCTTACTCAACATGGGCATCCAGTGGCATATCACAGTGAGACACTTTTCGACACAGTCCAGAAGTATCCCACTTATGACAAAGAAATGTATTCCATTTTGCAGGCTTGTCGGCAATGGAAGCATTACATTTTGGGAAAGAAAATGATCATCTGCATAGACCACTAACCCCTGTAGTTCATACAGAAACAAGGGAAGTTGCAAAACGATCGCCATCATAAGTGGTCCACATACCTGCAACAATTTCATTTGAACATTAAGTACAAAAAAGGTAGCACCAATAATGTTGAAGACTGCCTCAGTCGACCACCCATCGTGGCGCTAACCACTGTGCTCAACTCTTGTGGGAACGAGACTTCCGATTGGCCGCTTCTCTACACAAATGATCCAGAATTTGGCCACACATACAATACACTCTTGGAGGGTAAGCAAGTTCCCAATTTTCACCTCCAGGATGCCCTGCTTTGTCACCTGGGACACCTTTGTGTTCCTTCAAGCGAGCGTGCCAAGATGATTTGGGAGGCGCACTGCAGTC
>JASDQU010099842.1:10179-37484 GCA_032191745.1 Picea mariana
GATTCAAAGGTTATCCATCCTTAAAATAAAGAGTTCGTAATGAGTAATTAGCAATTCAATTATCATTATAAGGGCACTCCACTACCATAAGCTTTCCTCCAACCTAAGACTTTCCAAACTCTGTTAATGAATGCTAGTAGTGGGGGAAGACTATGATTTCATATGATATTTCCACATCTTTTGCAATCTAAATGTGAGGTGGACTCTCAAGCTATCCTTGGAGTGAGATTAGGGGAAGGTTTGATGTGCAAAAAGGAGGGGGCATAAACTTACACCTCCACTTGCACCCACCCCTTTGTCCTTGGAGTGAGACTAGGGGAAGATTTTATGTGCAAAAACAAGGGGGCATAAACTTACACCTCCACTTGCACCCATCCCCTTGTGATTGAGTTTATGAAGGATTGATCAACAACAGATGTCACATCACATGCTCTCAAGGGAGAAGGATAACAATGCACCATTGCCCTACCTTATCCATTCCTCGTGGTCGATTTAATGAGCATTACAATGTCTAGTCATGTCTAGCATGTGGTACAAATTGGTGGTTTGGGAGGTTAAATATAGAGGCTCTAGATGATATAGTGCATTCAAAGGAGAAGTGGCTTTACTCGATTAGCAACTTGCTTTGTGTGTTTCTTTCTTGGGAGTTCCTTAGCATTGTGTGAGCATTTTCATGTTGCATTGCCAATGGAGAAACAAACATTGCATCTTGTGTGACCTGAAAGATCCGAGTAAGGTGCTAAGGAAATGAAGGTAATGGGATTGTGACCTATTTGATGCTCTAGTGGAATAGATGGAAGGAGGGTTTTGAGAAGTAGTTGAGGGAACCAAAAAAAATTAGGGACCAATGCACTATTGACACAGAAGAACATATTCCTAGCATCCATGAATTGGAGGAGTCTAGGGTGTCAATGTTAGTGTTTTGAGGTAAACATGTTTAAATGGCCTTAGATACAATATCCATGCAATTTGTGTTGGAGCACATCATGGCTTACATCAATGTTGCCCTGGAATTTGTGGCTTCTCCTCATCCAAGTTGTATGGACACCTCTGTGGATTCTATGTCCTTTGACCGCATCAATGTTTTTGTACAGTGTGTTGTTGCTTTCCTGGTTCAAGAAGATGGACATCACTTGTTCACTTAGTCACATTTCTTGTGACGACTATGGAATCTGAAGATCCATAATACCCAAATGGATCGTGAGGTGGAGGCCTTATTAGGGCATAATTGATGCTTCATGTTTTTCTTTAGATGCTTTGTTATTTTGCGTGTTTGTTAGGTCAATTTGTGTGACAATATACTAGTGGCACTCTACCCAAATGTTTTTTATGGACCATGATCCAGGATCTTTTCGTCGGGCGACTTATTAAAGAATTGCATAAAATGAGCATAAACTAAAGTACACCATAAAGAAGGAAAAGTTCAAAAGGAAAGAGACATAAGCATGCAATATGAACACAAAGAACTTGATAACGGAGTTCGTCCCTGGTGGACTACGTCTCCGGGTCCTGCTCTCAAATGGGTAGGTCTTTTTATTAACTCCACAAAAGAATTGGGTAAAATACATAAGTATACTTCATTCTGGAGTTAAGCTACACAATCTTTACTCAGATTATAAAACTAACACCACCACTGGGTTCGTGTCGTCGTTTTACTTAAAAATGATTGTCTCCACGCCTCGATCCGAGTCTGATACTTTCAGGCCCAAGAGACACCCTTGCCTCGGTTATCGTGCTACTGCCTCTGCAATAAATGACTAACAAATCTCGAAAAGCGTAACCTAGTCCGTACAAAGTCCATACGGGCACGAATGGTTGTCCTTTGTCTCTGTCTTTTGTCCCGAACACTGGCAAACACCCCTTCTTATACAAAAATTTAGGTGGTTATGCAATTAAGAAGTGGTTGGTGTAGTGGTTAGCAGAGGTTAAATTAAGTCGTAGGTTGGCAGAGGTCTCGTGGTCAAATCCATGGGCCTCCCCTTTTAGTATAAAACTGCAATAGTTTTGGCGGTTGGTTTCTAAATTGGCGAAGCGGCTACCAAAGTAGCGGAGATCCTGGCAGATAGTTTGGCGGTTAGGAATAAATGTGATGGTGGATATATATAGCGAACAATGCCACCAATAGACCATACCATAAACCCCCGAAGCCGATCTTCAAGCAGAAGGCCAGGGCTAGAGCCATAAGAGTGCCCAAGAAGTAAAATGCCCCAAGATTAATTCTGGCCTCAATAGCAGGCCTAGTACTACCCCTTAGGACACCGCAACCTGTTGTTTGAGGGCAGTTTCCTAATTCGCATAGCGGACGGTTGTGTAGTGGATATGTTGTATGGAGGGTGGTCGCATGGTGTGGCATATAACCAAGGGTTGGGACGAAGGCTTAGCGCTTTCCTTCCGCCCATCCAAAACATTACTAAACATAAATATAATTCAGACCATATTACAAACAAGAAACGCATGGTGGTATGTTAGTTAGCGCGGAGGTGTGAGGCCTTTGGGCTAAGAGGTTTCGGGTTCGACTCTTGTGGAGTCACATAAAGTGTTACACATACCAACCACTGGAGGGGTGCCATGTGGTAGCCCACGATTGGGCCACGTGGCACCATATCATTTGCTCAATAAAATGCCACTTATCACAACTTAATTCGCCCATGTGTCTGCCATCAACCTATACGACCTTGCCACATCATCCCATGCCAACTCAACACTATGCCACATTCACTGTACGTATGTGCCACGTGTCACCCTTGCAGTGGTGCCACGTGTCACCTTGACCTTTTGACCAAGTTTGACCTGAACTTTATCTGCTTATAACTTTTGATCCGTAACTCCGTTTGACGATCTGTTTGTGCCGTTAGAAATCTTGCGATGCTCTCTTCGCGATCATGCTCTTTTCACTGGGTTTTGGGAATTTTGAAAATTTTCCCTTTCTTTATCTGCTGAAGCCATTTTGAGCGTCCTGAGTTGCCTCTACGCATTCTGAGTTGTTCTTAGCCTTCTCTGGATCCTTTTTGGATCAGACCACTACCATGTTTTAAAAGTTTATGCACTAATAGTACTGGACTAGGGGTGTGGCCTTTTAGTGTGTCCCCTCGTTTTGTAAAGTTTTCAATGGTACAATTGGGTCAGATTGAGGCCTCAACTAGCCCTTAGTTGTTAGACTTTTCTCCTTTGGCTTTGTTCTTCTTACGCTTAACTGATGATTGTCGATTGTTGGCTATAATTGCATTGCTTGGATGCATGCGATCTTTTTGTTTTATAACACAATCATGATAGTTTGCAGCAGTTGCATTGTCTAGTTGGTTTGCCTTGCATGTTTGCTCTCATTGTATTCATTGCATTGTATGTATCTTAGTCCTTCCTCATACGTCTTTTGGGTTTGGTTGACTTTGACTTGCTTAAAATTGTTATGCAACTTTTTCTGAGAGTCATTGAAGCTATTTTGCATCATGGACTAGTTCATTGTTGAGTTTTGGGCAAAATCGATAATTTCGTTAGGTGATGGGCAATAGGTGATCTGGACATTAATGGACCATTTTCCATTTTCCTAGGTTATAATCAATTAGATATAATTTCAAAACTCCTCACCACATAAATCTGAAAACAACAATTAGATATAGTTCAATTCTGGGAAAACATTGTTCTTAACGAGACTTAGAATTTTGCTTTAAAAATGCATTTGCTCTCAAATTGGGGTCCTAACCACAATGTTGTTTTAATCTCTGGAAATGTCGCCTATATGTTTTTGGGGCTTGTGAACTCAATACATTTCACAGATTCTAATTCCAATGTCTACAAGTATGAAAATATGCAAAATTATCTCGCCAAGGATGTAGTTTGGACTTCATTGGTTATGAAAACAGTGAAATTGACATTCAAGATGGAGGTGTAGCCATTCATTTAAAAACCTCGCTTGTCCTCTATGTCTTATAAAAAACAACTTGATAATCCAAGGTGATATCGGTAAATTATGGTCTCACAAAGCTTGGGAACCAAATGATATTGCCATGCTCGTTTTAAAATGCATTTTTAAAGATTTTGAATGACAAATTACGAGTTGGCTTCTCAAGTATTTCTTGATACATTTTTTAAGTCTTGATTTTATTCTTTAGATGTCTAATCTATTAAGTTTATAGAAAAGAGGCTCACACTGATAGATACCTTCATGCCTAGTTCCATCATCATCTAGCCCAAAAATCCGTTGTACTGAAAACTCTAGTTACTCGAGCCATTCAAATCTTCGCTCCTCAATTCCTTGAGAAGTAAACAACCCACCTAACTAAGGCCCTTATGTCTAATGATTACTCCATCTCTCAAATTAACAAAGCCTTTTGCTCAGTCTATAATCCTAAATTGAAAAACTCTTTGTCAAACTCCCTGCCCCTTGGTCTTGTTTCTCTTCCCTACATATAGGGCACCATCGATCACATATAAAAAAAAATTGTGAAGAAGAATATCAAAATTGTCTTCAAACCCTATAAAACCCTTAATCAATTATTCATAACTCCTAAGGATAAATCCAACTCGATACTTGGTCCATGAGTTTATCAAATTTCTTGCTTCTGTGGAAAATCTTACATAGGCCAAAGTGACAGATCTTTTAAAGCCTTTCTCAAAGAACATATAACTGACACAATCCACAATCACATCTCTAGGTAAACTATTGTTGAACAATCTTTCAAATTTAAACACCTAATTTGCTTTGACTAAACAAATTTTTTAGCCTCAACATCCTATCCTTCTTCCCATATCATCCGCGTAGCTCTAGAAGTTGAAAAACATCATAGTAATTTTAATTGTGATTATAACTACAAACTTAGTCAATCTTGAAAGCCCAACATTCATTTTCTAGGTCATTAAACCTTACCCATTTTCATTTTATTTAACTAATCTTACTCCTCATTTAATTTTTCCATTCTTCTATCCCCTCCTTTCTGTTTAATCCATTTTTATCTTACCTTTGAGTTTCATATTAATCCTCCCATATTTTAATCTTTTTATTGGACATCATACATAATGTATCCTTTATATAATTTAATTAATTCATTCCCCTTTTATTAATTTTTTTAATTCATTCTCCCTTTAATTTATTAATCAAAGACTAATTAATTTAATATATTTTTCATTAATTCATATTCTCCTTTTCTACAACCGTTACTAGTTCCTTTAAAGCTATTCCCTAACACTAAATTGTTCTTGATGGCGAGTGAGCGCCCATAGAATATATTCATTAGCCATACAATATTTTCATTAACAGCGTGGAAATACTCATTATGCTCAAGGTACGGGGATACAAGATCAAGGTTGCCGGACACAGGCGACACCTATAAATGCTTTATTTCATCATATGACCCTACCCCTATAAATTATTAAATTTTGTTTAATAATTTTAATAGAGAAGTCTGGTCGCTGGTTTACTGATAATCCATGTGCAGAGAAGTCTGTTTGCTGGTCATTTCGTGCACAGAGACGAGCGCATTGAAGAGCCAAAACTATGAACTGTGAAGGTTGCAGAGGTTGGGTTAAAACCTTGGTAAACCCTAGCCGACGAGAAACGAGGCTGAGTTGCATGAAAGTGTTTGACTGGTGAATCTCGTAGGTGACCGGTGAAGGTAATCCCACATGTGATTGGTGAAGGTACCATTTTTTTGGGGGGTTCACAAATCAAAGTTTGATTTTGAAATATAGTTTGAAAAGTCTACCCTTGTTTTGTGAAGAAATATTGAATTTGAAAGAATATATATATAAAAAAAAAGTGAAGTTGAAATTTAAGAGGGTGGGATAAAAACAAACTTTTGGAGAGAGACTGTGTGTAGAACTAATGGCAAATATGACAATTGCTACATTCGAGGTTGAAAAATTTAATGGTAAAAATAACTTTGAATTGTGAAAACTTAAAATGTGAGTTTTGTTAGTACAACAAAGGTTGCATAAGGCTTTAGACGACAAGAGGAAGAAACCTGCAACTATGATTGATGAAGAGTGGGAAGACCCGGATGTCAGAGCTCTCAACACAATTAGGTTATGTCTTGCTGATGATTTCTTGTTTAACATTATTGGAGAAGAAACAACAATAGACTTATGGAGTAGGTTGGAGAGCCTTTATATGATGAAGTTGTTGACATATCAGATCTACTTGAAGAGGCAACTGCATAGTTTAAAAATGAAAGAAGGTACGAAAATTGTAGATCATTTGAATGCTTTTAATACTCATATGGAAATTGAATAGTATGGATGTTAAATTTGATGATGAAGATAAGATAGTTACACTGTTGTGTTCATTTCCTAAATTGTCGGATCATTTTTTCTCTTCCATTAGCTTTAGTACAATTAAGACTCTTGACTTTGACACTGTTGTTGGAGCTTTGTTGTTTGAGGAGGTGCAAAAAAAATTAAGTATTGAAACCTCCACACTAGAAGCAATGGTTTATGGAGGCCGGTCTAGAGAAAAAGGAGAAATGTTGAGAGGTACATCTAGATCAAAGTCGAAAGGCAAGAAGAAAAAACTTAAATGTTGGTACTATAACAAGTCAGGGAATCTCAAGAAGGATTTTTGGAAGAGACAAGAATCCAAGGAAGACTCCAAAACAGAGGGAAATCTAGTTGAATCAGGTCTAGGTATGATTGATGAAGTTTTTTCTATTTGTAATGTCTCTGAATATTATGAAGAATGGCTATTAGACTTTGGTCCTTCACATCACATTTGTCCACATAGAAGTTGGCTTACGTCTGATCAAGCAGTTGATTGTGGTGTTGTTCTTATGGGAAATAATGATTCTTGTAAGATTGTTGGGGTTGAAAGTGTCAAAATCAAAATGTTTGATGGTATTGTAAGGATATTAATAGATGTTAGTCGTGCGCTTGAACTAAAGAAAAAATCAATTTCTTTGGGAGTTTTAGATTTTGTTGGTATTAAGTTTACAAGTCAAGGTGGAGTTCTGAAGGTGTCAAAGGGTGCTTTAGTGGTGATGAAGGCTACAAAGACATGAACCTTTACATGGTGGAAGGAAGTATTTAAGTTAATGTAGCATCAATGGTATTTGAAGAGGCAACTGAATCCACTCGTTTATGACATCAATGATTGGGTCATATGAGTGAGAAAGGTCTACAAGTACTGATAAACCACAAATTACTTCCAAGTTTAAAATCTCAGAATTTGAATTTCTGCAAACGTTATATATTTGGAAAATAATGTAGACAAAAGTTTAAAGTAGGAAATCATATTAGTAAACATATTCTTGATTATGTACGTTCAGATGTTTGGGGCCATCCCTTACAGTTTCTTTTGGAAGAGCATCATATTTTGTAATATTTATAGATGATTTCTATAGAAAGGTGTGGGTCTATGTTTTAAAAAGAAAAAACCTAATGCATTTAATACATTTAAACAATTTTCCCTGGATGGGGTGTCTGTCAGTGTCTGTCAGTATGCATGATGATAGGGGCGGTACGAGTGATGAGACTTCCCACCCTCCATGACAGAGGACACCAATCCACCCTTCATGTCATGCTTCAAACGCTCTAGTTGACGACCATCACCACCCTCCCAATCATGTCGAGGTGGTCTCACACACCAAATTTTTAGTGGGCATTCAAGTTTCGACGATGATCAAGGATAACCTCATTTTGTCCTCGCCCTTGCATGATAGCCATGGAAGTTCGCCGACTCTCCGGTTCATAATTGATAATGGCCCTGGTCCTTCTACGGGAGACTAACCCTTGCAATGTTATGATGACGAGACTCCCTCTTTGGATCATCAATGCCCAACTTTCAGAGGCAGGTTGGTGGTCCATTTGGGCCATAAATGAAGAGTCCGAGTTGGAAATTTTCCAAGTCCTGAGCATGCTCTGCAATAAGCTTCTTGTTCTCCTTATTACCTACCGATTTTCTCTTACCTTCTCTGCAGTTAACCCTTCTCAGGTCCCTGTAGGATTTCCCATGCTCTCGCGAGGAAGACGACCCTCTCATCCTCTCTCTACACAAAACCCTTCCCCCCCCTTTGCTCAACCAACTTGGGCTGCAAAAATAGCATTGGAAGCAACAAAAACTTATGCAGAGTATGTCTTGGATGCAAAAAAAGGAAAAATGGCAGAGCTGGAGGAGGAGTTTCGACAACTGAGAGAGTTCCATGATGAGGAGGAGGCAAAAGCTCAAATTGGTAATTTGATTCTGGACTTAGGTTGATCCCGCTCTGTAATATTCCATATATAAAATAGTATGCAGAACAAAAATAATTAGCTAGAAATGGCAGATAAACAATGATATAACCAAAACAACACCACAATAATACCAAAATTATACCAGAATAACACCAGAAAGAGCACTTTGATTACTGAGAGCGATGTTCACTTGCCTCTTCGAGGGGGAAACCTCCAGCAGAGCAGATCTCTATTACAATAATATCCAAGACAAAACTTCTCATACCCTCTATTCCTATTTATACTAAATCTATCTATCCAAAAGAACAATCTAGAGGAAGATCCTTCTAGAAGCAAAAGCTTTTATTAGGTCTTCTTACATTGACTTATTCCTCCTTATTGCCGAGCCTTATTAATATTGACCTTTATTACATGGAAACATATTATTCTACCCACTTGAGGGGTTAGGTAGGTTAGGTCCCTAACATGCCCTCCCCCTTAGAATCAACCTTGTCCTCAAGGCTTGAGATGAGGAAATTGCTGCAGAATGTTAGCGGGCTCTCAGGTGGCATTTGCTGGAGTTGTATCTTTCCACTGAACTAACACTTCCTTGATGGTACGCTGACAAAGACGATGATCTTGTTGGTCCAAAACTGCTTGTGGATACAACTAGATGGATCCTTCTTCATCCAACTCGGGAAGGTTGGTTTGAGTTTGGCACTTAGTTCCAATCACCTTCTTTAAGCAAGAGACATGAAAAACAAGATGGAGCTTAGAATGATTGGGTAAAGCTAATTGATAGGCCACCTGCCCAACACACTTAAGAACTATATAAGGACCATAAAATTTGGGTGCCAGTTTTTGACAATGTTCGACCTTGAGTGAAGTTTGCTTATAAGGTTGTGGCTGAAGAAATACCTGGTCTCCTTCAACAAATTTCTGTTCTAAGCGACCTTGATCGACTTGTTGCTTCATGCGATTTTGAGACATTACCAAATTCTCTTTGAGGGTACGAAGAATAGCCTCTCGAACTGTAAGTGTTTGTTCAACCGCTTGGACCTTCGATACACCTGGAATGTAGGAGAGAACTGAAGGTGGATTTTGGCCATATACTGCTTCAAAAGGAGTCATGCGAGTAGATGTTGATTTTTCATAAGCTAGGTTAAGCATGTAGTTCATTTAATTTCATCATGTCTTAACCATAAACAAGAATGTTGCAATAATCAAGATCACAAGAAGAAACACCATGCACAAGAACACAAGATGTATCCTGGGAAACCCTTCTCAAACAAGGGAGAAAAACCCATCCAAATCCTTTGCTATATTTTTCAAGAGAAAGACCTTTCACCACTAAGAATGACTTAACACACAAGAGGGTGCTTAAGCCCTAGAACACTAGCACCCAAGAGAGGTGCGCACCTTTGCCAAAGAGAAGTACTTGCTGAAATTTCCAAAACATATGAGAAGGATATGATTATACAATGGAGAATCATCTCCTACTTATATTAGAATTTGACTAATTAACAAGGGCTTCTATTGGCACAACATGGCCGACCTCTCTAAGTCAAATATACTTATTATTATATTTATTATTATTATAATTAATATTCACAATATTAATTATCTTGTTTATGTTAATCATATTAACCTAGGGCCAACCTGTACCCTTTACACAATAACTAGGGTTACAGGTAGGTCTGACTCTTGAACAATATATAGCAAATGATTCGATACACCCACTAGTGCTCATCCACTAGGGGCACATCCATAGGGATGCCATGGACCTGTTTCACTACATTACACAGATGAACCAGGTCTTCACACGTTCACCCGTGATCATCCACAGGCACGCCCACTCTACATATATGCTTTCCCATTGCCACCAACATGAGAATCATCTAGAGTCTTCTCGTCAACTCTGCTGCTCAGAGGAGGCCATCACATCATCTTTATTTCTATTCACATGATGATGTGCACGTCACTTTTGGGATTTCCCACGTTCACCTTGTGCTCAACCACATGCATGTCCTAACTCAACAGATCACTTTTCATCTGGATAATCATTTGGAGTTCTTCTCACTCACGTCATGGAGGTGGTCATCTCTACGTTCCTGACTCTGTCCTAGGCATGAACCACGAACCCTTCATAAGAGATTTCTCTCATGTTTGTAAGCTGAGAGAAAGGCTTCACATAGCTGCTATGTTCCACATCTCATAGGTTTGTAAGCTGGAGGATGTCTCCCATAGCTGCATTCATCAACACTCCCTCTCAACTAGGGAGGCATTCTTTATCATGCCAAGTCTCACATGGGTGAATTTTAAATTTTGTCTTGGCTGGAGTTATTGACACTCCCTCTCAACTAGGGAGACATTCTTCATGAAGTTAATTTGGTGAAGATATCTACAATCTGCTCATGTGTAGGAAGGTACTAGATGAGTACGATTTCCCTCTGCATCTTATCTCTGAAATAAGGATGTTTCATCTCATTGTATTTCGATCCATCAAGAAACACTCAGTTCTCAAGGAGCCTTTACTCACGGCTTTTGGTCATAATCATGGGATCCATCTCATGGTCAAGTAAATCTGTTAGAAACTTGTCAAGCTACATTGCTTCACACACTTGATGCTTATATACTCTGCCTCTGTGGTACTCAAGGCCACATAGTTTCGTTTTCTGCTACATCAGGAAACCATGGAAAACTTCACGGTAGAACATCAACTGGATGTGTTCTTTCGATCCACTGTACTTTCTGCTCAATCTAAATCGGTATATCTTGCAAACTCAGTTTCACACTAGAGGCATATCTCAGGCCATATCCAACTGTGCCTTGTATATATCTCAATACATGTTTTGTTGTTGTCTAGTGAGTCCGTCTTGGTTGACTCATGAAATGACTAGGCACATTCACTGCATGGTATGAATTCAGTCTGGTGATAACCAGATACATTAGTGATCAAATCAACTGTGGACCAGTCTCATCTCCAACACTATATAGGTTTGGATCAACAACCCTCTTGCTGAAATCCAAACTCATCAAGAATCTATCTATCTGATATAGTTTCCAACTCATGGATGGTAGTACAGATGGAAGTGTATCGGTTCATTGGGTCAAGTGTCTCATCATAGACAACTCCCTCTGTTTATGAGAAACCTATGTCTATGGATCTTGTTTGTATTTCTTGATACTTCCATCAGCTGCATGCTTGCTATTATAGATCCACTTGGAAGTTACCACAGACTTCCCTTTCTGGTCCCTGAATAATATCTTATGCATCATTCTTTTAAGATATATTGGTTTTTTTCTATTATGGCATCTTGCCATACCGGTTCTCTTGTTGCTTCTCTAAGACAAGGAGTCTCAACATTAATGAAGTGGCTCATGAATGAAAGATAGCTCATAAATCTCTTTTTCTTTTCTCGGAATGTGTCTTGAGAGGTTTGTATGTTTCTCTACCTCTTGCATAGTGAGTCTAGGTAGGCATTTTATGCCTTACTGCAATATCTCTGAACATATCAACTGGAGATCTTGGATAACCTGGAGTAATGTCTATCTCCCTTTGAATTGTTGAAGGGGGAGAATGTATTATCTCATTGTCAATATCCATCTGAGATTCTCTGGTTCTTTGAAAAACTATCTCTTCTTCAAGGACAATGTCTCTACTTGTATCAATCTGTCTCTTACTAGAGATGTCTTTGAAGATTCATTGTATCCTTTCTTCCGAAAGGATCTATCTTGGAATTCTTCTCTTTGGGTACATGAATGTATATGGTCATGTACATAGTCTGCTTCATATCTAATCTAATATGTTTCCTTATGCAACCTTCACTATGGCTTCCTCAAGGTTATCACCTATGACTTGAACAAGGTCAAAAGAACAAGAATCAAGAATAATAATCTTTTGATAATAGTAGATAAAACAAAAACACGAATAATCATTACAATAGCTCTTTTATAGCTATCACTTGTGACCTGTCTGAAGCAAAGGTCAAAAGTAAGAAATACAATACGAAATGAGGTCAACACTCTTCTAGTGTTGTGATCAGCCATTCCTACATGGTAACCTGGGATCAACACAAGAAGTTTCTCCTAGAGGAGATGTTAGTTGTATCTGTTACATTAAGCATTTATCTCAATATGCTCACATGCTACCAAGTATAATTCTTTACAAAGACTGCTAGCTCAACTATAGTGTTTACTTGTAAGGGGTAGTAATCAACTTTGTCATGTGTAATTTTGAATCTTATCAGCTTAATTATTCAAACTTGGAACCTGGAGTCTTGTCCTCAAGAATGGGTGTGTGTTTCTTTTCTTCCAAGTCTCCTTCACTCAAGATGACAAGTTCTTTCTTCAACTTGTCTTTTGTACTAGGACAATATGCTATCTTGATAGAAGGTTGGGCTAGAGAATAAACTCTATGATCTCAACTTTAATCCATCTAATACCTTGACTTTAATTTTGACCAAAGGTTAGTATGATGGTCATAGCTTCAACATGCAACCTAGATCAAATAATGTCATAACAAATAGATGCATATCAGAATAATCAAACCTGGGTTGCAATATTCCTCTGAATTTGTTGGATCTTGAGATCCTTCTGGATATATGGCAAGAGATCCCTTCTCCTGCAAATACCCTTTAAAGATTTAACAATTTAAACATATGTGAGTACATACCTCTGATAGCATTTGTAGGTAGTGGCACCATCTGGTAGCAACAATAATAATTACCAAATCTTAAGAATTTCAAGGGTCACTGCAATTGGTACTACAACTGATAGTGCAACTGCAACTTATTCTGAAACTGCTACTGCAACTACAACTTAGGGTTTTATGAGGAAACCCTAATTTTTCAAACTTCAAAATTTTAAATTTTGATCCAGTGGCTAGATGCGCTGAGCTTAGGCGAGTATGCTGGTACAATCATATTTATGAAAATCCAAAATTTCCCCCCTCAAACTTGACCAACGGATTTCTAGACTGGTGCTTCTGGTTTTCTGGTACTTCTAGTTTTCTGGTACTTATGGTTTTCTAGTACTTCTGGTACTTTTGGTTTTCTGATACTTCTGGTATTGGTGAAAACTAGGGTTTCACTTTTCGGGAGATCTACCCACTGAAAGGGTGCGCTAAAGGTGCCAAAGAGTTCCTTGGGTTAGGGAGCACTTTTCTAGATGGTTTTGAGGCTAAAAATTTTCTTCAATAAAAAACACTAATTTTCTGGTACGACAACAATGGCGTTTTTCCTTTTTTTTGTGAAAGAAGCTTGTGCAATGGGTGCTTTCAAGACCTATGCTCTGATACCATGTTGATTTTTCATAAGCTAGGATAATCATGTAGCTCATTTAATTTCATCACTCCTTAACCATAAACAAGAATGTCGCAGCAACCAAGATCACAAGAAGAAACACCATGCACAAGAACACAAGATATATCCTGGGAAACCCTTCTCAAACAAGGGAGAAAACCCCATCCAAATCCTTTGCTATATTCTTCAATAGAAATACCTTTCACCACCAAGAACGACTTAGCACACAAGAGGGTGCTTAAGCCCTAGAACACTAGCACCCAAGAGAGGTGCGCACATTTTCCAAAGAGAAGTACTTGCTGAAATTTCCAAAAAATATGAGAAGGATATGATTCTACAATGGAGAATCATCTCCTACTTATATTAGAATTTGACTAATTAACAAGGGATTCTATTGGCACAACATGGACGACCTCTCTAAGTCAAATATACTTCGTATTATATTTATTATTATTATAATTAATATTCACAATATTAATTGTCTTGTTTATGTTAATCATATTAACCTAGGGCCGACCTGTACCCTTTAAACAATAACTAGGGTTACATGTAGGTCTGACTCTTGAACAATACATAGCAAAGGATCTCATACACCCACTAGTGCTCATCCACTAGAGGCATATCCATAGGGATGCCATGGACCTGTTTCACGAMATTACACAGATGAACCAGGTCTTCACACGTTCACMTGTGCTCATCCACAGGCACGCCCACTCTACAGATCTGCTTTCCCACTGCCACTAACAGGAGAATCATCTGGAGGCTTCTCGTCAACTCTGCTGCTSAGAGGAGGCCATCACATCATCTTTATTTCTGTTCACATGATGATGTGGCCAACACTTTTGGGATTTCCCACGTTCACCTTGTGCTCAGCCACAGACACGTCCTAACTCAACATATCACTTTTCACCTGGATAATCATCTGGAGTTCTTCTTGTTGAGTTTTCATAAGCTAGGTTAAGCATGTAGTTCATTTAATTTCATCATGTCTTAACCATAAACAAGAATGTTGCAACAACCAAGATCACAAGAAGAAACACCATGCACAAGTACAGAAGATATATCCTGCGAAACCCTGATCAAACAAGGTTGAAAAACCTAGCCAAATCCTTTGCTATATTCTTCAAGAGAAAGACCTTTCACCACCAAGAGGGTGCTTAAGCCCTAGAAACCCTAGCGACCAAGAGAGGTGCGCACCTTTGCCAAAGAGAAGTACCTGCTGAAATTTCCAAAACATGTGAGGAGGATATGATTCTACAATGGAGAATAATCTCCTACTTATATTAGACTTTGAATGATGTAGCAAGGGCGTCTTATTGGCACAACATGGCCGACCTCTCTAAGTCAAATACACTTTATTATTATATTTCTTATTATAATTAATATTTTCATTATTAATTATCTTCTTTATATTAATCATATTAACATAAGGCCGACATGTACCCTTTACATAATAACTAGGGTTACATGTAGGTCTGACTCTTGAAAAATATATAGAAAAGGATCTGATACACCCACTAATGCTCATCCACTAGAGGCCACATCCATAAGGATGTCAAATACTTGACTCACTGCATTACACATATGAGCTAGGTCCTCACACGTGCACTTATGCTCGTCCATAGTCACGTATTCTCTACATATATGCTTTCCCACTGCCACCAACATGAGGATCATCTGGAGTCTTCACATCAACTCTACTGCTGCTCAACGGAGGCCATCACATCATCTTTGTTCTTATTCTCATGATGATGTGCCCAATGATTTTTTGGGATTTCCCACGTTCACCATGTGCTCAGCCATAGGCATGTCCTAAATCAACATATCACTTTTCCACTGGATGATCATATGGAGTTCTTCTCTCTCACGTCATGGAGGAGGCCATATACATTCCTAGCCCCTGTCCTAGGTTGGAACCATGAACCCTTTATTAGGGGCTTTCTATGAGATTTGTAAGCTGAGAGTAAGACTTCAGATAGCTGCTATATTCCACATCTCACAGGTTTGTAAGCTGGAGGATGTCTCCTATATCTACATTCATCAACACTCCCTCTCAGCTAGGGAGGCATTCTCCATCAGGCCAAGCTTCTCACGGAAATAATCGAACTTTGTCTTGGCAAGTGGTTTAGTGAAGATATCAACAATTTGTTCATGGGTGGAAAGATACTAAACATGTACTGTCTTCCTCTGTACCATATCTCTGATATAGTGGTACTTGATTTCAGTATGTTTTGATTTGTCATGAAATACTAGATTCTCTGAGAGCTTCACACAACTCTGGTTGTCACAATGAATGGTGGTAGGATCCATCTTGTTTTCAAACAAATCTTTCAAGAGTTTGCGAAGCCAAACAACTTCACGAACTTCCACACTTAGTGCAATGTATTCTGCCTCTGTCGTACTCAAAGCCACATAGATTTGTTTTTTGCTGCATCAGGAAACCATGGCTGATCCTAGGGTGAATAAGCTTCCTGAGGTTCTCTTTCTGTCTACTGCACTTCCTTCCCAATCTGCATCAGCATACCCTTCTAGTCTTAGATCCATATTTGTTGCATATTTTAGGCCATAGCCAATAGTGCCATGTAAGTATCTTGATACGTGTTTGGCAGCTATCCAATGTGTCTGTTTTGGTTGGCTCATAAACTGGCTAAGCACATTTACTGCATAGCAAATGTCTGGTCTAGTGTTAACCAGATACATCAAGGATCCAATAAGTTGTTGATATAAATGTGGATCTACGTCCCTGGAATCAGTATCATTCATCTTCTTTAGATCCATTACCATTAGGGTTGGCATGGATTTATAGTCTGTCATTTGGAATCTTTTCAGAATCTCCAAAGTATATTTTACTTGGCATAGGAAAATCTTTTTTGATCTCTGCCATACTTCTTGTCCCAAGAAGTAATGCATTTGGCCCAGATCCTTCATTTCAAATTTGGCAGTTAATGCCTGCTTGCATTCAACAATGAGTCTTTCTGAGCCGATGATGAAAAGATCATCCACATATAGGACTAGAATCAAACATTCGTTTCCATTAATGCTATAATATAAGTTTGGGTCAGCTGAGCTTTTATTAAAACCAAAACTTATTAGGAAACCATCCATTTTCGTGTACCAAGCACGTAGGGATTGTTTTAAGCTGTATAGGGATTTCTTCAATCTGCATACATGAGATTTTTCATTGTGTATAACAAAACCTTATGGTTGTTCAATGTAGACTTCTTCCTCAATTTCTCCATTGAGAAAAGCTGTCTCTACATCCATTTGATGTAGCTTCCAGCACATGGAAGAAGCTAGAGCAATGATGGATCGAATGGAGGTATATCTAGATATTGGTGCGAAAGTATCGTCATAGTCGACTCCCTCTATTTGTGAGAACCCTCTGGCCACAAATCTTGCTTTATATTTTTCAATGCTTCTATCAGCAACATGTTTGATTTTGTAAATCCATTTGGAAGTTACTACATACTTCCCTTCTTTCCTTGGGACAACATCCCATACATCATTCTTTAGTATAGATTGATATTCTTTAGTCATGGCATATTTCCATACTTGTTCACCTGAGGCTTCTCCATGACAGGTTGGTTCTGAATCAATAATGTGAGTCATAGCTGAAAGGTAGCTAGAGAATCTCTTAGGTTTCTTGCTTTCTCTAATTTCTCCTTGTGGAGATTTATGTCTTTCTGCTTCTTCTAATGTTTGGCGTGCCCAAGTAGGTATTTTATGTCCAATAGTGATGTCTCTAGGTACATTACTTGGGGCAACCGAATCTACTGGAGGAGATGGATAAATTTGTGTTGTAGGCTCATCTAGAACACTGTCTGTCTCCCTTTGAATTTTTGAATGAGGAGAAGGTATTGTTTCACCATCTATTTCCATCTGAGCTTCTCTGGATTTCTGGAAGGCTACTTCTTCTTCAACGGTGACGTCTCTCCTTACTTCAATTTGTCTTTGTCCTAGGATGTAGATTCAGTATGCTTTTGAGGATTCACTGTATGCTACAAAAGTACATTTCCTTCCTGAATGTTCTAGTTTGGATCTCTTTTCTTTAGGTACATGAAGGTACACTGGACATCCAAATATTCTGAAGTGTCCGATTTTAGGTTTCACTTTAGTGAACGCTTCTTCTGGAGTAATGTTTTTCAGGATCTGATGAGGGCTACGGTTTTGAACATATACTGCAGTCATATATGCTTCTGCCCATAAAGTCATTGGTAGAATTTGATCATGTATCATTGCTTTAGTTGCTTCATGATGGTTATGTTCTTCCTTTCAGCAACTCCATTTTGTTGAGGGTTGTACGACATTGTGAGCTCCATCTTGATCCCTGCTTCAATACAAAAATTGATGAATTATTTTGAGGTGTATTCTCCTCCATTGTTTGATCTCAATACTTTGATTTTTCTTCTGATCAAGTTTTCATCCTGAGCTTTGAATTCTTGGAATTTGGAAAGGACTCCATTCTTGTTCTTCAGAAAATAGATCCAGGTTTTCCTGGAGTGATCATCTATGAATAGTACATAGTACAAGTAACCCATTTAGGGATGCAACGATCATTGGCCCACATACATCAGAATGGATCAAGTCCAAAATTTCCTTGGATTTGTTGTCACTGATGGGAAAGGATCCTTTAACATTTTTACCAAGGACACACCCTTTGCAAATGCCTTCATGCTAGATCTGGATCTCTACCGGTAGACCTGTTACCATTTTCCTTAGAGATGGAAAAGCTCTATAATGAATGTGAGAAATACTTCTATGCCATAGCTCACTTAGGCTGATGGTGTCATGTAGTAAGGCTTGAACTGGTTTGATGGTCAACTTGTATAGGTTGTTGTCTCTGATGCCGATTACTTTGGAAGAGATGATATGAGAGTCTTTGTGCCATGCAAGGACTCTCCCTTCTGAGAAAGTGATTTTGTAACCTTTGTCTTCAAGACCCGAAATAGAGACAAGGTTTCTCTTCATTCCCGGTACATATAAGACCTCTTCCAGTTTGAGCTACATATCTGAATTTAGTTGGAAGGTGGAGGTTCCAACTCCTTTGACGTTATATCTAGCATCATCTCCAAGGACCACATGTAGATGTGTCTCTTTCTCAATGAAGTGTGTTAAATGATTCTTAATACCAGTCACGTGCCTGGAAGCACCACTACCAATTAGCCAAGTGTTTTCATTGAGAGGAACCATAACTAAGAGTGCTGAGATGTTGATATTTTCATTGCATTGGAGTTTGGTGTTGAGCTTGCTTCCCATCATGAAATTGCTCATCTTCATAAGCCCTTGTCAACTAGGCTAGAAAAACCTAATGGCTAGGTTGGGCTAGCACTTTTAGTTTTTTTTGGGCTTATGAATGCCAACAATAAGCCTTTAAGTATGATAGCTTCTTCAAGAAATTCTCAGAAATAGGATTCATAATTTTCTACAGAATTTTGATGAAACCCTAGAAGCTCTTAGGGTCAAAATTTTGAAAATGCACGGAATTCAGTTCTGAGACTTGTTGGAGGTACGCTGAAGGAGGCCGTACCTTTATAAGTCTTTTTCATCCCAATAATCCAAGTTATAGTGGTGGAATTTCTCTGAAAAAGGAGGCCGTATGGATTTTCTGGAAACCCTAGGAGGGTCGTACGATTTCTTCAAATGAGAGAGTAGATGTTCTGGAGAAAGCTTGTGCAATGGGATATTCAAGACCTATGCTCTGATACCATGTTGAGTTTTCATAAGCTAGGTTAAGCATGTAGTTAATTTAATTTCATCATGTCTTAACCATAAACAAGAATGTTACGGAAACCAAGATCACAAGAAGAAACCCCATGCACAAGTACACAAGATATATCATGGGAAGCCCTTCTCAAACAAGGGAGAAAAACCTAGCCAAATCCTTTGATATATTCTTCAAGAGAAAGACCTTTCACCACCAAGAATGACTTAGCACACAAGAGGGTGCTTAAGCCCTAGAAACCCTAGCGCCCAAGAGAGGTGCACACCTTTGCCAAAGAGAAGTACTTGCTGAAATTTCCAAAACATGTGAGGAGGATATGATTCTACAATGGAGAATCATCTCCTACTTATATTAGACTTTGACTGATTTAGCAAGGGTGTCTTATTGGCACAACATGGCCAACCTCTCTAAGTCAAATACACTTTATTATTATAATTAATATTTTCATTATTAATTATCTTCTTTATAATAATCATATTAACATAGGGCCGACCTGTACCCTTTACATAATAACTAGGGTTACAGGTAGGTCTGACTCTTGAACAATATATAACAAAGGATATGATACACCCACTAGTGCTCATCCACTAGGGGCCACATCCATATGGATGTCATAGATGCGAGTCACTGCATTACACAGATGAGATAGGTCCTCACACGTGCACTTATGCTCGTCTATAGTCACGTCTGCTTTACAGATCTTCTTTCCCACTACCACCAACAGGAGGATCATCTGGAGTCTTCACATCAACTCTGGTGCTGTTCAGAGGAGGCCATCACATCATATTTTTTCTTATTCTCATGATGATGTGCCCAACGCTTTTTTGGGATTTCCCACATTCACCATGTGCTCAGCCATAGGCATGTCCTAACTCAACATATCTCGTTTCCACCGGATTATCATCTGGAGTTCATCTCTATCATTTCATGGAGGAGGCCATATATATTTCTAGCCCCTGTCTTAGGCTGGAACCACAAACCCTTTATTAGGGGCTTTCTCTCAGGTTTGTAAGCTAAGAGTAAGACTTCACATAGATGCTATATTCCACATCTCATAGGTTTGTAAGCTGGATGATGTCTCCTATAGCTGCATTCACCAACACTTCTCACTCACATCATGGAGGAGGTCATCTCTACGTTCCTGAATTTGTCCCAGGCAGGAACCACAAACCCTTCATAGGGGCTTTCTCTCAAGTTTGTAAGCTCAGAGAAAGGCTTCACATAGCTTCTATGTTCCACATCTCACAAGTTTGTAAGATGGAGGATGTCTCCCATAGATGCATTCAACAACCGATGTATGGTAAGAAGTGTTGTACCACCATTCAACTAATGGTAACCATTGAGCCCATTGGTTTTTCCTTTTAGAGGAAAAACACCTCAAAGAAGTCCCCAAACACTTATTGACAACTTCAGTTTGACCATCAGTCTGGGTATGATAGGCGGTGCCTTGGATTCTGAAGAGTTCTTACCAAAAATTACAGGTGAAAGTTGGATCTCGAACAATAGAATGAGGCATGGCATGAAGCTTGAAGATATGATCCATGAAAATTTGAGCCACCGTTGACGCAGTAAATGGGTGTTGAAGAGAAAAGAAATGAGCATACTTGGAAAGACGATCCACAACCACCATGATGACAAACTTATTTCCTGATTTAGGTAATCCCACGATAAAATCCATAGATATGTCCCTCCAAATAGTGGGTGGAATCAGTAGTGGTTGGAGTGTGCCAGGAGGTTTGATGGTTTCACCTTTGTTGCATTGAAAAACACCACATTTTGCTACAAAAGTGCGAACGTCCTTTTTCATACCATCCCATAAAAAATAACATTTCACCCGGTTAGAGGTTTTGGTAAATCCTGAATGCCCAGCTGTGGGAGTAGCATGAAGCTCAGAAAGCACCGTGGATTTAAGTTGTGACTGTTTACTTAAATAAAAACAACCTTTGTAGCGAAGTTCATCATTGTGCCAAGAGTACACTGGGGAAACTAGAGAGTTGGATTTCAATTGTTGGATCATATGCAATGTTTTAGGATCATGTAGCCATTCTTGGCACACAACTTGGAGCCAATCTGGTACAATGAAGGAGAGGGAAGAAAGGACCCTTCATCTTCATATTTTAGAGAAAGAGCGTCATCAACAACATTTTCTTTTCCTTTCTTGTAAATGATCTCATAATCATAACCAAAGAGCTTAGTTTCCCATTTTTGTTGCTCTAGGGAGGAAGGTCGTTTCTCTAGAAAATACTTGAGGCTTTGATAATCTGTTTTAATTTGGAAGCGTTTCCCCAGGAGATAAAGGCGCCAAAGATCCACTACATGAAAAATATCCAACATTTCCTTTTAATAGATTGATTGGCCCAAATGGCGTTCGGACAATTGTTTGCTAGTAAAGGCCAAAGGTATTCCCTCTTGCATAAGGACAACTCCAATTCCTCTACCTGAGGCATCACATTCAAGGACAAAGGTTTTTTTGAAATTAGGAAGGGCCAAGACTAAAGTAGTACACATAGCTCCTTTAAAGCTTGAAAATCCTGATCCACTGTGAGAGTCCAAGTGAAAGAATTCTTTTTAAGGAGAGCAGTGAGAGGGGCTGCAATCTTCCCATAATTCTGAACAAACTTGTGATAATAGTCGGTTAAACCCAAAAAACCACGCAAGCTTTTGATAGTCTTGGGGCGAGTCCAATCCTGCATTGCTTCAATCTTTTTAGGATCCACTCGGACACCAGCCTTTCCAACAATATGACCCAAGTACTCTACTTATGAGGCTCCAAAGTCACATTTAGAGCGTTTTAGGAAAAGTTGGTGCTGCAAGAGTAGATGGAGAATTTCATCCACATGGGAAAGATGAGATTGCCAAGTTTTACTATAGATGAGAATATCATCAAAGAAAACTAAGACAAAATGATGGAGAAAAGGACAAAATACATGATTCATGAGGCTTTTGAAGGTGGAGGGGGCATTACATAGGACAAAGGGCATGACCAAAAACTCATAGTGACCCTCGTGAGTTCGAAAGGTAGTCTTGGGTATGTCGTCTTCTTGCATACTTATCTGGTGGTATCCAAAACGTAGATCAAGTTTAGTGAAGTAATGAGCACCACTCAACTCATCCAAGAAGTCATCAATGATAGGAATGGGGAACTTGTCCTTGATGGTGAGCTTATTGAGGGCATGAAAGTTGGGACACATGCGCCAAGTACCTTCTTTATTAAGTACCATGACCACATGGGAAGAATAAGGGATGGTATTGGGGCGGATAACACCCACTTGGAGAAATTCCTGCACTATTTTCTCAATTTCATTCTTTTGGGCAAAGGGGTGATGATAAGGTTGAACATTGGGAGGAAGAATGCCAGGAACAAGGGGAATGGAATGATCATGAACACCACGAGAATGAGGAAGTCCCTGAGGGGTGGAAAAAATAGCTTGATGTTTGGAAATGATAGCTTAGAGGTCAGGATGCACAAAGGGTGTCTCAATGGCTTGAATAGAATAGAGTTGAGCAATGATACCGGAGTGACCTTTCTTGAGGAGATTTTCCATATGATGGGAACTAATGATCTCAAGAGAACCAACTGTGAGACCTTGAAATTGATACCTTTGTCCTTTCTATTGGAATTGCATGGTTAATTCCTTAAAATCCATAAGAATTGGACCCAAAGTGTGTAACCATTCAACACCGAGCACAATGTCACAACCTACCATGTTTATGGAAAACATATGATATTTCAGTTGGTAATGTCCAATTTGAAGACAAACATTTTAACAACGCCCACCACATTTCATGGACCCACCATTGGCTATCATGATTTGAAAATTATTGACAACATGAATATAAGAATTGGTTTACTGGGCAATGCGACGATGAATAAAATTGTGGGTGCTACCACTGTCAACAAGGATGATGACCTTCCTGTGCTTAATGTATCCAATGAGCTTGAGCGTTTGTAGGGCCGAGAAGCCAGTGAGGGCATGCAAGGAAATATGTGAGTCAACTTCAGGTGGGTCAACAAGCTCATGGGTGGCATCGGGAAGGGAGGGTTCTTCAACAAGGGGAACTGCCACATCCTCTTTAGGAACATCTTCGGAAATGGCCATAAATAGTTTTTGTTCCTTACATTTGTGCCATGGAAAATATTTTTCATCACAATTATAGAAAATACCCTTCTGTTGGCATTCAACCATTTCAACCCTAGTTAGTTTCTGGACCTTGAGGGGAGTGACAGGGGGGTTAGGATTAGTGGGTCGAGGGCGAGGAACAAAAGGGGGTTTTTTGTTTTGGGAAAAAAAAACTTGTTGGGCCTCTTTAGAACATTGAGTAGCTTCCAACCAAGTTGGAGGGTGGGCCATGAGAACCTGGGATCGGATTTCATCCTTGAGACCACTGATAAAGAATTCACGGAAGAACACATTTGACATGCCCTCTGTTCGAAAGTCCAAATGCTTCAAAGCAGTGATGAAGTCTTCCACTGTGCTTGACTGTTTCAACTTGGTCAAATGACTGCGATAGTGGGTATCAGTATCAAAGCGAGCATATAGCTCAACAACAAACTAGGTCTAGACAATATACCCTTGACGTGAATTTTTTCGCCATTGCCACCATTGCCAGTGTTCAGGATCTAGATAGAGGACAACATAGTGAAGTTTGTCCAACTCATCAGTAATACCATGCAGAGAAAAATAATGCTCCATTTGAGTGACCCAACCTGTAGGATCAGAGCCATCAAATTTATTAACCTCTACGCGGGGAAGACAGGGTTCATGATGAAAGGAGTTGGAGTGAAAACGCGGAGATTGAGAGGAATCATCAACATCGGTTTGGTCTGATGAGGAAGGACCCGTAGGGTGGTTCAACAATTGATTGACAACAGACTGGAGGGAGGTCAATTGGGTTGTGAGGTTGGCTTCCTTGTTGTTAAATTTGTACTCTAATTTGTCAATGTTGGAATGGTTAGAATCCATCTGAGATGTGAGATCTTCGATGGAGACATGGGATTGATTGATGGAAGTTTGGAGGTATTGGTTGCGAGTGGTGGCCATTTGGAGAGGGAAGTGCTGGTGAGGAAAAAAGATGGGTGGGTGGGACCAAAAAAAAAAGGAATTAGAAGTGATAGGTACGATGACGATCAGTGCTTGAAGGGGTCGGGCACACAAACAAAAAGGATTAAACATGAAGGGTATGACTGCGATCAGGGAGAAAAGGGGAATCCAATGGAATAGGTCCCAAATAAGTGTGTTGACGAGATCATTATACTCTTTTTTTTATTTTTTTATTTTTACTCCTGCAGAGTTATACTCAGGCCTGAAGAATACTACAGTGACGAAATTCCCAAATGCTTAACAGAAAGAAATGTGTAGTAATTTTGCAACCAAAATGCAAAAGACATTGTAGCACGACAATATATCTTGTATGTTCTATTTCTGTTTCCTTCCCAAGGGTTAGGGTATTCAAGGGTTCTACAGACAAGGGTTTTCCTTGTGCAATAGCTCTCTGATATACGTGCAGGGTCCAACAATAGTACTCGACCCAATATCTCAGGGCACCAACTAAGGAGGCTAGACCGTACCCTTACCCTTACTACTTGACTACCCAAGTACTAGAGAGTATATTCGTGAGTGTTGTTCTCAGTAGAACTATAGCAGTCAGGTGGTCAATCGATTTATCTATGGAGGGATTCAAGAGATCTAGGCTGGTCCGTATACAGGTGTTGTCTGATGTGCTACCACTCAAAGGGGTACCAACAGGGGTTACAAGGGTGGCCAATAGATGTGTGCTTAAGTACCACTTGTATTTACTGCGTGTATGAATCTCGGACTGTGGGTTTATGTGCGTAATGACAGATCTCTGTAGCTTAAAGACGCCATAATATGCCTTTACCCTGAAAAAATTTAACCCACAGTTTTTTGCCAAGGAAGGTGCTCTGATACCACTTGTAATATTACAGATATAAAATAGTATGCAAAACATAAATAATTATCTAGAAATGGCAGATAAACAATGATATAACCAGAACAACACCACAATAATACCAAAATTATACCAGAATAACACCAGAAAGAACACTTTGATTACTGAGAGCAATGTTCACTTGCCTCTTCGAGGGGGAAACCTCCAACAGAGTAGAGCTCTATTATAATAATATCCAAGACAAAACTTCTCATACCCTCTATTTCTATTTATACTAAATCTATCTATCCAAAAGAACAATCTAGAGGAAGATCCTTCTAGAAGTGGAAGCTTCTATTAGGTCTTCTTACATTTGACTTATTCCTCCTTATTGCTAGGCCTTATTAATATTGAACTTTATTACATGGAAATATATTATTCTACCCACTTGAGGGGTTAGGTAGGTTAGGTCCCTAACACACTCTCGCAATTCGAAATTCTTCCAGACCCTGGAATTATATTGGCAAACTAAGACATTGGTTGCCCTGGAAATGCTCCCCAAGGAGTAAGACTCCAAACAACTGAAAGCTAGACAAGAGGCTCTAGATATTCAGACTGCTTATGTAGCTAAAGTCGTTACCTAGTTATCTAATCGACATGGAGGCAATTTCATCCCCCTTGGACACAACTATGCTAAGGCCAAACTTTCCAAGATTCTTTTTGGCTGTGAGGTGGTGGACCTTACAAGCTCCTAGGTTCCAAATGTTAAGTGATTTCTGGTTCTATTTCTCTTCATGTAGCGTTTTAATATCTAGGTTTTTATTTTTTCAGTCATCCGTACAAATATCCAAATCTTATCAGGCAACTTTGTCTAAATAACTTAATGGTTGGTTTCCCCACTTGGGCAGACACTATTTTTTTTTGTTTTTGTCATCAAGGCCCAGAGGCTGTCATGGTCTCTGGGAGGCTGCATCCTCTATATATTTCTCTATAATCTCTATTAATATGAATATAGTCTTTGATTTACAAAAAAAAATACTTTTAAACAATTTAGAGTTATGGTAGGAAAAAGAATTGGTAGGACAATCAAATGTTTAAGAACATATAATGGAGGAGAGTTCACTTCTTTAGAATTTGAAAAATATTGCAAAGAAGCTCAGATCATAAAACATAAAACCATTGTATATACTCCAAAAAAAAATGATATGGAAAAATGCATGAACATGCCTCTTCTAGAAAGAGCAACAAGCATGCTTAGCAATGCCAATTTGCATCAAGAGTTGTGGGTAGAAGCAACCTCTATTGCTCGATATTTGATAAATTGATCACCGTAAGTTGCAATAGATTGTAAAATCCTTGAAGATGTATGGATAGGTCATCCCTATGATTATTCAAATTTAAATATTTTTTGGTTGTGAAGCTTACACCCTAACTCCTAAGAATCAACGTTCTAAGTTAGAACCTGTATCAAAGAAATATATATTTCTTGGTTATGATGATGTAACAAAATGATATAGTTTGGAGGATCCTATTTCCCACAAAATCATCATTAGTAGAGATGTAATATTTAATGAATCTCCTCTCATTAGATCAGACAATGTAGAAGTTGATGCGAAACATGAACATGTATCGTTAAACCGACAAATTTAGTTGGAGACCCAACCATCTACAGGCATAAGGAAGAAATAAGAAGCTTCTGATGATAAAGAAGTCGTAGGTACTGAAGATATCCAGGGGAAAGTGGAAATTCCATAACCAACACTAAGAAGATCTACACGGAAGAGAAATCCACTAAGTGGTATACCGATTTTGTTTCATCCATTGCTTTGATTACTAACGATGGGGATCCTACTTGTTATTATGAATCAATTAATGATATTGATAATGCTAAATGTAATATGGCAATGAAAGAAGAGATGGATTCCCTGGAGGAAAAAAAAACTTGGGACCTAGCAGAACTTCCTAAAGATAAAAAGGTTGTTGGATGTAAGTGGGTCTACAAATTGAAGAATGGTGTTGATGGTAAAGTTGAAAGATACAAAGACAGACTAGTCACAAAGGGGTAATCTCATATGGAAGATATAGATTTTCATGAGATTCTTTTGCCAATTGCTAAGCTTCTATCTGTTCGTATTGTATTGGCACTAGTTGCTTTGCTTGATTTGGAGCTAGAGAAATTAGATGTTAAAACTGCATTCTTTCATGGAGATTTGGATAAGGTGATATACATGGAACAACCAGAGGGTTTTTTACAA
>JASDQU010099842.1:54661-68083 GCA_032191745.1 Picea mariana
ATCTTATTGTCTAGCAATGACATTTCTTCTCAAGGAAGGAGTGTAAATGATGCCATAACACTCACTGATAATGTCAAGTAAGAGATCATTGAATCTCTAATCGAAAGTGTAATGCCAAAGGACACCTAGTTGGCAATCTTTACTAAGGATTGCGTTACAAACAGAGAAACTTCAGAACATAAGGAGGAAACAATATCAGATTTGGACTCACTTGTCACGTACAACGAAAGTAAATATGACTTTGGCAAAGAGGTAATTCCAGTGTCTGGAATTTTGGAACAACGAAGCAAAGACAATGATGAGGTATGTTAGTTATCTTCATATTGCATTCATGCATTCCAAGATTACAATAGTCACTTCCATGACATCTTTGAATATTGGATGGGGTCACCTTTTCTTAACGATTTTCACAAAGTTGTAAGCATATGATACTCTTTTCTATGAATGAATTTCACAATGTTTTAATTCTTTTAACTAAATACTGCATAGTATACCAGCCCTACAGAACTAGGCAACACCCTGATATTCTAGTAGTTATCGATATCTTTTGATGGCTACAATGGCTTTTGATTTTTCATGATACTGCTATAGATTAAGAAGTTAAGGTAGGAGTAGTCTAGTAGTTTTTTTGGTCGTTTTCCTACTTTCATGTGTAGATTCTCCTTTTTGGTTTGAATTTTTTTTTAATGTTTCAGTTAGCGGGTCCTTAAGACCACTAGTCCGTACATTTTAGGTGTTTTCTATTTTCTGTTTATTTATTTTGATTAGTTGTTGCTATCTTACTACATAGCAACTTATTTTCAAATTCCTTTTATAGAATAATCCAGTCATGGTAATATGGATATTGCACACTGTTCTGTCATTGAATCTCTTTTTCCCTGAAGAGCGGCTTACTCATGCTTTGATATGCTGGGAGCCTTTATTTTGGTCTGATGTAAGAAGCATATGTAGAACCACACATTTTTTTGATGAAGCTTTGAAAAGGGTATCCTTTGATCATGCTTGATTTCTACAATCAGAAATTGGTGAATGGAAATCAAATTAGAGACATCTACTACATGTATATGTTCATACACATGGGGGGTATTAATAGAGAAAATGTATATGCAAATCATAAAATTGTTAGAAGGAAACATAGGATCTACCAAAAAACTGGATCCTATCATATAACTTCTTTGTTTGTCATGTCCATGTATGATGAATGTCTCACATTGAGCATTTACTATTGAATTTAGTTTTGCAGTAAATGAAGAAAGCATTTACTATTGAATTTAGTTTTGCAGTAAATGAAGAAAAGACGTTGTAGTTCTACATGAATGAACGAATGAGGAAGATATGCCCTATGAATCTAATTAAATGATCATTTTTTTTTGTAACAATTTGAAATATGTTCATAGCATAACATTTAAGTGTTGAAATTAGGGATAATAATGCCAATGCTCGAGGCTATTGGAAAAGCATAGGTAATTAAATATTTGCTAGCAGAAATTGTGGGTCCAAAAAGGGTAATGCATCTTTGATTCCTGTTACCCCCAACCTAGGGGTAACTAAGGAGATTATGTCTTGAGGCCCACAGATTGCAGGCATGGAGTGCCGAGAGCCAGATGGACAGAACATAGCCCCGGAGGGCCCTTCTTTCTCATTGATGCATTCTACACATCATCATCAACAACAACATCAACCACAGTGGCTTGGCAATGGGTCTTGCTCCATGAGGTAATGAGTCCGGGTATCATGGTAAGTGTCACTCTAATATTTGAAGCATTTGAACATGTTGCAAAAGACCTTTCTTGATTATAGAACGTTTGCTTGGAATTCATACTCTTTGCCTTATTTAAACTTGGTGGGTGTCATTTTGTCCTAGTAAGTTGGTCACCCTCAGGAATAGGGTGCTACTGGGGGGTTCCTTGAAGAGTCATCGTCTATTTCCGATCATACTTATCACCTTCCATACTTATTTCCTTCTGTCTCCTTATCTTTTGGGATTTTCGGGTGTACTGACCCAAGAAGGGATTGTACCTCATTTCATGGGAAGAAGAGGCTAAAGGCCCAGCGGAGAAAATAACCAGCAAAAGATAAAAGCCAATCATAAAACCTTCCAGATGCTCGCCCAAGAGGTCTTGAGAAACAATGAACTGTTATCTCTTGAAAGCATAAGACATGCAAAAGCATAATTTCACATTTACAGATGTCCCGCTTGTTGAGGGATCTACACAAGTGCGTTACAAGATAAACTATACCCCCATGGCACTCTGTGTACCTCTCCCTTCAAGTGAATCTATGGTACTGCCCCCCAAGCTAATCGATTAACCATAGGGAGAACCCAATGTTTGGACATTAATTAATTAATTAATGGCAATAAATGGACTTGGAAAAATGTTGCATCGCGGACGAAGGGAAGCTCACCCTCTACAAAGGCACCCATAAATGAGACAATACAAACCCTTGTATGTCATGAACCCCATGCCCAAAATTTTACCCCACTTCACTTCACACTTACACATGGCTTAGATAGGTTTATCTCGGGAACCACCTTGGACCTGGGGAATGATTGATCCAATAGGATGCCTTGACACCCCTCCCACACCTAAATTTGACAAATTGTATAACGTCTTTGAGCATTTGTTTAGTTTGAAAAGGGGGGTTTGATGCACATGTTCGGGTGGTTTGATTATTATATGTGGCTTACTTGTTATGATACTTGTGACTCCTGGACCCTTGGAGGACGTACGAGTTTGTCTTTGTAGGACCTTGTCTGGTGGACAAGTATTCATGAGGAGATGATTAGTTCAGACCTTCACGAGGGCTTGAAGCCCAAGGATGGATGCAAAGACCTCAAGCCTTGGGCAAGATCGTGATGACCAATTTGCACAGTGAAAAAAGATGAAGTTTCCTTTGGAGGCACTTTGTCATGACCCTAGCATGGCTTTCCACCTCCTCCCACTTGGACGTTGGCCTTTGGAGGCCCATACGACACCTTCCTAGCTTATGACATCACCCAGGGCTGGGGTTTGATGGATACTTGATGGAGGAGGTCCTTAAAGATGATGTTGGCACATGTGGACAGGGATCAGAGCCTTTGGAGGCCTAATGTCATGCTTCTCTAGCTCAACATCTCCTTGAGGAGGCCTAACTTCACCCTCTTTAGGGTCATTTTGTAAAGAATTGATTTTATTTTTGATTTTAATGAGAAAATTGACATGTAGGCTCGGTTTTATGAAAATACACAATTTTTGGGCAAATGAGGTTAGGATTTCCCATATACATGGCTAACCTCATTTCATTTTGATCATAACTCATCCCACTTGAGTGGAAGACTGAAATTTTCGCCTCTTTAAGGCTACTTTGCTGAAATAACTAGTGCACATCTTCTTGGAGAGGCTTTTTGTGGTGTATCTTCGCTATTTTCATGGTGGAAAGTCTTAAACTATTGTTTTGCTTGATTATTCTTGGTGAAGTAAGTAGAAAATCTACAATTTTGTTCATGTAATAATGCTTGTGGTAAATTTTACTTGTTTCATGTTGAAGATTATGAAATTGCTTGCTTAAACCCTAGGAGAGAAATATAAGGTGCTTCTTTCTCTCTCTAGCCTTTCTATTTGTTAAAATTGTCAAGAATTCCTTGTCTAGGATAGGCTACTAGAGCCCTAAAATGCTATCAATTTAGTAACTTCATCCTAGTTGCTTGTTGCATGATATACTTTCAATAGTTTAAGGAGGGAAGATTCGTTAGGGTATAACAATGCTTATTCTCTAGTGAATTTTTCTTCAAGACTTGGATGCTTGGGCCTTGAAGTACCAACACCCTTAGCATTCATTTCTTTTCCTTTGACAAGCATTATCATTGTTACTTTCTCCAAGTTGTGTTGCTGCTGTTCTTGACTCCATGCGCCCAAAGAAGGCACTTGTCTACTTTCTCTTGTGAATGATTGATCAAACAAACACTTAAACTCTAATATTTGAAGGTATTACTAACCTTTGCTAACTCTAGCTTTGACTAACCCACTAGGTAACTTACTACAATTGCAAATCACTGCTACAGCCATATTAATTCATGCTAATTTTCTGCATACACTAATCTAACTCACATCTAACTTACTCAGAAATTGCTTGTGATAATTGCTAAATAATCCACTTGCTAAATGCTAAGTTTTCATGGTATTTTCTTGCAATCTTGAGCACTAATTCTTGTGGCTATTATAAAACATTTATTGCTGTTGTAAATTGATAATTTACTTCAATTTTTCTTTAGCCACCATATAATTAAATTTTCTATCGTCTTTGGAGGCTTTACTATCATTTTTGTACATGAAATTGCCATATATATGCTATGTTGTTCTTGTTCCGGGCAGGTACAAAAATTACACTTCTTCACCTCAATTTCTCAGACATAGACTTTGTTGACTTTGGTGACCAGTGAGAGGGGGGGGTATTTCTTAACATAACCTTAGTCTACCTAGTCCTTTAGGCCACCTGGGACACCTCCCTTGGGGTAGACTTTCTTCTACTCCTAAAAGTGGGGATTTCTTATTGAGGTGACAGTGATAGGATATCCTGTTTGTTATGCCAATCTTCCTTACTTGTCTTGGGCTTTGGAAAAGTACCGATTGTGTGATAACAATGCCAAAAAAGAGGATGAAATAAAGGCTTCTAATTCACTTGGTTTGTTAGTTGGGTTGTATGTTCAACTCGACAGGTTGAATTCTTATAAATCACTTGTTCTAGGGTGAAGATATTTGATAACAAAGCCTATAAATCTGAAATCTTTGACAAGCTTGTTTGCAAGTTACTTATTTGGGAAGCTTATTGGAGGATAAACATAAACACATTTTTGCAAGCAATGCACAATCGTATCAATTTTGATGTGCTGAAGAAAGGGGATATGTAGGAATTATTTAGCCAGTGGGAATGCTCAATTGGATTTCTCATTTTTTGATAACCAATGGCAATTTTCAGATTGAATAAAGAAATTCTTGCTACACTATACGTTTCTTCGCTATAAGCGTAGATTGATTTTGAGACATTTCTTGTGTAACACTTGAACTACTTGAAGCTGAAGTCGCAATGTAGTGCAAACAAAGAATTTTGACATTGAGATTCCCGATTAGTATTTTGAGTTTGCGTTTGTACATGAGGAATAATTAAACAATAAGAAGGGTTTTGAGGAATCATTGTTGGATCATATCATTTCCATTGGGTTGCCTTTCACTTACAAATATTGAAATGGATACTAAATCATGGTGGTCAAGGATTGAAGGTAGAGTAACCACAATATTGTTTTAAACAATCAGTGATCAATTCAAAAGATGGTGTTAGGGAAAGAGAATTTATAGGAGTTGTGAATTTTGGTAACATGTAGTTTTAGGAGAAAGACATTGTAAGGTGTTGAATCCATTGCACATTTGCATTGGACAAAGCTAATTAGAAGTTCACGAGGTTTGTCATTCACATTTGTAGAAGACATCATTGAGCTCAACATGTCCATATTTCAATACTAGAGGCTATGCGACATATTACTTTATATAGTTTATGACTCTTCCTCTTCATATATCTTCCCTTATCACAACAATACTCACGTTCCTGGTTTCAGTTATGAATCACTTTTTCATAGATATCCAAGAGAATCTAAGGTCATTTAGAGTTTTGAAGTTCTTGAGTTTAAAGGATGTTAAGATGTTAATTTGCATGACAAGAACAAAGGAGTACAAAATTGAGGAAAAGAGAGAGTTTGGTTGCAATCCCATCACACATGTATGGAATTCAAGTTAAAGACTCAACTACACAGGGGATCAAGAAGAAAGTACTCAATGCGGTTGTATTTCAATCGAGTTTCAAACCCTAAGACAAACTACTTACATTTGAGACTTTCATAATGATGAGCTATTTCTAGGGATAAACCATCTACTTGGATGGTTATGTTGGCATTATGAATGCACACAGTTTGTTGTTATCGACAAATAATGTGTTGGAATTTGGTGACAACAAATTTCTCCAATGATGGATTTAGATCCTATTATTCTGCGTTGGTTGCAACTAAATAGACCAAGTTAGAATATGGATAGGAGTGCATTTAATAATCAGTTTCTTGTGTAAATGTATATAAATTTATGTATGCCCGTAGAGGCAAATATGGGAGGATATGAGAGATGTATGAGTGAGTTGCTGTAATCTCCATGATCTGAATAATAAGACAATCGATACCTTCTGCTTGGTGGACGTAGCCCAACGTTTGGGTGAACCACGTGAAATCTCCGTGTTTCTAATCTGTGTGATTGTTGATTGTCATATGTGAATTGTGTTTTCCGCATTTGCAATTCTAACAAATGGTATCATAGTGATTGAGTTATAGTTGCATGGAGAGCAATCGATTTATCGCTGTGTGGAGAGAGATTGAGTTATCGATGCATGGAGAGCAATTGAGTTATCGCTGCAATTGAGAGAAATTAAGTTGAAGATGCTGCGTTGAGATCGTCGAAGGGAAGTACTACTTCCAAGGTCAGCGTTGGGCTCCTCTAGTGGAAGGGGGTGTTGATTTCAAAGGACCCTTGTTAAATTTCGGGAACAGTACTTCAACGCTGTCATATCTACTTGAAGGGAGCACCATCTATTTATCCCTTTCAATAGTCCCAGTTGCGTTGATCTTCCTTAAAGAAAACATTCGCATGGTTTTTTTAAAGGTATGAAGTTTTACAATATTTGGAATTAAATATTGTATGCATAAAACAAAAGGTGGAAGAATTAAAAAGTGAATTTTAATTATCTCAAAAGTGAATTTTCTTTTTAAAGCGTTAACACTTCAAGTGGGTGGGTGCTTTAAAAGGTGAATCTTTTTTAATAAAATGCGAGGTTAGTAAAAAGGTTTTTTATTAAACCTTTTGGAGTTTATACCATTATTTCTCCACATTTTAAAGGGATTGGTTATTAAAAGCAGTGGTTTGGAATTTTTTTTCTTTTGCCAATGATGAAAACTTAGAGTGCTAAGTTCGAAATCGAGAAGTTCAATGGAAAAAACAATTTTGAGATCTAGAAGGTTAAGATGCATGATCTTCTTGTGCAACAAGGCGTGGTGATGGCGCTTTTGGGAAAAACAAAGAAACCCGTGACCATAACAGATGAAGACTGATATGGGATCGACATGAGAGCACTAAGTGCCATACGTCTGTGTTTGGCCGATGATGTTCTGTTCAACATTGTCTCAGAGAAGACAACAACCGGTTTGTGGACGAAGCTGCAAAGCTTGTATATGACGAAATCCTTGACGAACATGATCTTCCTGAAAAGACAATTGTATAGTTTGCACATGAAGGAAGGTACAAAAATAGCTGACCATTTAAATACTTTTAATACTCTTTTAGTCCAGTTGACTAGCATGGGAGTGAAATTCGAATCTGAAGATAAGACAATTACATTATTGTGTTCTTTGCCTGAGTCATGGGATCATTTTGTTACCTCTATTAGTTTCAGTTCAACATAAAGTATTGAGTTTGATGTTATTGTTGGAGCTTTATTGTCTAAGGAAACAAGGAAGAAATCCAATTTTGAAACCTCTACATCTAAGGCGATGGTGGCTAGAGGAAGACCTAAGGAAAGAGGACATGTTCAGAGGGATTTCTCTCGGTCAAAGTCGAAGGGAAAGAAGAGAAAACTTAAGTGCTGGTTTTGTGGCAAATCTGGACGTGAAGAAGGATTGTTGGAAGAGACAACAAGCCTCCAAAGAAGACCCTCCAAAAGAGACGAAGGAAGCAAATGCAACAGAAACAGGTTCAACAACAGGTTTAGGTATGATTGATGAAGTTTTATCAATTAGTGTTGTTTCATGATATGATCAACAATGGTTATTAGATTCTAGTGCTTCAAATCACATGTGTCTTCATAGACACTAGTTTATTACTTACCAGTCTATAGATGATGTAATTGTTTACATGGAAAATGATATATTATATAAAGTTGTGGGAATTGGTAGCATTCAAATTAAGATGTTTGATGGATTTGTTAAGATACTAACTGATGTGAGACATGTACCTGAGCTAAGGAAGAACCTAATCTCTTTGGGAGTCTTAGATACTGGAGGATATAAAAGTACTGTTCAAGGTTGAATTATGAAGGTCTACAAAGGAATCCTACTGGTCATGAAGGCAAAGAAGGTTGGAAACCTGTTTCTGTTAGAAGGAAGAACCAAGTTAGATCATGCGACAACTGTATCCGAGAATGACATTGATTCTGTTCGACTGTGGAATCAACGGTTGGGCCATATGAGGGAAAGACGATTGAAGGTATTATCTGATCGCAAGTTGCTTCCTAGTATAAAGTCTTTAAAGTTAGATTTCTGCAAGCACTGTATTTATGAAAAATAGAATAGGCAGAAATTTAAAACCGGAAGACACACCAGTGAAGGAATCCTTGATTATACCCATTCTGATGTTTGGGGACCATCCCCTACTGTTTAGTATGGAGGATCATCATATTTTGTTACTTTTATAGATGATTTCTCTAGGAAGGTGTGGATCTATATGTTGAAAAGAAAGACTGATGTGTTTACTGTTTTCAAGCAATTTAGAACTTTAGTGGAAAAGAGCACTGGTAGGTCCATTAAATGTTTAAGAACTGATAATTGTGGTGAATTTATGTCAATGGAATTTGATAACTATTGCAAGGAGTTTGGGATTGATAGGCATAAAACTACTGCCTATACTCAACAAAATGGAGTTGTTGAACACACGAACATGACTCTTTTAGAAAGAGCAAGGATTATGCTAAGTAATGCCAACTTGCAACAGGAACTGTTGTCAGAAGTAGTAACTGCAACTTGTTATCTGGTGAATCGATCACCATCAACAACAATAGAGTGCAAGATTCTTGAAGAGGTATGAAAAGTCACCCTTGTAATTATTCTAATCTTAAAGTTTTTGGTTGTGAAGCCTATGCTCTAATTCCAAAACATCAACGTTCTAAATTAGATAAAAAAAAAAGGCTTATCTTTGTTGGATATGGTGATGATATTAAGGGGTGCAGTTTGTGGGATCCTACTGCCCACAAGATCACCATTAACATAGATGTAATATTTGATGAATCATCTCTCATCAAATCAGATGTAGATGTTCAAATAAAACATGAAGAAGTACCTAAGTATCAACAGATTCAGTTTGAAACCAGTTCAAATACAGATGAAAGTGAACATGAACAAGTTTCTGAAGATGTTCATGAAGAGTTTCCTGCAGAGGAAGACATGGTTGATGATAACAATCAACATAATGTGGATGAGCCACAAACTTCCCTAAGGAGGTATATGCAGGTCAGAGTTCCTCCAAGAAGGTATGATGATTTTGTTTCGTCAATTTCTTTAAGTACAAATGATGATGAACCTTCGTGCTATCAAGAAGCTGTGAAGGGTTCTAACGGTGATAAATGGAAAGAAGTAATGAAGGATGAAATGAAGGCATTAGAGAGGAATGCCACATGTGACTTGGTAGAGATTCCAAGAAACAAAAAAATTGTAGGTTGCAAGTGGATCTACAAGCTGAAGAAGGGTGTTGATGATAAAGTGGAAAGGTACAAAGCAAGGCTAGTTGCGAAAGGATATTCTCAGAAAGAAGGCATTGACTTTCATGAGATTTTTTCACCAGTTTTTAAGTTTGTTTCAATTTGAATGGTGCTAGCACTAGTTGCATTACTTGATTTGGAGTTGGAACAGCTAGATGTTAAAACTGTCTTCTTACATGGAGATTTGGATGAGGAAATTTACATGGAACAACCTGAAGGGTTCGTTCAGAATCACAACAAGAAATTTATTTGCAGGCTCAAGAAATCATTGTATGGTTTGAGGCAGTCGCCTAGACAATGGTACAAGAAATTTGACTCTTTCATGGTGAGCCAGAATTATACAAGGAGTGAGTATGATCATTGTGTATACTTTAAGAAATTGAATAATGGCATATTCATTATCTTAGTATTGTATGTTGACGATATTCTTTTAGCAAGCAAAAGCATAATTGAGATCAACAGGTTAAAGGCTCAGATGGCTAGGACGTTCGATATGAAAGATCTAGGAGCAGCAAGGCAGATTTTGGGCATGGAGATATTAAGAGACAAGAGGAATGGTAAGCTTTGGCTGTCACAACAGAAGTGTGTTGAGAAGATACTTTTGAGGTTTGGTATGAACGATGTGAAACCAGTTTCAGTCCCTTTGGCTTCCCATTTTAAGCTTTCTTCAAGTTTATGTCCTAGTACAAAAGAAGAAAATGAATATATGTCTCGAATACCATATGCTAATGTAGTAGGAAGTCTAATGTATGCGATGGTTGGTACAAGGCCAAACATTTCACATGCAGTTGGGGTTGTCAACATGTATATGGAAAATCCAGGTAAAGAGCACTGAGAAACAGTGAAATGGGTGCTTTGGTATTTGAGAGGCACAAGTGATTACTGTATCACTTATAACAATGGTTGTGAATTAGTCTGTGGATATGATAATTCTGATTTTGCAGGTGATTTGGACAAGAGAAGGTCGACTTCAGGGTATGTCTTTACTCTTGAAGGTGGAGCTATTAGTTGGATGTCAAAGCTACAAAACATTGTTGCTTTATCCACTATAGAAGCAAAACACGTAACTACTTCACATGCTTGCAAAGAGGCAGTTTGGTTGAAAGGTTTGTTTGGTGAGTTTGGAAGGATGTGGGACAAAGTAACGTTATTTTGTAATAGTCAATGTGCTATTCACTTGGCTAAGAATCCATCCTACCACAGTAAAGCAAAACATATACCTATCAAGTACCATTTTGTAAGACAGGTCATCGATGAACGTGGAGTCTCTCATGAGAAAGTGCATGCAAAAGAGAACAACGCAGACATGTTCACAAAACCAATACTTTTAGAGAAGCTACAATGGTGTTTGGTTTCTCTTGGTTTGCAGAAAAGGTGATGAACAAAAGGAAGAAGGTGGAGATTGTTGGAATTTGGTGAGAACAAATTTCTCCAAGGATGGATTTAGATCCTATTATTCTGCGTTGGTTGCAACTAAATAGATCAAGCTAGAATATGGATAGGAGTGCATTTAATAATCAGTTTCTTGTGTAAATGTATATAAATTTATGTATGCCCGTAGAGACAAATATGGGAGGATATGAGAGATGTATGAGTGAGCTACTATAATCTCCATGATCTAAATAATAAGACAACCAATATCTTCTGCTTGGTGGACGTAACCCAACGTTTGGGTGAACCATGTGAAATCTCTGTGTTTCTAATCTGCGTGATTGTTGATTGTCATATGTGAATTGTGTTTTCCACATTTGCAATTCTAACATAATGCACAATGTAGAACATGCTTTTTCTTTTGTTTTTAAAGTAATTTCTTTCTCCTATTCCCTATCTTTTATGTGCATAGGATGAACAATTTTCTTTGTTTTTATTGCGATTCTACAATCTATTTTCCTACCAATCATTTCCGATTGGGTTTTGCTTTATATTTCGTTTTAAAAATTGTCTTTCCATAAAGATAGCATATGCATTGATAAAATCTTGGTTTCCCTAACCATTCATTTATTTTTCAATTCGATTTTCATTTCACAATGACAACATTGCATACATGAAATAAGCTTGGAGAATTATGCACACTTATGCTTGGTTATGAATTAGAAGAAAAAATGATTTTTTAATTTTAGATCAGGGACATGTCAAAATGTTGTGTAAGTGTTTGGACCATGACAACACTAAGTAACCGATTATTGGTTTTCCTTGTGTCCTAGTTTAATGAGAAAGTCTGATGTGCCACTAGATTGATCCACATACTACAAACAATTGATCACGGGAAAGGTGAAAAATTGGATGTCTACAGGTTGAAAATCAAAAGGGGCTAGTTAAATTGGATGTCTACAGGTTGAAAATCAAAAGGGGTTAGTTAAATAACCAGGCTTGGTAAATCTTTAAATAAATCCCAACAACAGATCAGTTATCCCCATGCACTTTGCAAAGGCTGCTGCTTTCCCATCCATTGATTGCTAAAATTATATTAAGGAAGTATAGTTAATAAAAAAGACATGCATATATCTCCATTGGAGTTATGGACACTCATTGACAGCAAAGTAAGATGTATGATGTCATGGCATATATCTCCATTGGAGTTATGGACACTCATTGACAGCAAAGTAAGATGTATGATGTCATGGTGACTCCATCAATGCTATGGACACTTCAACATGCAGTGGAGCAACACCCAAGGGACAACATACTTGAGCCCGACGAAGATATTTTTCCCAATTCTATTAAGTCCTATGACCAAGACTTCAACCTAGATCGTTGTAGGCCTTAAGGAAATGAACCTCATCATATTATCCTTTCAGTATAGTCGCTGGTATGCAGGGATAAAACATCGAATCCCTCACAAAGAGAGGTTCTCAAGGACCTGCTGTCGCTGGTATGCAGGGATGAACATCGAATCCCTCACAAAGAGAGGTTCTCAAGGACCTGCTGCATATTGATTTTTTGGGATGCACATATGCCCTTCATAGCTTGGATCTATCTCATATTTCCAATAGATATGGCATCAACAGAAACAGACAGAAGGGTACCATAGAGAGCATCGACTTAAATACGTTGCAAGTAACGAATACCAGTTCTTCCCTGAGGTGATTTAGGCCAGATATTGTGAGCAACAACATATTCATGGCCTCTACACCCACTACATACGCCCAAACTAACCATTCCAATGCCATATAAGTTGCGGTGGAGTGTTCTAACTAGCAGGAGATGAATTTTGTTTCATCACTTCCATCCATAGGAGATTTCGCAGAGTATGGTTATGGGGATTCATTTCCATTACCAGTTTCTTTTTCGAATTGAATATGTTCTAATCTTGCTCCTCTGAAATTGAATATGTTCTCGTTCATGTATGGAATCAAGTTTCATTGAAGCGACAAATGGGGAGAAACTGTCTTTAGATGTGAAGGAATTAGGAAGCTGCAATCGATTAAAATTTTCAGCGAGATATTCTAGCAAAGAAATACTTTCTGGATCATCAGATGTCTCGTTCACTGCTAATAAAACACAGTTTCAAATGGACGGGCACTTGTCTAGTGTAGATGCCTCTGCGGGTGATCCATCCAATGGTGCAAAAAATGTTTTGATACCGAGCAGAAAACAATAGTTGTCATATGAAAAGACTGTCCTTGTCATTGATAGTTCTTCACGCATCAGCTTATCAAATCTGCCATGGATTGTCAACCGAGACTGCTTAGTTGGCTATCACTAAGTTGAACAGGGGCGTGGCGCGACCGTGCTTCTAGGCTACAGCAAACGAGGTTGCGACCTTTGAGTTTTTCATATATATTTCTTTGAAATACCCCACACGCACTATTATATAATGAGATATCTCTTCATATATGAGAGCTACTCATACCTTACTTCTTTGAAATACCCCACACGCAC
>JASDQU010099842.1:110812-129427 GCA_032191745.1 Picea mariana
TTTCTTAGTATAAATATGTGATGGATATGTTGACACATTTTAATATGGTCGATTGTAAGCCTTATGATACTCCCTTTCAATATGGAATAAAGCTCATAAAAACCTGTCATACACCTCTAGTTGATGCTACACTTTATCGACAATTGGTTGGTAGTATTATTTATCTTACTCATAGTCGACTTGACATTTCCTTTGTTGTTAGTGTGGTTTCTCAGTTTATGCATGACCCTAAAGAAATCCATTGGAAAACATTCAAACAAATTGTCCGCTATATCAAGGGTACCACTCATTTTGGTATCAAATATTGTCAAAGTTCAGATTCGTTGGTCGGCTTCACTGACTCCAACTGGGTTGGGATAGTGATGATTGGAATTCCACTTCTGGCTATGTGTTCCATCTAAGAACTGGACCGTTGGTGTGGTCATGCAGGAAATAGAAGTTTGTCTATTTTTCAACTACATAAGCAGAATATCATGGAGCCATTCAAACAAGTATTGAAGCAATCTGGATTCACCAAATTTGGGGAGAAATTGGCTTTCATGTTTAAACCTTGACTACATTCCACTTTGATAACCAAAGTTCCATACAAGATGCTGAAAATCTCGTTTCCCATAGTAATATGAAGCATGTTGAGCTCCATGCTCACTATTTGAGACAATTGGTTCATGAGAACGTTGTCTCTCTTGAATATTGCAGAACAAGTGACCAAGTTGTTGATATATTCACCAAAGCTTTAGTTGAAGCAATATTTATCAAGCTCCGTATGATGGTTGGGATTCGAGAAGCTGTAATTATGGGGGGGTGTCCTGATGACATAATTTCACCTCCTGAATCTCCAAAGATGTTTATTGATGGGGGGGGTGTTGGAACACCAAACATTGATGGTTCATCACACATCTCTCGGATTCAGTCAGTCGAGTGGTTGACCTACATATGGATATAGTCAATCGAGCGGTCGAACTAATATCTACATTAGTTTGTTGAGTAGTCGACATTCTCGTCGGTCGGATAGTCGACCAACAGTCGAATATAGTCGAGTGATGGATTGACCAACCCAACAATCAATTACAAGTTGGATGGATAGTCAGTCGGGTCAAGCATCCTTGTTGAGCTGACTCGAAAACAAGGATTTGGTGAAGTCAACTCTAACAACCGACGATTACATGTGGACAAGATCTTCTTGATTCTATATAAGTTGGTTAGATCTCGAGGACAGACCCCTTGGGTCATTATCAACAAGCAATATAATAGACAGATCATGTGGATCAAGGTGTACAATATGCACCGTGATGTTTTGATCACAATGCGCTTTGCTTAAGTGTTGTAACAGTGTCTTTAGACACCACCTTTTGCCTTCGAATTCTTTGTTGCCTCTTCAATTATCTGTAGTATTGTCTTTTCTATTTCTTGTTGTGTTCCAACCTATTCCCCAACAACCTCTTCATGAATATGTGCAATAGGTTACCTTGTCTTCAAGCTAAAATCAAACTGTCGAGGGATATTCAATATTGAATAGGAATCTCAAACCTTCGGTCCCAACCTTGGCATTATCTACTCCAAAGAGCACACTTATTGCTAAATAGGTCTTGATTGTATCCAATAGAAATGATTTCAAGTTCCCTAAAAGTCAACCACTATGTTTCATATGTGAAATGGTTGTGACTAATTATTTCGATGCCTATCCCAACAACTTTAACTTAGCTAAAATATTCTTTTGTCCCCAAGGGGTGATATAGTGTGTTAAGTTGAATTATTTACTTTAGGCTAAGCTTGGGGTCATGAACCAAGCATATGATTAAGGTGTGAAGTCGGTGCACAAGTATTGTGATCAAATTCAAAAGAAAAATGCTTTTAAATAGAAGTATTGGCAATAAATGAGATATGGAATTGAAATGAAAACTAAAGCCTAAGACATTTACTTAAGTAATATTTTGTTTCATTAACTTAATGAACTTTGAAAGGAGAAATAAGCATGAAACAATTTAGATAAGCAAATATAAGCTCCTCATGAATGTGGGTAACACTTTCAAGAGAATTGGGTCGCAGAAAATTGTTAATGACAATTTTTCATCCGAACTCTTTAACCTTTTCAGTCGAACAAATGACACACTTTTGGCTGAAATAGTTTTTCGGTCGAAAGTTAAATCTAACAACGCCCTCGATAAATTTTTTCCCGACCGATGGATGTTTGTATTTTCAATTTTTCATCCGAAAACAATTTTTTAGTCGAACGTTAGTCATTCTGTTAAATCTAACTTTTGATTGAAAAAAACTAACTTTCAGCCGAACACATGCAACTATGGCAGTGTTCAAAAAAATGTGATTTCTCTCCAACTTACTCCAACTTTGGAAGGAACAAACTCCTTAAAATACTACGAGTCTAGTTTCAGAACTAATACCAACATTATTAGAATTGAATATTCTTTCATTTGATACAATTTGCATTCAATTTAATTGTTTTTTTAGTAATTTTAATTAATTTTTTAAAATGTATGCATATTATTTTTAGATGACTTTATGATTCAGTGAGATAAAAAATCAATATCTGCAATAATACACAGTGTAAAATTATGAAAAAATTATATTACAAAACCTTTCATTGTCCTCTTCAAAAGGGTATTTTTATATTTTACTTTTAAATAAAATTTAAGCCAAATGCAAGGTGTCATATTAAACATGTTTAAAATATGCAACTTTTTCAGATTGGTCAAATTGAAAAAATTGTAGTAACTATAATATCCATCCATTAAATTCAAAATTGTAGTCATACATTAATAGAGTTTGTTTAGATTGTTGCAACATATTTCATTTTTCATAAACAAAAGTTTAATAATAAGTATGTTCACGCCCAAAAATCATAACTCATTATCATTCCCTTCATTTTTAAGATAACAAATTTCTTGACAAGTTTTGATTTTACTGTAAAGTGAAATTCTAAATAAAAAAATACTTTTGTTTACTGGAAGTTGAAAAACTTGTGAAAATATAATTTATTTTCTCAAAAAACAAGGAAAATAGACACTCACATTCATGATTTTAATTTTAAAGCGAAATAAACAAGATAATTACATAGAAGAAAGGGAGATTATTTTCTCTAACTTGAAAGTCTTTTCATTATGAAATAAAAGACCCATTCTAACATCAAATATGCAAGAGTTGAAAGTTGAAAAAAGAAAGGACCAAAACTCCAAACAAAAACCCAAAACCCTAGGACAATTACTAATGCAACAAGGTAGGCTTTTTTTTGTCCATTTTTTTGGTAAATGAAACAAGTCTAAGAGCTATTCAAGCAAGCTATGGTTCTATCCTTAGTGTAGCAAAATAAAAATATGCAAATAAACACAAATAAATCCCTAAAGCAAAAGGTACTAAGAATATTAGGGGAGCTTTTCTCTACCTACATCATCTCTTTAAGAATGCATTACAAAACAATACCAGTACCCTAAAAGCATGAAAGAACCCTATAGGAGTACTTCTTGGACCAAGACAAAATGATAAATGTAACAAAATTTCAATTTCGAGAAAAATGCAAAAAAGTACCCCAAAATCTATGCTAGCAATGCAGAAACAGGGGCCAGTCTATGCATTGACCCCCACCCCCCCAAAAAAAATAAAAAAAAAAATTTCAAAAAAATTCAAAAAAAAAGTGTGTTGAACAACTACAAAAGTAGGGGCCAATTTTTACATTGAATAAGTGCAAAAAAATGGGCCAGTTTTTACATTGAGTGAGTGCAAAAGAAAGGATCAATATCTGTGTTGGCCTTGAAACTAACAATAGAAGATATCGGGTTGTTCCCGAGGAAGAAATGAAGTGTTCCTACCAAATAAATTTTTTGAAAACATACCAGAAAGAAACGAAAGAAAATTAAACAACTTACACTATGAGTGAAGGAAGGGGGTGAGGGGGGAAACACCCACCCACAACCAAGGAAGAAGAAATGACTCAATTCCCCAATGGAGTCACCAATATGTTTTTTTCAATTTGTGACAAGGGTGTGCAAACTACACTAGCTTAACAGTTGAGTGTTAAGTACGAACAAAATCGATTTTAGAGCAAGAAAACCTAAAATCTAAGCTAACTTTACAATTCTCAAACCCTAACTTATTCATGTGTAATAAAGAATACAATAAAGTTAAAAAGAATACAAAGAATTCTCTATTACGAGTGAATAGGCCAAGAAAACACCTGTGAAGTGAGCTTGATGAAGATGATTGGCTCCAAAGCCCCTCCTTGGGATGGGTCTTTGGCTTCTTGGTGTGTTGATGACTCCCTCCTTGGTGGATAAGCAAGGCACCTACATAAGAAATATGCTATCAAGAGGGAAAGGTTCTTAAGATTTTTGGTGATATTTCAGTAGCATAACCTTACTTGTGATAATGGATTAATGGAGAGACCTCAAATGCTTTATTTATAGAGAAAACAATGGTTAAACCCCCTTGACGTGGTCTTCAAAATAATGCCTAAAGATGACCAAATGAATATTAACAACAAAAATTAGGCTTTAAGATGGTCCACATACAACTAACTTTTCATTTTAGCAAATCTAGCTCAGAAACAATGAAATTTGCCTTTTTGGTGTAGCATTGCAACTTTTGGGGGTATTATCTACATTGTTCAAACTCACTTATTGTGGGTAATATATGCATTGTTCAAGTACACTTATTGGGGTTAATATTTGCATTGACACTGTTTGGTCAATTTCAAGGTTTGACTCTGTTTTTTCTAGTGATTTTGAGGTCATATGGTGTGGAAAGGGGCTAAAAATGGTGGTTATGTATGCTAATAGTGATATATTTTAGTAAGACTACTAGAAATGTTGCATGTAAGCATTTTTAAGGTGATAACACAATTTCTATATACCAATATTATTACCCATTTTGGTCGGCTAGAGGAGCTTGTCAATAATAATGGGTTCCATTTCGTCAATGAATTCATTGTGCACTTAACCACACAATTTGTGATTGACCAATCATCGCAACACTCCATATTATCCTTTTGTTAATGGTATGGTTGAATCGATATTGAATACCTTGAAAAAATCCAACTATTTACAACCAACTTATATTTGTGTTAATTTTGTGGATTGTGTTTCCCACTTCTTAAATCGATATCCTAATTTATCTTTCTATAACTTAGTCACATAGATGTGTATGTGATTTTGATTTTTTTTTTTATTCTAACTGAGATATTGATATTGATTAAACTAAAATATTGATTGAAATTGTATTTGTGCACTAAGATATGCCCCCCTATGGATTAATAAGGGCCCATAGCACACTAAACACTCACCAAATACCAATTTAAGTTACATATTTATAGCTCTTCTATCAAGATTTAGGATGAGTACAAGGCAATCCCAATAACCAAATGGTCAACATCATATCAAATTCTCTTAGCACATACCATATCATATCATATCACTTCATTACTTGTGTGATTCTTATGCCTACAGATGTCCCCCAAGCACCACACATCTTATAGGTATAGCATTGGAATGCTAACATCATCCTTCTTGTGATAGCAAATGGTTGAGTTTCAACAAAGATAATGAAAAATGGGTTGTTTGTGGTGGACTTTATTTCAATGTTGTGGCAACAAGGGTGTTTCTAATGGTTTTGAACTTGTAAATGCTTATTGGCTAATGCTACCACTTTATACCACATTCATCGGAGCGACTTATGGCATATTGAAATTATGAAAACGCAATGAGATGTGCGTGGGCCTCTGACGACTCAGCAGAGACATAATGAGAGGAATCTCTGGTCTTTGTTGGCATTGACATATGAAGCATCTCGAAGATTTCTCGCCATTTCTGACTGTTAGTGTGGTATATAATATAGATTTTAGTCTTTTCTCGGTGTGAAGCTACGTTGACAAAATGTGAAGGAGAGAACTTAGGGAAATGTAGGTATCGACGTCAACAAAGCATTGGAAATCCCCAGTCCTTTGAGTTGAACATATCAAGATCCCACTCCCCACTCCCACCTCCTCCTCCCTTTCTTCCACCTCTGGTCGCTTGGTGTTTGAATTACGAGCACATCCTTCATTTTTCTATGACACTCTAATATTTTTCTTCTCAGAAGTCTACGCCTCGACTTCGGCATTCGAAGTATTTACGTCATCTGACATTGGAAATGTAAGGTTCAGGGGCATAAAATATTAATGGGAGTGTGAAAAGTTGCAAGCTGCACGGCCCGAGGGCAGCCCGCAAATTCAGATCGGATGAGAATCGAATCGAATAGAATACAGAGCCTTTAGGTTTGACCCATTTACTCAGGGACGACTCATTTTTCAGTATTGGATTCCGGCTGATTGATTTGAGATGCTGACGAGATTTATGATCATTTTGATCCATTTAAAACCACTTACAATTTTAAAAAACATTGTATGGTTCTACCATACAGATATTTTGAATCATTAAGAATCATAAAACTCCTCCCATATCTAAATTTTTTATTAAAATTACGATGCCCTGACTTCTATCAAAATGCTATAAAAAAACCCTAAATCTGATTCTGATAGTCAACCACTATTATCTGCACTCACTCATGGTCTCCACAGCGCAGACATGGTAACCGTGGGCGTAGGCGTGTCGAAAGTTTTGTACTCTTACTGTATTGCATTTCTAAGCTGTGTAGTATACATAGATCTCTGTGTTCACGTGAGAGGAACTGCGCGTGACTCGTGAGTGGGACGCATGTGGTTGGACAGCTTCTCCAATGGCGGCTATAGATTTACACACAGCAAAAGCTTGAGCACTGTACAACTCGGAACACCACATCCCAATTGCCCTTGCCAAGTTGCCATGTTCCGATAGGAGGGCTCCTGCTGCTGGTCAAGTTGTTGGTTATTAGTTGACAACCTTGTGTTGGATTGCGTCACCCCATGTGTGATAACGCAACAAATTTCAAACCCTAGCATATAAGCAGCAAGAAATTTGGCATCCCCATGTGAACACAATAGAAGTTTAGACGAATTTTAAAAAGTGTAAACATAGGGATATGTCGCAGTAAATTGAGTATATGTATACTCAATTTATGGTTTATGTTTTTTTTTTTGAAGAAATTAAAAAAATGAATTCAGTTTACTAATCATTTTATGAGGATAGTTAAAAAAATTGATGTTTTTCCATAAATTTGATTACCTATTATATTATACAATAGATTAAATTGTGAAAGATAATATAAATCATAGATTGTGACAGATAATATAAATCATATTTAAAATTAAAAGTAAAAATAGATTCAAAATCAATTCATAAAAGTTTGTATCTCAAAACAAGGTTGAGTGGCTGAGTCCTTGTCAAGGAGGTTACAATTTTTTTTTTGAAAAATGGGGTCGAAGTGTAAATGAAACGAAGTGTTTAGTGCAAAATGTATATGAGAGAAATGTTGTGTGCAAGGTGCATATTTTGGAAGATGGGGCAAAAGTAAATGACGGTTGGGAGGTTGAACACCATCTAATTTTGTAAAGTATATAACAAACATTTTTTTTTGAAAGTATATAAGAAAGTAAAAAATTTGTTGACAATGCAAGATTAAATTTGGAAATTTAAATGCATTTTCCATGTGGACTGGTGAATGATAAAAATATATGATGACATAAAATTAATAGGAAATAAGAAATATAAATTTTTTAATGTATTTGTGAACATTTTCCATATGGACTACTGAAGGATAAGAATAAAAGTCTAATATATTACAAAATAAATGCATTTGTTATACAGAGTGCTGAAAGATAAGAGTAGAGTCTTTAGGATATAAAAATGTAGATGCATTTTTATTTGAAATCTGTTGGAAAATAGAAGTTTGTTACATACAACTGCAAATTTTGAAATATACAAAAAAAACAAAGTGTGTTACATATAAACCAGAATTTCAATGCGTTTGTCATGTAGACTGGGATTGGGGCTTCCGCGAACCATTAAAGAAATATTTACAAGAAACATGATTGTGGAAAGAAGATAGAGTGCAATAGCTGCAAAAGAAAAAAAAATGGAAAGGTATAAGTGTTTGCCTGTACATGTTTATTTAAGAAAGTGGAATAACTGGGTTGAGAAACAAAGAAAGATGGGATGAGTAAACTTACAATGAGGGTACATATGAGTGCTTTGGCTATTTGCTTGCGGGTGCCCTTTCATTGATGTCGATGACGACTGCGGTTTCAAGGATGTTCTCCACGGCCGTTGGAATGTTGGCAACTGCCTGTTGTCTTTCGTTGGCGGCCTGTTTCAATTGCCTTTCGACCCATTCTTCAATAAATGCTCTCATTGGGGCGACGTTGATCTCATTCCAGATCTTGATGTTGAAAAGATCGTTTTCTAATTCCTGGAAGTCGATAGAAAGATTAGAGAGAGCCTAATGAATTTCCTCATTCTGTACTGCATATTTGACTAGCCAGTCATGGACGTGAGATTGATGAAATTGAAGGATGTTGTAAAACTTTTCCAGAGAGAAGGTCTTCAACATAGCAACCTATTTATCGAACTCTTCTCTGGTTAAGGGCAAGGAGTTTGCGATTAAGAGGGGGTCTTGGAAGTCATTTGTTTTCCCGGCTAAGTCTATATTTGACAGCTCTGTGAATAATTTATCTTTCTTCGATATGACTTGTTCACATGACTGAACAATGAGACACGGGTTGTTTACTTTTTCTTTCCAACATGCATTTAATTGGTCGATCCGGTTTTTGGATGGAAGATCTTTTTCTCTTCTTTTTGTTTCTGTCATATTGTTGACAATCTTGCCAAAAGGGATGATCGTTTTTAATAAGAAATTTTCTTCATCTTTTAATTCGGCTTGCAAAAGCTCGAGCAAGCTATGTGCCCTGGTTCCAAGGGAAGCGATGGTTTGTGATCTTTTCCAGGCATCGGTAACCAGTTCCATTCTTTTTGTGATATTGTTTTCCACATATCCTTTACAGGATGCGAGCAGGGTGGAGGGTGATTTTACATTGGATGCAGGGGTGCTAGGCATGGCTATTGCCAAAGGATCGACAAGCAATGGCATAGGAAATAAAGCGTCTTCCAATTCCTTGACTCGGTCCTTCAGTCTGACATTGTGGGTCTCCATGCGTTCAATGGAGTCATGAAGTGCTTCTTCGGTCGCGGTGTGAAGTTGATAGATTTGGGACGACCACATGTTGGCAACGTCAATCTCTGAACAAGATTTGCCTTTGATATTTTTAACATTTTTTTTTCTGAAATATCAATTTTTTGTTCCAGCTATAAAAAACAACGCTCTGGAACATGAAGGATTCATCTTCGTCAAAATTTTGGGCAACAGATATGTCCATTGGATGGCTATGGTGGATGGCATCCCCTTTCTGATCAAAGAAGGGGAACATGGCATCCAGATCAATGTCAATTTCCATGTTCTCAGTCTGAATTTCTGGGTCTTCTCCCTGCCCCACATTTTTTTTTCTCTTCTTCTCCACTGGAAGCTTGTGAGAACTATCAATTTTAGAGTGAGGAGGGTCGTTATCTCCTCCTTCGTTTGAAGAATTCTAGGTTTCTTTGTTGCTGTGATGGGTTGTTCGAGCGATGCTCCAGGATGTCGTACTTTTTGGAGTGGTATTTGTGGATTGAACATTCTTGTCACTGGGGTCTTTCCCTTGTTGCGTGTACAATTTGGTGCATCTTTGCACTATCTCTACGTCGCTGGCATCAGAGGCAGGCCCGTGACTGTCTCTATTTTTGGGCAGGTGTTTATTTACAAAATAATCGCCGAGGCCAAGTGAATGTAAATGTTGTTTAAAAATATCATAGGGGTCGAATCATTTTATGTGTTCAACATATCTGAGGTTGGAGATACTAAAATGTGTTGCGAAATCGTCAAATTTGTTGACGTTTTTTAACACGAACTCCTCTATTTTCCAAGGCATAGGAATGAACTTTTTTTTTTCTTCCTTTGGAACAGATGGAACTAGTAGCTATATTGACGTGCTATTTATGAAATAAAAATTATGTTCGTAATGTGACATGGAAGGAGAGCAGGTTGTTCCGTGGAACCAAAAATTCTTATGAAAGTGTAATTATCCAAATGTTGGACTGTTCCCTTTTTGTCCAAAAAATTAGTTGCCTGTTCAGATAAGCGGGGAGCATTTTCTCATAACAAGAAAAGTTTGAAAACAGACAAGAAGCCATTAAAAAACTCATAAAAAAAGTGGGAAGTCTTGTGCTTCCACAAGGCCTAGTACCAGAACGTTACTGGGTGGAAATCACAGTTGACATTCTTAGACAGAGACAGTTGCGGAAATCGACAGGAATGCGCTATTGCAAAAACTAAATAGGATGACATATAAAATTTCTTTCCCCTTTTGTAGCTTGACAATTGGGAAGAGATTTCATAAGAAATTATCCTTCCCCAATAAAAAATGGCTTGTTCATTGACTATGAAATAAAAAATGTAAAGAGCCATACGGGAAACAATAGTTGTGGATTCCTGTCCCGTTATTCTTGTAAACAGCCAGGCAATTTCACGAAAATGATTTTTAAATGAACTAACCTGCATGCTTGTAATATTTTCAGGAACTAGATCCGAGTTTTCCAAAAAAAGGGGCAAGAGGTCCAATCCGTTATTATGATTTGCTAGGAACTGTTTGCAATCTTCTCCTTTGAACGTCAATGTTGGCTCGGGCAATTTCAGCATTTGCCGGAAGAGCTGAGGTGACAAAGAAACATAAGAGTGGTCGTGAAGTTGAATAATTCTTTTCTCTGCAGTAAATTTATCGGCTCACCAAGAGACCAGGTCCTTACAGTAAAAAACCTCAGGGACACAGCCTGCATGAGCAATCCCGGAGGTCCAAATTACTTGGTTCTCTGCGGCAGAGGTTGAGTAATAAGAAAATGCCCTGGACCAGTGGAAGTTCTGGTCATGACGGTCAAAGATGTTCACTGTATCTCCACAGAACTGGTGCAGAACTGATGCCATAGGTTTATGAGAAGGTTGCTTTGCTGCAAATGATGGTTTAAATGAACAATCACAATGAATAATGTAACTTTTTGCTAAATCTTGGTTAAATGATTATGAATGGGAAAGCTCCTCGAGCCTTTCGCTGATTAATGACAATCAGTATTGGTGGTGCATGATGAACTGTTAGGAGTAAAGTTTATTTATTGCATATTTAGAAATACGAAGGTGGCGGGTACGATGAAGAGCAATTAAGGAATGGAGGTTTCTTGAACGTGCGAAGGCCACGCGGTGTGAAAGGGATTTCATGATTTTGAAGTGAACACTTGGAAGGGACAATATAATCTCCCCACAAATTTTGGTTTAATGTGCATGAATACGAGAGTTCCTCAGCCCTTTCCCCCATCAATGACAATATATACAGTTTCTGCATGATGGCTTGTTAGAATTAAATGCCATTAATTCCATATTTAGAAACAAGATATGTCTATATATATACAAAACTTTATATTTTCTTTGATTGTAGAGAAGTGCGAAGGTGACGTAGATGACAGATAGCAAGGAAATAATGGCAAGTTCTGAAAAGCAGTTGGACGTGATTCAAAAAAGGGTTACGGGGATAGTCAGGAAGAGATCATGAAGGGGGAGTTCAGTGACCTATTTGTATATTTGCGGAATTTCAGAAAAATGGCTAAGTCTGGAATAGGGAAATTGCTAATTGCATGTGTAGCAATAAGATCTTATATATAATTGTCAACTGCTAATTCCAAAAGGATGACGGCATAGGAAACAACGACTACGAACTGAATATTTCTTCAACTCGGAAAATAGACGATTCCCTAAAGAAATTTGAACAAATGGCGAAGTATGGAAAGCGGACATAAGGGCTTCAAAATGGGTTGACAATAGTTCCAGTAAATATGCGAGGAAGCACTGGTTAAATTGTATTTCTCGAAAGTTTTCAGTGCAAAAAATGTGCATCACGGAAAATGGCATGATAGGTGGATTGTAATACGGAAAAGGGTAAATTTTCATGTTTCATAATTTTTGAGTGAAAAATGTGTAAAACGGAAGAGATCATGAAAAGGGCATGATAGGTCGACCGTAATACGAAAAAGGGCACGATCTAAGAACAGTTGCAAATTTGTATATTTGTCAATTTGTATATAGCAAAGCTACGAATGCTGTTTGGAGGTCCTGGAAAAGTAGAGGTGCAATGTTGATGCAGCCAGCGGAGTCCTCCTGCCAATTTCTATATGGCGGAACTCTGGGTGGCAGTTGTGGGACATGGAACAATAGAGGGTCAATTTAAAGAAAGGGGAAGCAGTAGTTGGAAACACGTGAATTGGGAAAATAGAAAGGCGGAAGACATTTTTCGTAAGTGCAAATTGGTTTCAAAGAAGCCCCATTGTTGCAAAATCATGATCCACTAGTTATCAGGAAATGCATTGTTGAATATTACATTTTATTGTAACATGCGCGTGCAGTTATGTTCTTGATACATTATTCCATGATTGTAACATACCAACTGAAGTAGTGAACTTTGTTTTGTACTAATTAGCATTAAAACTTAATAATTGCATCTCTAGAAACAAGAAGAATGATTTTGCTGGAACATTTTACATTGGTATTAGTAAACAAAAGATCGAAGAAGTATGAGAGCACCAAAGTATGCCAATTAGAACATGCGTGAATCCTAAAAAAGTGGCAGAGACGAAGAGTCCAAGGCCAAAATTTCATAATAGTAAATCCATTTAAAAAAATAAGAAAAGTACTGAGTACTGTACATCTATTCTTAGAAATTGGATCCAGTTCTTCGGTTGTAAACATTGAAGGTATCTATGAAAAACAGAGGCACGGGTTCCGCAGTATGCAAGATCCTTGGATTTTTCTCCTCGATTAATCATCCTCTACTGAAATTGATATTTTTCAGAAGCTTTGCCTGAGGAAGAAGACGGAAATGGTTGCAGGGCAAGTGGAATAGCCCTTAGTTGAAACCGGCTCTTCATAGTCAAAATAAATTCAGTAGTACAGCTTGCACGTGCAATTACAGAGGCTCAAATTAGTCCATTCTGGGTAGAAGGAGATGACTAGTAGGAAAATGCGTTGCAACAGCGAAAGTTTTGCACCTGATACCCGAAAATGTTAAGCAATATTTTTTTGGCTTGAAATATATCTCTGGAAGCATCAACATATGATTGCTTTATAGTCAAACTCTTCCGCCCAGAACAGACTAATTTGGAACTCTGGAATTCCTACTTTGGCGGTGCAAAGTGGTTGTTGCGTTCACTGTCCATTTTTTTTCTTTTGAAACTCCTTTTGGTGTTGTCATGACTGCGATCATCGAGCCAGGAAGGTCCGTTCATTATGGTTCATTTCAATTTGGGCCCAGGAGTGGGAATATTTTTTGCATTGACATCATCCATTGCCGTATCATCGTCCATCAGATCATCTTCTTCTGGCTTGGAATTCATGGCATAAAGTTCTACGACAGGCATGAATGCAAGTGGGCAGGTTCTCTGAGCAACCAAGGTTGGCATCGAATTTTTTGGCTTGAAATATATCTCTCGGTGTACCAAGGGACCATCTCGTTTTTTTCTCGTGGTCGGAGAGAGATGAATAGTAAGAATATGCCCTGGAATAGTGGAACCTGTGGCCATTATGCCCCAATGTGTTGACTATGTGTGGAGAGAACTGCCGGCACAAGTTATTAAGAATTTTCATTTACTCGAGACAATGTTTCAAATGAAAATCGAGGAGGGATAATATAAGCCTTTGCAAAGTCTGGTTTAATGCATATCAATGGAATATCTCCTCGAGCCTTTCGCTGATCAATGACAATTTCCAGGGTTCGTGTGGAATGAGCTGTGACCATCACAACTCACTAATTGCACAATTAGAAAAAAGTGCGAAGGTGGCGGTGACGACGAAAAGACATTAAGAATCATAAATTTCTTAAAAGAACCAACCTGTCGGCGGACCAAAAAAAAAAAGATTGCGTCGCCTTTGAAATGAATACTTGGAAAGGATAACATGCTTGTGCGCAAATCTTAGTTTAATTCGTACTAATGACAAATCTTCTCCAAAAAATTTGATGTTTTTCCATAAATTCTATTACCCATTATATAATATATGATAGATTGTGATGGATTATATAAATAAAGCAATTTACTAATAAGGATAGTTAACTATTGATCATTTTATGCAGTAATGAGGATAGTTAAAAAATTGATGTTTTTTTCATAAATGCGATTACCCATTATATAATATATGATATATTGTGACAGATCATATAAATAATACAATTTACTGGTCATTTTATGTAGTAATGAGGATAGTTAACTATTGATCATTTTATACAGTAACGAGAATAGTTAAAAAATTGATGTTTTTTCATAAATGTGATTACCCATTATACATTATATAATATATGATAAATTGTTACAGATCATAATTAAAAATAAAATAACCTCAAAATCAATTCATAAAAGTTTGTATCTCAAAATTAGATTCACAAAACTTTTACTTAGAAAATGTTTTATAAACAATCTTATCTTATAATTATATAAATTATTATAATATATGATAGATTGTGACAGACCATATAAATCATAGTTAAAAAATAAAATATCCTCAAAATCAATTCATAAAGGGTTGCATCTCAAAATTAGATTCACAAAAGTTTTGCATGGAAAATGTTTTATAAACAATCTCATCTTATAATTATATAAATTATTTTATTATATATATATATATGTATGATTTTATTATGCTTCATTAGATTCACAAAAAAATTGTATGAAAAATGTTTTATAAACTATCTCATATGTGATTTTAGTATGTTTTAAGGATTACATCTATACTCATTAAGTTAAGTTTTTGTGTGTTTTTTAATTATATTGACAAAACTTTTGGATGGAAAATGTTTTATAAATTATCTTATTTCATAATTATTTTATATGTGATTTTATTACGCTTTAAAGGCTACATCTATACTTACTAAGTTTTTATGTATTTTTGTGTAGATAGTGTATTATTAAATTATTTTATATGAATATAATGAATATATATGTATGTCACATTTTAAAGTCTATGATTATACATAAGAAACTTTCATACAGATTAGATGATGGTTATATGTTGTCACTTCAACACATAAAATCACCTTAAAATCAAAGTCACAAAACCAAGTTGTGTACATAATACCTTGTAAATTACCTCAATGTTATGTATGTAATTGTATCAAAGCCAATTTTCATATTATGTAAAAGCCAATTTTCACATAAACATGAATTTCATTTAAATAGAAGTTATATAATATTCTCTTTACCTCAATGTTATGTATGTAATTGTATCAAAGCCAATTTTCATATTATGTAAAAGCCAATTTTCACATAAACATGAATTTCATTTAAATAAAAGTTATATAATATTCTCTCATATCAACTAAGAAAGACTTACATCCAAAAACCAAATTCACATAACTTTTATTTTAATAAAGCTTGATAAACTATTTCAATTTCTCAATTACATGTATATGATTGTACTATATCTTCAAACAAATTTTTATATATACAACATTTTCATTCAAATTTAAATGTAGTACTTGTCAACCCATAAAGACTTATATTTTAAAAGTAAAGTTATAAATTTTTCATGTAAGTAATATTTTTTAAACTATCTCAATTTGATAATTATTATGTATACTATTATATTACACTTCAAAGTTAGATTTCACATTAAAATCAGATTTTACATAGAAATTTTTTTTTTCAAATTTTTTATACAAATAATGTGTTCTATATTATCTCAATTTCACAATTATTATGTATACTATCATATCACATGTCACAAAAAACTTTGAACAAAATTTTTTTCCTAAAATACACCTTAACCCATAAAAGCTTGCACATCTATAAAACTTATACCTCAATTTTAAAGTCACAAAATTTTATCTTAATCTCATAATTATATTACTTTCTTAGAATAAAACTTCACTTCAATCTATAAAATTTATACTTCAACTTTAAAGTCACAAAGTTTTATTTCAATCTCATAATCATTATATATGATTGTATTACCATTTATTGAACCAATTTTTTACATATGACAAAACTTTCATATATATTATGATACAGCTTAAGTGAGCCTAATGATTAAGAACATATATGACCTTTTAAAAGGTCACAGGTTCAAATCCAGAATATTTTAATTATAAAGTTGTAAAATTTGTATGAGAATAATATTTTATTGTATTTTATTACATTTTTATAAATATAAATAATATTTTATAAATTGTCATGTCATGTCTTAAGTAATATAATTGTATTTTCTATAAATCAATTTCAATTATAAAATTGTAAAATTTGTATAAAATTGTAAAATTTGTATGAAATAATATTTTATAAATTACATTGGTTTCATTATCATTATATATATAAGAGAATAATATTTTATAAATTATATTAGTTTCACTAATTAATTATATATATATAATCGATTTTTATAAATTACAAAAAATATAAATTATATTATATTATTGTATTTTCATAAAATATAAATAACATTTTATAACTATAATGATGTATTTAACATCTTTCTATATATTTAATGATAATAATAATAACTTTTAAGCAAATTTAAATTCAAAGTTTTATTAAAATTCAATGCTATTTTGATTAAATTATTAAAAACTTCTTAAATTAATTATAAATCAATAACACTTTGTGAGGTGTAAGATAATGGTTGATATAGTGTGTTGTTAAGGCACTCCTTGATCTTAAAGTCACAGGTTTGAAACCTGTAGGAACAAAACCATGTTAAAAGTTGGTGTGACTAATCCCAAACAAAAAAAAATCATAAATCAATAACTTTTAATAATAAAGTTTATGCAGATTGCAATTTTTTTTTAATTTGAATAGAAAAAATAAAATTTTTAGATTATATCAATTTTGATCCTTTAATCATAAGATGTATGCATATTTTTTATAATTTGAATAAAAAAAATAAAAATTTAAGATTACATCAATTTTGATGTGGTTTTGAGTTTTCTTAAGCGTCAACTCAGTTTACATCCAAACCTCTTGGTCTATAATTAGACCATGAACCGAACTATGAGGCTTCGTCTATGATGAAACCATGAACCGAACTATGATGTAGGTGGAACTATGGCCAGTTAGATACCCAAACCTCCTTTGTGCATGATGAAACCATAAACCGAACTATGATAGATGGCACTATGAGGAGAACCATCATTTTGACAGAAATCGCGTAGTACTCCATTGCCAAAAATGGTTGCGCTGTGCATAAATTTTATGCTGCTCACAGTACTTCTACTTGAAGCTGTAACTAACAACTTCTGATACGGGGAGCACGAGTAAAGTTGGGCCAGACTCCACCCTCATTTAATTTTCTTTTATAGCCTGTTAAAACTGCAAAGCTTAATCTATTTTTCATTTGATATCAACGTTTGGCTGGTCAGCATTAGATGGTATCCTGAACAAAAATTAATATTATTATTTTCAGTAATAATCAAGGGTTCTATAATATGATTTAAAACTGCGTCTTAGTCTTTCTTTGACCTAAAGAAATAGGTTGGTCGCCCAAGATTCAGAAGTATCTGTTGGACATATGTGAAGTCTGTCTCCTTACTATACTGATAATACTGATAAGTTATTTCTGGTGGTTTAGTTTTTATTGAATAATCAGATAAGTCATTTCAGGTGGTTTAGTTTTTCTTGAATAACCAAAAGGAAAACAATCAATAATGACTATCCACATTATTACTTGACACACTAAATTATGATTAGGTTTTTCCGTTGTAATAAGAATAATGATAAAAAAAACATATAATTTTCTTTACAATTAATTTTTTCCACTTATAAACTCAATTCCAAATCTCAACTCAATTACCACTGGCACATGAATAACCAGAAGGAAAACAACTAATAATGACTATCCACATTATTAGTTGACACACTAAGTTATGATAAGTTTTCCCACTGTAATAAGAATTAATTCAGCCACATAACCTGTGGCTAATCAAGGCCTATAGACTATTACGGGTGCTTGGTTGTGGCTTGGAAGGCGCATGCATTAGTGGAAGGCTATTGAACGGATACCTGGTAAGGAATCTTGATGGTACAAAAAGAAATAAAGCATAATAAACAAAGGAGACGGTTCAGACTCCATAAACTAATGGGTGCACCCAACATGAAAAGTGTGCAGTGTTTCTTAATGATATAAACGTGGCTTGCATAGATATTAATCCTTCGTAATCATTTAAACTTGGTAATTATATATCCTTATAATAATTTTATAATATGATTAGATAAATGTAAAAAAGTAAACATGTTAACTGATGCTTTCATAAATACCAAAAAATTATGAACGATAAATTTGACTCATTTATTTCAGAGGACCATTAAAAATATGCCAACATCTTCAATACACAACCATCAAATTAAAATTTAAAATTAAAAGATCATTAATTATACCTATTACCAATAGGTATAAACCAATCAACGATAATAAAAATGATAATAAAAATAATAATAAAAAAAACATATAATTTTCTTTACCATTAATTTTTTCCACTTATAAAATCAATTCCAAATCCCAACTCAATTACAACTCACACATGAATATGGTTGAATCGTGACAGTTTTGCAGTGAAAGTTTTCGTCGCCGCCCCAGAAATGTAAGAAG
>JASDQU010099842.1:146394-157283 GCA_032191745.1 Picea mariana
TCTCAAAATTAGATTCAAAAAAGTTTTGCATGGACAATGTTTTATAAACAATCTCATCTTATAATTATATAAATTATTTTATTATATATATGTATGATTTTATTATGTTTCAAAATTAGATTCACAAAAATTTTGTATGGAAAATGTTTTATAAATTATAAATATGTGATTTTAGTATGTTTCAAGGATTACATCTATACTTACTAAGTTTTTGTATGAAAATGTTTTATAAACTATCTCATCTCATAATTATTTTATATGTGATTTTATTATGTTTAAAGAGATACATCTATACTTATTAAGTTTTTGTGTATTTTTGTGTAGATGGTGTATTATTAAATTATCTTATATAAATATAATATATATATATATATATTATTTCACATTTTAAAGTTTATATTCACACATAAGAAACTTTTATACAGATTGGATAATAATTATATGTTATCACTTCAACACATAAAATCTTGAACCTTAAAGTCAAAGTCACAAAACCAAGTTGTGTAGATAATGCCTTGTAAACTACCTCAATGTTATGTATGTAATTGTATCAAAGCCAATTTTCATATTATGTAATTGTATCAAAGCAAATTTTCATATTATGTAAAAGCCAATTTTCACATAAACATGAATTTCATTTAAATAGGAGTTATATGGTATCCTCTCATGTCAATTAAGGAAGACTTACATCCAAAAACCAAATTCACATAACTTTTATTTTAATAAAGCTTGATAAACTATATCAGTTTCTCAATTATATGTATATGATTGTATTATATTTTCAAACAAATTTTTATATATACAAAATTTTCATTCAAATTTAAATGTAGTACTTATTAACCCATAAAGACTTATATTTTAAAAGTAAAGTTATAAAAAATTTATGCAAGTAATATTTTTTAAACTATCTTAATTTGACAATTATTATATATACTATTATATCACATTTCAAAGTCAGATTTCACATTAAAATCAGATTTTACATAGAAAATATTTTTTTTTCAAAATTTTTATCCAAATAATGTCTTCTATACTATCTCAATTTCACAATTATTATGTATCCTATCATATCACAAGTCAAAGTGAAATTTCATATTGAACAAAAAAAAACTTTTTAAAATACACCTCCACCCATAAAAACTTACACATCTATAAAACTTATACCTTAATTTTAAAATCACAAAATTTTATCTTAATCTCATAATTATATTACTTTAATTATATTACTTTCCTAGAATAAAACTTCACTTCAATCTATAAAACTTATACTTCAACTTTAATGTCACAAAGTTTTATCTCAATCTCATAATCATTATATATTCTCTCAAAATCCCGCTCTTCCCATCTTCTATAGAAAAACTATATTATAGTTTCTCTCATAATGTCCATATAGTTTCTCTCATAATGCCCCCCTTTCCCACCGTCTATAATCATTATATATAATTATATTACAATTTATTTGATTGTATTACCATTTATTACAATTTATTTGATTGTATTACCATTTATTGAACCAATTTTTACATATAAAAAAACTTTCATATATATCATGATGTATCTTACAATCATCAATCATTCATTGTATTTTTATAAATATAAATAATATTTTATAAACTGTCATGTTGTAAGTAATATGATTGTATTTTCTATAAATCAATTTTAATTATAAAATGTTATACTTTAATTTTAAAGTTGTAAAATTTGTATGAGAATAATATTTTATTGTATTTCAATGTATTTTTATAAATATAAATAATATTTTATAAACTGTCATGTTCTAAGTAATATGATTGTATTTTCTATAAATCAATTTCAATTATAAAATATTATATTTTAATTTTAAAATTGTAAAATTTGTATGAGAATAATATTTTATAAATTACATTAATTTCATCATCATTATATATAAGAGAAAAATATTTTATAAAATATTAGTTTCATTATATATATAACCAATTTTTATAAATGACAAAAAAATATAATATATATTATATTATTGTATTTTCATAAAATATAAATAACATTTTATAATTATAATGATGTATTTAACATCTTTCTATATATTTAATGATAATAATAATAATAATTTTTAAGCAAATTCAAATTTAAAGTTTTATTAAAATTCAATGTTCTTTTGATTAAATTACTAAAAATTTCTTAAATTAATTATAAATCAATAACTGTATTGACTTAATGTGTTGTTAAGGCACTCCTTGATGTTAAAGTTATAGATTTGAAATTTGGAGGAACAAAACCATATTAAAAGTTGGTGTGGCTAATCCCAAACAAAAAAATCATAAATCAATAACTTTTAATAATAAGGTTTATGCAGATTACAATTTTTTTTTAATTTAAATAGAAAAAAATAAATTTTTTAAATTATATCAATTTTGATCGCGTAGTACTCCATTGCCAAAAATCATTTTGACAGAAATCGCGTAGTACTCCATTGCCAAAAATGGTTGCGCTGTGCATAAATTTTATGCTGCTCACAGTACTTCTACTTGAAGCTGTAACTAACAACTTCTGATACGGGGAGCACAAGTAAAGTTGGGCCAGACTCCACCCTCATTTAATTTTCTTTTATAGCCTGTTAAAACTGCAAAGCTTAATCTATTTTTCATTTGATATCAACGTTTGGCTGGCCAGCATTAGATGGTATCCTGAACAAAAATTAATATTAGTATTTTCAGTAATAATCAAGGGTTCTATAATATGATTTAAAACTGCGTCTTAGTCTTTCTTTGACCTAAAGAAATAGGTTGGTCGCCCAAGATTCAGAAGCTGGACATATGTGAAGACTGTCTCCTTACTATATTGATAAGTTATTTCTGGTGGTTTAGTTTTCATAGAATAATCAGACAAGTCATTTCAGGTGGTTTAGTTTTTCTTGAATAACCAAAAGTAAAACAGTCAATAATGTTATCTACATTATTACTTGACACACTAAATTATGATAAGTTTTTCCGTTGTAATAAGAATAATGATAAAAAAAACATATAATTTTCTTTACAATTAATTTTTTCCACTTATAAACTCAATTCCAAGTCTCAACTCAATTACCATTGGCACATGAATAACCAGACGGAAAACAACTAATAATGACTATCCACATTATTAGTTGACACACTAAGTTATGATAAGTTTTCCCACTGTAATAAGAATTAACTCAGCCACATAACCTGTGGCTAATCAACGCCTATAGACTATTATGGGTGCTTGGTTGTGGCTTGGAAGGCGCATGCATTAGTGGAAGGCTGTTGAACGGACACCTGGTAAGGAATCTGGATGGTACAAAAAGAATTCAAAGCATAATAAACAAAGGAGACGGTTCAGACTCCATAAACTAATGGGTGCACCCAACATGAAAAGTGTGCAGTGTTTCTTAATGATATAAACGTGGCTTGCATAGATATTAATCCTTCTTAATCATTTAAATTTGGCAATTATATATCCTTATAATAATTTTATAATATGATTAGATAAATGTAAAAAAGTAAACATGTTAAATGATGCTTTCATAAATACCAAAAAATTATGAACAATAAATTTGATTCATTTATTTCAAAGGACCACTAAAAATATACCAACATCTTCAATACACAACCATCAAATTAAAATTTAAGATTAAAAAATCATTAATTATACCCATTACCAATAGGTATAAACCAATCAACAATAATAAAAATAATAATAAAAAAACATATAATTTTCTTTACCATTAATTTTTTCCACTTATAAAATCAATTCCAAATCCCAACTCAATTACAACTCACACATGAATATGGTTGAATCGTGACAGTTTTGCAGTGAAAGTTTTCGTCGCCGCCCCAGAAATGTAAGAAGTTTCGTCTGCGTTTACCATTTAATGCAGTCAATTTATCCATTGTTGACCCTTAGTTAGCGGAACGAGAATCAAAAAAGGCAATTAAAACATTGTGCTAAAAATAAGAATTGGCATCGAATCGAGGGCGTTTAAACAATTGGGCTATGAAATATAATTAACAAATTGGGTTAAAAAGAAGAATTGCCATCAAATCGGGGAGCTTAGTGCGATATGGTTGACGCGAAGGTATATTGGAATGAAGGATGGATGGCAGGAAAGTCGCTGATACAGCCAAAATGTATTTAATGGCTACATGGAAAAGTGCAGTGCGGTCTCTCTCTCAGCTGAAAATGTGAAAAAGGTTTATTGGTAAGGGCAGCTATCTATCGACCTCGGGACCCAGTAAGATGTGAATTTCTTATCGTCTATGGCGGCCATTCAAGCAGGGCCTTCTCTTAAGTCAAGTCCACGTCAATGGTCCTTCCTGTTTGTGTTCCATATTTTCCCATATTGCGACTAAATTGGGTTCTGGAAACCATTAGTGGGTTGAAATATTGGATGAAGCACGGCTACTTGTGATAAGGTTGAAAAGATAAAGTCTTTCTGTTGAGTTATAAGTTTTCTGTTAAGGATTGGTTTGTAAGCTATTGATATTAGTTTAGGGTTTATAGTTGCTACCTGCCAGTTACTGATTTCTTTATATCTTTTAAAAAAAGATTTCAATGAGCTAGAAAGAATAAATCAATATGGTTATTTTAATTGTTGATGAGTCCTTGTACTTATGTTTGTAAGCTGGTGAGCTTAGTGTTGATAAGCGGGTAGGCTTATGTGTTATAGGGGGCTAAGTTTATACATGGTTGCTTGTAGACCGACCAAAAGAAGGGCTAAGTTAGAGGGCTTAACCCAAGGGAATATTATAATATATTCTTGAAAATGAAAATACTAAAGTGGGGAAAATAAACCCAGTTATCCTAAGTTCATTGGGTGGTTCGCTTCCCATTCGTCGACCTCTGCATCTTTCACGCACCTCTGAAACCAATAACCTGTGAAGTTGACTTGTGTTTTCCTGTGAAACACAACGTATCTGTACTTGCTAGAGTTGTGTTGTGCTTTATCGAATTGTGGTTGCTTCCATCCCTTGAGCTATATTGAGCCTTGCTATTGTCCTCACTTGTTGGAATTGAGTTGAAGTTGGTTGAAGAAACGGGTTGTGAGGCCCGTGGTTGAAGAGGCAGGTTATCAGGCCTATGAGCAGCTCTCTCCAGATGAGAGAGTTTGTTGGGAAGTGATTTTCTTCTAGAGAGTCCAACACCAGCTACAGAGCTTTGAGAATTCCTGATCCGGCGTGTTGCTGACACCCTGAAAGGGAAGTGGAGCAGCCGATGGACTATGGAACAGTGAAGGTGCATATTCTAGGGGTGAAACAAGCATGTGAAGAATGAGAGTCCGTGAGTAGTGGACGTAAGTAGGCTCTTGGAGAGAATCCTTTCACTTGCACTGTGCAGTTTTCTGTAACCTCAACCTAGTCTAGGATTCCTTTGCCGTGGGTGGAGTTTAGTCCCAGCTCGGGGGTGACCCATTGCTGAGCATGATGAGCAACATGGTCTAAGGCTGGGAGGTTCGTGGAAGGTCTGCACGCACTTGGTAGTCATTGAATAAAAGATAAGTACCAAATATCTATTGATTGTATGTGGTGTAATTGTATATCTTTTATAACTTGATGAGCAATGCCTAAATAAATCATATATGATGTATGTGTAGATTTACTGTTAATTCCGCATTAATCTGTGTATGGTTAGAATATGTCGTCTCTATGCTTATAGAGATAAAATGTTTAGTATTATTTCTGCATGAATAAGTGGCATGAACAAAATGTTGTAACTGTTAATCTGAGATAGATAGGTGCATATAAATGTAAGACATAATGTTTTAGTATTATTTCCGCATGAATAAGTGGCATGAACAAAGTGTTGTAACTATCAATCTGAGATAGATAGGTGCATATAAATGTATAAAATTGGTATCAGAGCTAAGAGAGACTCTTGTAGTGAGGTTGCCCGACCTGACCTGTTTAGTGGTTGGGGCCGTTGTTGATGGTATCGATGGTGGTTGGATTGTTTTAATTGAGTATCTAATCGATCCAGAAAATTAGAGCAGTCAGGAATTTTAAATTTTATCAAATTAGGCAAAAAAAAATTTAACAACATTATTCAACTATTCAGAAAACGTCATCGTAATGAAAATCTGTTCATACCTAAAAAAAAATTTACCCAATCTTGTAGTGGCCGCCTTACTCTCCTCGTTGCATACAGCTTTTCAAACCCAATTAGAAAACCTGTACACCCCTCATTGCATACGTAGCGCTGTTCAAAACCAACTGAAAGACCTCTGTGCTCGATAAAGTAAACTACTCATGTTTCGATAGCCACATGCGGTGAATGTCTCCCACGTTCACAGAACTTTACTGGGATTTTATGTTTTAGTGAGCTAAGGTCATTTCCCCATGTTGCGGAGGTGTGTAATCGTTACATGTGCAATGAAGCACGCTACTCCCTAAACAGCGGCCTAACCTTCGCTTCAACTCTCTCAAAGTTCACAATAAAACGTACAAGGTGTCATAATAGCTTGGGTGGAGATTTTCATGCATCAGCACCAAAATAGTGATCTAAGTTTTCAGGTCATGTGCAGGTCTGAGAATACAGATTAAGGGATTTCAATCATATTTTACAGAGAGAGTGATCAAATATATAGATCGCTTGTGGTCAGGATTTTTTTTAGTCCAAATGGAGCAGAAGGATGATATAGATCAGGCTGATGAGATGATGCTCCCAGGATTCAGGTTTCATCCTACTGACGAGGAACTGGTTGGTTTCTATCTCCGAAGGAAAGTGCAACAGAGACCTCTATCCATTGAGCTCATCAAGCAACTCGATATCTACAAATATGATCCATGGGACCTTCCAAGTATGTTGAAATTATCCTTCTCTGAAATTTGTTCAATTCTGGATATTTCTTAGAATCTAGTTTTGTATTGTTAAAAAAAAAAAGGGAGAGCCACAATAGATTGTCCTGCAGTTTTATAATCCGTGTAGTCTGTATCATTTTCCTATTTTTTTTAATTTGATCTTTGATTTCTCGAGAAAAAATTTCCAACAATCAGTTGAACTCATTCCTTGAACTAATTTCATTTCGGATTTACTTTCAAGAGTAAAATAGAGTTTTGAGACTGCTTGGTATGAGGATTATAGGAACTGATGATGAGTACCATGAGGATCATAATATTAGCATCTTAGACACAACTGGAAATTTAAGAAAAGTAGCATTATGGAATAATTTAGGGTTGAGTCTAATATACTATGCCTGTGTTTGCACTTATACAAGAAGAAATGGCTTCCATCGGAGAGAAGGAATGGTATTTTTATTGCCCGAGGGACAGGAAGTACCGCAACAGTGCTCGACCCAACAGAGTGACATCTGCAGGTTTCTGGAAAGCCACTGGCACAGACCGACCAATTTACTCATCCGATGGCACCAAATGCATTGGCCTAAAGAAATCTCTTGTTTTCTACAAAGGGAGAGCAGCCAAAGGAATCAAAACCGATTGGATGATGCACGAATTTCGTCTTCCAACTGCAGCAGATTCTAAAAGCTCCCTAGACAAGAATCTGCCTCCCAATGTAAGTTAAATTCCTTCCTCCAATAAAAAATTCTTAATGTAGCAATAAAAGTAATGAATCTAGAAACCTTTTCATGCTGAACAATTTTATTGTGGTGTTTTTTTTGCAGGATGCATGGGCTATTTGCAGAATTTTTAAAAAGAACACAATTGCACATAGAGCTCTGTCTCATGCATGGGCATCTCCATTGACCGAGAGAAGAGTGGAATCTATCAACTCACACATGAATTCAGACATGGTCTCAGGCAACTGCATGGGAGCTGTTAACTTCATCCAGGATCCCGAGGAACAGTCCAATGAAACTAGAAATCAGACGTCCACTTCCAGCAATCTCTCTAATTCCCAATCCAGTGATCATCAAGGCTACAACCATGATTTCCAGCCAAAGAATGCAGAAATTTCCATGGAGGCTTCCTACACTACGGGTTTGGATGGATCACACAAAGTGGAGTCTAGCAAATCAATGCCATCTTTCTGTGGTTTAAGACCAATGTGTCTGCCAAATCTGGAGGTACCCAGCAACTACTATTCTCATTTGGATCCTTTATCTCTGAAGGGCACCCTTGATCTCGTAAGTTGCATGCTGCAGATGTCTCCCATGGCAGAGTTTTCTGCAAGGCCATCAAGTTCAGATATCACAGCTGTTTTTAACGATCCCAAGACAAATTACCAAAATTTCTCATTCTTTCAACCAGATGCGACTACTGATCGTCACGAAGATATATTTTTGAAAAACAACATTACCAACGACCACCACATTAGTCCCACATCAGCATCGAGTAATAGTACTTTGCAATTTCCACCTCAGTTGTATGATGTTTTGAAGAGTAATGTTTCATGGGATTAGCCCACCTACACTGTGGAACTTTATGCCACACAAATTTCAAATTAGATATGTGTTCTCATTAACAAGAAAGAAGTCGCTCGGACCAAATATTGTAGATCACAGAGATAAACTCGATCAAAAACCGATCAGCAATAAAGTGTTTTGCTTTTTTCTTTCCCTGAGTGTTTAAGTTTCTCATTAACTATTTATTCTGCAATTAAATAGTTATGTTTACAGCTTTCAAGTTCCTTATGCTATTGAAACATTCATCAAAAGGAGACATTGTCCCGAAGATAATCCATTAGTTCAGAGAGTTAATAGTGGGAACTGTAATTATTGAATGATCAGATATTTAAACTCTGATTAGTGACTGTTCAGATTAGTTTGCCCGTCTTGGCTTGACGCAGGCTAGCATTCAGGGTAGATTTGTCAATCGAACTGTACCTCACTTTCTCTGATCCATCCAAACCCGTAGTGTAGGAAGCCTCCATGGAAATTTCTGCATTATTTGGCTGGAAAAAGTGGATTTTGAACCTGATGCAGATTTAGAAAAGCAACTTTCACTACAAAGTCTCTACTGGATAGTTAGAATTAGACAATATTGTTGCACTATGAAGAGCTCGAAGAATAAAAACAAATGGTAAAACACCATGAAAAATAAAAACAAAAGGTAAAACACCATCCATTAAAACTTGTGGTTGGAAAAATAAAAACAAAAGGTAAAACATCATGCATTAAAATTGTTGGATTACTGAGAGGGGGGTGAATCAGTGATAGAGCAATTTAATCCCTTTTAACCATATAATCCAAGTGTTATATCAATGAAGCATTATCATCCAATAATTGCAGAGTAAATAAGCAATGAACAAATGAACAATCATACACATACACAGTACACCAGTGTTTTATGTGGAAACTCAAATCGGGAGAAAACCACGGAATGCTTTTTCTTATATGTCTTGAAGAATTACATTCATTGGAAGCACCAACTTCCTTTGTTTTCCAGCTGCAATTGGAAGGAGGCTCCAACCCCTTAGTTTCTCAGGCTACAACCTGAGGGAAGCTACAACTCCCCAATTCTCTGGCTACAACCAGAAGGAGGCTACAACCCCCTATGTTCTCTAGCTACAACCGGAAGGTGGCTACAACCACCTGTCCTTGCCCTGTCCTGCCACTCTGAAGTAGAAGTAGAATGATGGAACCACTGTCACACTATCACTGTAAGATATACCGCTGTAAACCTGTACTAATAAATCTGAACCATGCATCAACCTGTACCTCAACCTGTAATCAAACTGTACCATAAATAAGTGCATCAACCATACACCAACCTGTAATCACCCTGTACCATAAACAAGTGCATCAACCATGCACCAATCTGTAATCAAACTGTACCATAAAGAAGTGCATCCAACCATGTACCAAGTATGTACCAATCATGTGTCAACTACTTATCAATATGTACCAACATCATCAACTATACACCTTATGTATGTATCAACTCATCAACTATTTGTCTCAACCATGTACTCAACATGTACCTCAACCAAAAGCCCTAATCAATTTCACCATCCAAATCTGATTTGTAGCTATGTAATAGGCCTAGTGTATATGATCACATTCCTGCAAACCTTCCTTAACTTTAACAACAAGAGACTAGCATTTTCATCAAACTTTTCTTTAGTCTCACAAGACTAGTTTTGGATTAGTCAACAACCCTAACTTGAAGTAATCATAACTTTGAACTGGCAATGTATAAAGATCTGAAATTGATAAAAAATGTTCTTCAGTGTGTTTTACTCAATTCCTCCAAGTTTCACTACTTGGAACCTCTCAGAAAAATAGTTATAGCAAAAATGACATACCTTGCTGAATTCTGACGTATCCTAGAGAGCGACCTTGTAGAGCGTGCCCTGCACAAAATATTTGATGAATTGATCTGAAACTATTACAAAACATACTAGAGACTGTACCATAACCAACACATTTGGTCTCACTGAATTTGGATTTGTTATGAAGAAGTTATGACGTTTTTACCCGAAACACTTGATTTTGACTAGTTTCAGGATTGACCACAAACCCTATTTTCCACGGAGTGTAACTCCCAAAATAAAACAACCCACAAGCTAAATTTTTTATCACAAATACTTGGATATGTTTTCTCACTTGCATAGCAATTTCACGGTCTGAATCATTATAGAAAAAAATTTATAGGGAAAATGGTGAGATGACCTGTACATAACATACCTTAGAAAGCACCATCAAAATAATTTATCCTTCCTTGCATTTCGGCCTTCTTTTCTTCACCTTCACTCATAATTCCGGTTTAGATATCCTTAGTTACCTCAGACACATATAGATATTCAATATGCTCAAGTGTGATTAAAATGAGAGAGCCTTGCCTCTTATTTATACTCTCCAAGTAGCTTCCTTAAAAACATCTTCTAGGTCACTTGGCCCACTTTCCTTATTTTAGGGTTGGGTCCACTTCTAATTTCTTCATTAAATTTATTATTGAAATAATTTATTTTGTATTCACTTTGAATTATAATACACTCAT
>JASDQU010099842.1:172577-187830 GCA_032191745.1 Picea mariana
ACCTATCTAATGAACAAACCCTACTAAGAAAATTGAAACTAGGTAACCTAAGTACTTTTGGGCCAAGGACTGATGGATAGTTCCTAAGAAAGCGAATGAAAACTCTATGTAAAGCAAACTAGTTCATGACAGTAAGCAAATGTAAACTACTAAGCATACTAAGCAAATGATGAAAGCAAACTACCTTTAACTTGCCAACCTACATTCAATGAGAAACTACCCTATGAAAGCAATTAAATAAGCAAGTAAGCAAAAGCACTTATCTAACCTATTAAAGAAAATAGACAAGCAAGCAAAAACACCTAACTAACCTACTAAAGAAAAAGACAAGTAATCAAAGACAACTATCTATCCTACTAAAGCAAAGGAACAAGTAAGCAAAGACTTCTCATTGAACAACTACCTAGCCTAAGAGGCAAGTGAACTAAATGCCTAATGCAAAACTATTTCTCTTGCATGAGAGGAAATTTAAATGCTCAATGCAATGCATGTTCAAATCCAGTGGGCCTAATGGTTAAGAACATGTGTTTTCTCTTAAGAGGTCACGGGTTCAAATCCAGAGGGGGGTAGGGTATGTATACCTTTGTAGACTTTACCAGTCAAATCGTTGGGCGGAGGGGGGTCCCTTGTCCCATAAACAAGGGGGTCTCATACACCAATTTGGTGTGCTGGCTTGGTCGTGACCTTAAAAATAGATTATTATTATATTATTATTATGAAAGGAAATCTATTCTATTGAAAGAAAGAAAGACTACCAACTAAACTTATGAAAACAAGAAACTATCTCTTCTAACTTATGAAAGCAAGAAACTATCTTTAATCTATGAAACACTCAAATGTAATGTTGGTGGTTGTGTGAATGCCTTCGGTGGTGACGGATGATATCTCGATGACACTTGACAACAAAGGACAGTTCTAATGGTATAATCTCAATACTAATTTCAATGGCAAAATGAAAGGTGTGAAGTAAACAGTCCAATGAAAACTTAGCCATGATAAAATTAATGTTAAATACCCTGCATATTCATGTACAAACCATTAACATCATAATGAGATCATCATTATCTAACTAAGGAATTTGATTGCATTTTAATCTATGAAAGGAAATTGCGTGAAATAAAATTATACTATGTCTATTTTAATCATTCAAGCTATGATAAGAAAATGAATTAAAAACAGAAATTAAACTATGCTTATTAAAAAGTAAATTGACAATTAACCAACAACTAAACAAATGAATTCTATCTAAAACTAAGACAAGAAAATTATGATTAAGAACTAGAATTAAATCTGTCCATCCATCAAAGATCCTTGTCAAATGAAACCCAAATTAAAACTCTGTTCTATTTAATTAAAATTCTATTTTAAACTTATTCTATAAAATTATAAAACAAAGTATAATTTAACATCTAAATGCACATGACGGTTAGTAAAGAGACTTGCAAGTCTTTTCCTACTCTACAAAATCACCTCATGTTAATATATATCATCATCTAACCTGCAAAACAATTAAAACAATTAAGCTACAACAAACTAGTTAACAAAATATGCATGTACAGAAAATTACAGCAAACTAATTAAATTATGAAATGCATAAAAGAACATAAAGATAGTCACCAGACTGTTGGTGGGCCCCCCAGCAAGTCGTGGCTACTTCCTACAAGCACACCACAAACTTCAGCAGCCCGAATTCACCATGAAAACCAAGTTCTGGCACAATTCTGGCAATGTAAAATACCAAAACAGAGAAAAACAAATTTGTCTCAAATCTAATGGCTCTTCTACTTGGGTAACAATCTAATGATCATCCTGGTAGTATTTATAAGTTTACAACCCAGGTGGTTGACCACAGGAGGGTCAAACCACCTCTAAATTCGGCAATTTACATTAAATGCATCCATAACTAACAAAACGAAGGAACCCAATGATCACACTCTTTGGACAACTGAAATCGAGTTGTCTTGAGCTTAGTAGCTGGAGGGGGCGATGAAAAACAAAACCCATGTGCTCTGTTTGTCCACCACTGGCTACCAATACCATAACCGCCAACTTGCCTTGCGTTTTTGTGCAATACTGGGTGTCGGAACGAGTGTCGGATCAAGTATCGGAACGAGTGTTGGATCAAGTGTTAGAACGAGTGTCGGACCAAGAAACATGGTGCTTTTTTCCCTGTAATAGCAGAAAAACATGAATTAACTCTTGGAAACCATAAAATATGATAAATTAAACTTGATTGAATCACAAAACATGAATTATACGTACCTCATGCCGATTATATCATTTTACCATAAAATTCTTCAAAAAGCTCCTTTGAAAGATAAGAACGCATATATACATATGGAAAAAAGTGTATAATAAGGTCATGAAGATGATCATATCTCAGGCCCAATAGTCGCCACTCTACAGGTCATCCATAATCCCCACTAATGCACACACTGAGACAGAAAATCCTTAACACAACTAGCCATTGCCTCCATCGTTGATCTCTGCAACTTCGGAACCTGCACACCCATGTAATGAAGCTAATTGTTTTTCTTGTGAAGCACAGCACAAATATGTGGTGTATGAGCCATATCACGCCTTAGCCTTTAGTATTGCTAACCATGTTTTCTCTGGACTGGTGTGGCTTGTTGTCATTACCAGAGCTCTTACCCAATTTTTTGTTCAAGAGATCACCCGCTAGACTTAGGAGCTGAATAGAAGAGGCGGGTTGTCAGGCATGTGAGCAACTCTCTCTAGGTGAGAGAGTGTGCTGAGGAAGTGATTTCCCTGAAGGGAGTCCCGTAGCAGTTACAGTACTCTGAGACTTTCGGTCCAGCCTGTTGTTGAAGCCCTGGAAGGGAGGTGTGTCGACTTGTGATAGTGAAGGTGTACACTTCTGGGGTGGGATAGGTGTGTGGGGAATCAGGGTCTGTGAGTTGTGGGCGTAAGTGGCTCCTGGGAGAAAATCCTTCATGTTGATCTGTGTGACTTTCTTGTTTTCCTTGCCAATCTTAGGAATCACTTTCCCATTGGAGTTTAGTCCCAGCTCGGGGGTGGCCCACTGTTGAGTGTGATGAGCATCATGGTCTAAGGCTAAGAGGTTCATGGAAGGTCTGCACATAGTTGGTGGTCATCTATTAAAATATAAGTACCAAATATTTGTTCTTTGTATGACGTGTATATTGAATTCAACTTATAATGTTATTAGAATTGTTTGTATATATGGAATGTATGTTTTAATGTTGTTTTTTGCATGAATAGGTGCATGAATAGAATGTTATAACTGTTTAAATTGCATTAGATAGATATGTATATAAACATATATGAATATCATATGTTATCTCTATTTATTCATGTTAAATTTTATATGTGAATATTTCTGCAAAGTTGTTCGGTGGCATGGCTTGGCCTGTTGGTTTAAGTCTGGGAATGGTCACAAAATGGTATCAGAGCAGAAAAGAAAAGATACAATTATTTAGGTATCATTACCCTGGCAAAGGTTTGAGGGTATGGGATGTCACAAAATGGTATCAGAGCCATGGTTTTGATAATGAGCCTGGATGGGCCATGTTAGTGGTTAACGAGACAAAGGTTTCAAAGTGAATTTTTGTAGAGAGGGACAAAATATGAACCTCAGAGAGTCACTGGGATTGTGTTCAGAATCTCAAGAAGTATAGTGGTTCAAGAAAACCAACAAGAAAGAAGCCACAACAATCGTTGTGTTGGGCCGCGAGGTTTAAATTTGGGTTGTAGGATCTATTCGGGAGAAAGAAGATCCTTCACAGTCGCCAGATTTAGAAAAGGTGCATCAAAGTTAAACCCCTAAGTCCTTCGGACTTTGCGACTTCGGCAAAGTTTATGTGTTATAAGAAAAAGGGGTCGAAGCCCTAAGTTCCAAAGTTATGGAGTGGATCTACACCATAGATCCGGGGAGAAGTGCTTGACTGTTGGTTTTGACTGAAGATAGATCAGAGCCATAGATCAAGCCAGAAGCAAGTGGTAAGGCACGACGGTGATGAAAACATATATCAGCCATCAGATCTTCATGTGGGTGGTTGTGAGCCATAGATCTTACAACAGTTCTTAATTTTGGCGTTTAGGAGAAATAGGTTGTGCTAAGGTGAATTCTCTCGAAGTCCCGAAGCCTGAAGTCTCGAAGTGACATGACCTGCTGACATCACCAGGGATGACATGGAAACATGGGATGTATGCCACGTGTCAGTGAGTTAAGAACATTTTGAGGATATAAATTCCAGTTAGAACATGACACGTGTCACCCATCATAATGGACCATGTGTCCACTTCTAGTATTTCACCATGTGGCACTCTTCTTGATTATGGTTAGTGGGGCCCTTGATGGTTGCAGGGGATGCATGGCACTAGATCCTGCACTTCGGAGGATAGCCACTTTAGAGGAAAGTGGGGTTTCATGGGTTGAGAAATCCCAAAGGTCGAGGCACCAAAGTTCATCGTGATCACTGACATTCGTGGATGCGTGTCAGAAGATATGACACTCTCGAGAGTTATCACTCCGGGGGTTGTGGCATTGAAGTCATTAGAAGCCCTGAAGCATGGAGTCTCGAAGCTAATTATGGTCATGGATTTGGGTAGAGAGCAAGTACTGTTGATTCCTCTCACGTCAGTTGCGAACTTCGCTAGTTTAGAGTTCAAAAGATTGGCATTGCGGTGAGTTAAAAACACTCGAAGCTTGAAACTCTGAAGTGAGGAGTAAGAACCTGTTGGTTTAGCACTAGGTCACAATCGTGGTCACATGTGAGTTAAGGGCTGAAGAAAAGGGGTTAGCGCCCGAAAAAATTTGCAAAACAGAGAAGGGCTTAGAGATAAAATCGTGGGGATTCTTGATCGACACAGACCCACCGAAAATAGAGTCTGATATTATTTTGATTGAATCAGATTGTTGAATTTATTCTGGAGAATTATTAAGTTTAATATCCTGACAAAAAAATTGGTTGAATGCAGATTTTTTGCAGAGTTACCTATTGTCCAAACCATACAGGATTGCTACATTGTGCAGAGAGATGGAGGAGGCACAGGACGCTTATAGTTCGGAGGATGAGGATGCTTAAACATGGTTGTTAGGCATGAGGAAGTAATTCCAATTGAAAACCTATTCTTCTCATGCAGAAGGAAGAATTGTCATTTATCAACTAAAAGAAAATTTGTCCATATGGTGGGATCAGCTTGTGCAAGTGCAACACGTTAGAGAGAAGAATGTTACATGGAGGGAATTCAAGAGTAATTTTGAAAATAAGTACTTAACTAAGAGGTATTATGACATGAAAATGAAAGAGTTATTTGAACTCAAGATGAGAAGTATGTCCATTGATGAGTATGAAAGAATATTTTTGGAGTTGTTGAAGTATGTCCCCTTCATCAAGGACAAGATAGTTAAGATTCAAAGGTATCTGAGTGGGATGCCATCTTTCATCAGTGACAAGATACAGTATGATGATCCTAAAACTATGGAAGAAACCATAAGGAGAGAAAAGTGTTTATTTGATCAGCAAAAAGGGAAACCTATTTTCCAGAAGGCTTGGGAAGACAAGAAGAAGTTTAAAAGGGAGCAAAGGCAGAAGGGGAACAAGCCACCATTTTTCAAAAATAGTCCTCAAGGACAACCAGTTTTGAGAGAGCCCAAGATGTTTGAAGTAGGTGGGAAAAGGCCAAGGCATGAACCTATGGAATGTTGGGGTTGTAAAGGGGATCATAGGTATAGATATTGTCCTCACAGGAGTGACAAAGTGAGAGTTGTTCACAATGTTCAGCAAGAAGAAATGGTAGAGGACATGGGAAAAAGAGTACCATGGATCTATCCATCCCTGGACAATAAACAAGTTGAGTTTCAATCACACATTATTGAAGTTGATGGTATGATCAATAACCATTCCTTTACTATTTTAATTGATTCAGGGGCTACTCATAGATATATAGATCCTAAAGTTGTTGAAAGATTTATTTTTCCAAGAAGCAAGTATGAGAAATTTTGGCTAGTACAACTGGCTACAAGAGCTAAGAGCAAGATTGTTGAGTTGGTTAAAGCATGTCCAATGTGTAACAAACCCAATCCCTGAGTGGATTTCCTAGGGATGGGGCCTCAAAATTTCATTCTCCTTAAGTGATCAAATCCTTCATTCGGGGTCTCTACCACACTCTTCTCATCCATAGTTTTCCACCTACAAAATCCATGCTAAAAAATGAGCCCAGAACCAATGGATATATCTCTCTGAATTTCTTCGAGTGTTCATTGGTTGAGGGCCACGTGGATCCACCTCACACGTTCTATTTCCAAGTTCCTTCCTCCATGGTAGAAGACCATCCACCATCTAATCCCATGAATGGACTTACTCTCTTTATCCTATATCAGTGTGGAGGGATTCGACGCTTCAACGCTTCATGCCTCTTTACTATCTATGCACAAGACCACCCAGAGTTCTAAACTTTCGAAGTTCCGTAAGCTCACCATGTGGCTCAGGCCTTCAGTTCGTTCGGTCTCTCTACCATAATACATCCCAGATCCTCTGGATTCTCGAAGTCCTGAACTCTCGGAGTCCCAATCACTTCACCAACCACATTGGCTAGGAGGACATGTACCAAGAACTGACACATAGGAGGGGTCAGGATGATACGTGTTACGTTCTAATGGGCCTATAGGGTATGTGATACACAAGAATTAGTGTGCACGTGGCAAGTCAATCTGGGGTCCATGTCACCCTGGGTGACATCACTGCACGATGTCACCCCAGACTGACAGACTTCTAACATTCCTCAGATATCACAGTCGAGATCTGACCACGTAGGTTTATAGATCTACGGCTCTTGTTGCCTCAGGGATTCAGTGTTCAGGAGTGTTGTGATGCAAACTCCTCTCATCTCCCAAAGTGCCCAATATCCAAACTAAAGGGGCTAGTGCCACACATCCCTGGTTTATTGACAGTTGTGAAAGGACCCAAAGGATCCCTCGATCTATGGTTCTGGGTCCTTTGTGGCTCCGGCCTTCAGGATTTTGGATCCCGGTTTAGTTGGTAAGATAGCTTCACACTTAACCACCTAGGTAACTTCCTAACATCGATCAACCTTATGGGAAATCGAGTCTCTCGGTTACCTTTGGCCAGTATAAGGTTGGTAAGGTCGGTCACACTCCAAATTCCCAGACTTCCGAAGCTCTGAAACCAAGAATACTTAGCTTCCTTAGGCTTAGCCTAAGGTTCCTAGGTATTGATCATATGGGTCCTCTCAAACAGATATTTTCTGCTCGTCTTCCAAATGAAGAGACATCTCCTTTCAAGGCTTAAAATTTTCTATCATTCCTAAGATTTATCATGAAATGGTTAAGGACTTGGGCCTGGAATCCCAGTCGCACAGCAAGGAGTCTGAAGGAGGTATCATACTCGAACGGACAGGTTCAGATTGACACGATATATCCTATCTCGGTTGTCTTACAAGCTTATGTCCCAAGAATCCTCAGGAGCTAAGATGGGTCATAGAGACTATCAATCAGAAGCATAAGTTCACAAGGAGATGAATGCATACACATATCATGATCATTCCACACAGAAACCAGTTATAGATACGCATATATAGATAAACCCATGCAATCATCCATTATTTCAGTTCAATACATAAAGTAGGAAAATAATTCTCAGAACTAGATAACGTGAAGAGACTATTGAAAGGGGTGCCTATTTCCACCCAACCATATGCTCAGTCACTCGTAATGAATTTACCACTAGCCACCCCCGAGCTAGACCATGATTCCCTGTGATAGAATCATTTCTTCCGGCTCAACAATAGTAGAGACGGAGGTTACTCTCCTCCTCCCGTGGGATCTTGGCAATGGTTTACACAATACCAAGCAAGGAGGACCAGCGTCATTTATCAGCTTATATCATAACCCTGCTATACAATTTCCCTACGACCAGAACACTCATTTTTTAGTACTTTCTCTAACCTGAGAGCTTAGCCTCTCATCTTTGCACTCTTCACAGATCTTCCCCTACCCACCACACCTTCCTTTCTTTCCTTCCTCAACAATATTGTGTGTGGGTCGAATTCCTAGTCTGTGGTCAGGTCTGAAAGCCTTACAGATGGGTGCTCTTACCCATCCCCTCATTAACTCTTGAGGAGGTCTTCTCGCCTACCAGCCTGACTGTAATTCATTCTCGGGTCAGAGGACTGTTCTGGTCCTGAGAAATTAAATCTAGTAAGGTACTGGTTTGGTGGAGGTTAATGCAACCATTCCTGGTCCCCTTCACCATCTCTTTCATAGAATTTGTGGTCTCTCTTAGTACACCCCCCTTCCAGCAAACATGCAACACTTATCCATTTTCTAGTAAATAACATAATTTACATTCATTCACCTTTTATACAAAGGTCCATCAAATAAAACATTCACACATATTGAGTTTGCCATAGTCTCTTGGCCAATATAGTTATATTTACAAACTGGGGGAAACATGGTGTTACAATTCCCTCCCCCTTAAAGGAACATCGTCCTCTATGTTTTATCTATCAATATGCTTTGTATATACAAAAGTAAAAAAAAATGGATATGCTTGTCTCATGGCATCCTCCATTTCCCACGTAGCCTCATCTGGGCCAAAGTATTTCCACTACACATTGACCTATGCAATGGTTCAGTTCTTGAGAGAAGTTTCCTTCCTGTCTAGTATGTATTAAGATTCTGGAAGGAATTCTTCCTCCAGCTCCACCTGGATCACATGCCAGTCAATTATATCATTAGAATCATGTGCATACTTATTCAATAATGAAACTTGGAAAACATTATGCACCTTTACTGTGGGAGGGAGTGCTAGCCTATAGGCTACAGGTCCCACTCTATCTAAGACTTCAAAGGGTCCACAATACCGAGGTTCCATCTTGGCACAATATCCCATTCTCATGGAAATCTTCCTAGGCCTAACTCTAAGATAGACATGGTCTCATGTATTGAACTCTTTGGGAGTTCTCTTTCTGTCGGCGTAAATATTTTGTCTATCCTAAGCAATTTTCAGATTTTGCTTTATCTGAATCACTTATTGTTCCATTTATTTCAGCATGTCGGGTCTGATTGAAATTCTATCCACTAGATTACTCCAGCTGATTGGAATCTTGCACTGTCTACCATAGAGAGCTTCAAAAGGGCTCATCTTCAGTGACTCTTGATAATTGTTGTTGTAGGAAAATTCTACCAATGGCAGGTGGTCTTCCCACTTCTTAGGTTGATGCATAACATGCATTCTTAACATGTCTTAGAATATTTGGTTTACTCTTTTTGTCTATCCATCAGTTTGGGGGTGATAGGTAGTGCTAAACAACAATTTGGTCTCAAAACCAGCCATCAAGGATTTCCAAAATCTTGAAGTGAATTTTGTGTCTGTGTCGGATACAATCTCCCTAGGCATGCCATGCAGTCTGAATATCTCCTTCATGAAGACGTTGGAAATATATATTTCCTTGCAAGTCGATTTGATAGGAATGAAGTGAGCAGACTTTCTCAATTTGTCCACCACTACCATGATGACATCATTCTGCTTGGCTGATTTTGGTAATCCGATGATGAAATCCATGGAGATGGTTTCCCATTTCCATTCTGGAATTCGTAGAGGTTGTAACAATCATGTTGGGTGCCGATGTTCTTCCTTAACTTGTTGGCATTATAGACACTTAGCTAGGTAGTCAGCTATGTCCTTTTTCAATTCAGGCAAATAGAATTGTTTCCTAGTGGTCATGATCATTTTCTGATATCCTGGGTGACCAGTATATGGTCTCTTGTGCAATTCATCCATTATGAACCTCTTCAAGTTGTCACAACTTGGGATATACAATTTGTTTATGTAAGTCAGTAGGCCTTCATTGATCATCTGATAGCCTTCATACTTTATCCTTGTAGGCTCTTTCCTTAGGTATGAGGTCACGGTCTTGAAGAATGCATATGTTTCTTCTGCATTCCTGACTCTTTCCTTGACATCTGTTTCACATGTGCTTATCATTGCGAGGTGAATCATTTTCACACTTATGCTAAGGGCATCGACCACCCTATTTTCATTTCCTTTGATGTGTTTGATTTCAAAATCAATCTCACTAAGGAGATCCATCCACCTATCTTGTCTAGCATTGAGTTTTGGTTGATCAAACAGGTGCCTCAACCCACAATGGTCTGTCATAAGTAAAAATATCCTACCCAGGAGGTAATGCCTCCACATTTTTAAACCATGCACTATGGAAGCCAACTCTATATCATGGGTCACATAATTGATTTCATGCTCATTCAATTTTCTGGATTCATAGCAATTTACACATCCTTTTTGCATAAGGAATCCTCTGAGTCCTTCCTTGTATTCATTTGTACACACGAGGAATTCATTATCAGATTCTGCAATCTTCAACATGGTTCCATGGGTCAGAAGGTATTTATGAAATATTTCTTCACATTCTGATGTCCAAGTGAATTTAACCCCCTTTTTATGAAGGGTAGTGATTGGACAACCAATCTTGGAAAATCCTTTTATGAACCTTCTATAGTATCCTGCTAAGCCCATAAAGGATATGATATCAGATAAATCCTTTGGGGTAGTCCATTCCATAATAGATCTGATATTTTCAGGGTCTACTGCTACTCCTTATTTATAAACAACATGGCCTAAGTAATGGACTTGCTTCTGGAAAAATTCACACTTGCTAAACTTAGCTCAGAGTTAATGATATATTAGTACTTGAAGTACGAGTCTAATATGTTCTTCATGATCCTCTCTTTTCTTGGAGTATATTAGTATACCATCAATGAAAACCAATACAAATCTGTCTAGGAATTTGTTGAGTACATTATTCATCAAGCATATAAAAGTGGTGGGGGAATTGGTTAATCCAAATGGCACCACCACAAATTCATACTGACCATACCTTGTCTTGAAGGTTGTTTTGTGGATGTGTTCATCCTTGATTCAGACTTGATGGTACCCAGACCTTCATTCAATCTTTTAGAAAATGGAATCACCCCCTAATTGGTCGAACAAGTCATCGATTATTGGTAAGGGGTACTTTCTCTTTATGGTTGTCTTATTGAGTTTTCTATAATCTATGCATAGTCGAAGTGTGCCATATTTCTTCTTCACAAAAAAGACCAGTGCTCCCCATGGAGACACATTGGTCCAGATGTAGCATTTTTCCATCATTTCCTTTAGTTATATCTTGAGCTCAACTATCTTGGGTGTACTCATCATATAGGGTGTCCTAGACACTAGCACTGCTCCTGGTACAAGTTCTATCGAGAAGTCAATGTCTCTTATCGGAGATAGACCCGATACCTCTTCTGGGAATATGTCTCTATAATCTCTTAAGATGGGGTGGTCCTTTAGGTTCAGTTTGTCATCCTCAACAGATTCCAACACCTATATTTCATATAGAGGACATCCCTTTCTGTAATACTTTTTCATTTGAAGGGTTGATAATCGTTTCACAGAGACATGCTTCTTAATCCCTTGGAGGGTTATCTTTATCCCTTCTTCATTTACACATTCTAAATTTTTATGGTAATAGTCTAGGTTAGTTTTATAAGTAGCTAACCAATCCATACCAATCAACAGGTCATAAAATCCTAGGGGAAGTATGTTAAGGTTTGCTAGGGTGGGAAATCCATCCATGATGAATTGGCAAGATGGTATGAACTCTGCTACTTTTCTTTTGGTTCCAGTGGCTAGTTGTACCAACCATGGCTTATCATGTCTAACTTATTGTAGTTTACACTTATCAACAGTCTGAGGGGTCACATAACTCAAATTATAACTAGGGTCAATTAAAATATAAACTAGATGGTTGGCGATCATACCTTGCATCTCCACCACTGAAGCTTGGTGGTTGGCTTGTTTATTATCCAAAGATGCAAAAATTCAGAGCATGATCCTAGCCACATCATTGACTGTGGTAGATTCTTGGATATTGTAGACTCTCCTACTGTTATGTTGTCTGTGTGGAAAATCCCTCAGTAGATGTTATTCTCCACAACCCCAACATTTCAAGGGTTTCTTCTTTGGGTTATCAGTCTTTCCTAGGGTTTCTCCAAAAGGTTTATTTCCACTCTAGGAGGGGAATTTTTGTTCATATACACTTCTAGTAGGAAGTATTATCCTAGAGTCCTTCCTATAGTACTTAAATCTTGAGTATTTTAACCCCTTCTTATTGAATCCCGAACTACTCTTCTTCTTCCAGTCCTCCCGAGGTTCCGTCTGACTCCCGAGTTGTTCATAACAATACCTTGCCTTTCGGATAGTGTCTTCTAAGGTATCTGGCTCATCAAACTCAATATTGATATGGTAGGTCTGAGGTAACCCACTAATAAATCGTTTCACTTTTACCTTTTTATCCTTTATGTAGGGTACATACCTCAGCAACTCAAGGAATTTAATGACATATTCCTCTATGATGAGTTGTCCCATCTTGAGTTCATAGAAATCCTTAGTCTTCCCATCAAAGTGTTTCTCCGACAGATACTTCTTCTTGAAGTGTTTCTCAAATTGTTTCCATGATAAGTCCTCTTCATAGATTCCTTTCACATTCTTAATGTCTTCCCACCAAATGGAAGCTTTTCTATTCAGGTTGAAGATGGTTATTCGAGCCTTCAAGTTTTTAGAGTAATCATGGACTCTGAAGTACTTCTTTAAACCGAATAGCCAAGATTTTGCCTCTTTCCCTTTCTCAATATCTCCATTGAAAGAGGGTGGTTTGGCTTTCTTGAACTCTTCGGGGTCATGACTTTTGGAATGCTTTCACTTCTTTCCTTTCCTTTGAGAATGTGAGCTAGTTTTTCTACTAGAATATCCCTCGGAGTTGCCAGTTTCCTTTCCAAAGGACTCTCTCGATGAGTGTCCCATGTGTCCAGGTTGGACCTTCCTCGAGGTACTCCTCCTAGTGTGGCCACTTATGGTACCATGTTTTTGTATCTCAGGTGGACTTTGGATTCTCTTCGTATGTCGTCGGTCCACATGATTGGTTGCAGGTTCATGTTGCAGTTGCCTCTGTATATTGGATAAGCTATGCAACAAGACTGCATTAATTTATGTTTGTTTTTCTTTATTCTTTATCAATCTCTCATTGTTGGCCTTGAAAATCTGTAATTAGGCCATGGGGATCCTTACAGTTTCAGCCAACAATGATTCTTCGTCTCTATTGTGGGATCCATCCCCCACGTCATGGCGTATCACCATACTTTATTCTTGTAGTTTCCCATGATTCACTGACTACTTGAGTGCTGGAAAAAAACTTGTTGTTAGCTAACAATATATTAGTTCATGAAAAACACATAGTTCATATTTCTTAAATACACACACAGAGTAGAAAGATTTCATTCTTTTTTTCAATGAGAGTTTAACCAGACTCTTTTAGGAAGAGGTAAGGTAGGGTGTCACCATTAAATATATTTAAATATGGTTTTTACGCAAGTTGTCCATGATCCCAAGTAGGCCAAGTATTGTAACCATGCTCTGATACCAATTTGTAACACACCAGACCCTTGAGTGGCATTCCTAGGTATGGGGCCTCAAAATTTTGTTCTCCTTAAGTGATCAAATCCTTCATTCAAGGTCTCTACCACACTCTTCTCATCCATATTTTTCCACCCACAGACTCCATGCTCAAAACCGAGCCAAGAACTGATGGATATATCTCTCTGAAGTTCTTCGGGCGTTCATTGGTTGAGGGCCACATTGTGCCCACATGGATCCACCTCACATGTCCTATTTCCAAGTTCCTTTCTCCATGGTGGAAGACCATCCACCATTCGATCCCATGACTGTATCTACTCTCTTTCTCCTATATCAGTTGTAGAGGGATTCGTTGCTTCGGCGCTTCACGCTTCTTTACTATCTACGCATGAGAGCACCCGGAGTTCCGAACTTCGAAAGTCCCATAAGCTCACCATGTGGCTCTGACCTTCAGGTCGTTTAGTATCTCTACCATACTACATCCCAGATCCTCCATAGTCTCGAACTCCCGAACTTCTGGAGTCACGATCACTTCACCAACCATGTTGGCTAGGTGGACACGTACCAGGAACTGACACGTAGGAGGGGTCAGGGTGACACGTGTTACATTCCAATGGGCCTATAGGGTATGTGATACAAATGAATCTGGTTGACACGTGGCATGTAAAGTTAGGGTCCATGTCACCCTAGGTGACATCACTGCACCACTTCACCTCAGATTAACGGACTTCTAACAATCCTCAGATCTCATGGTCGAGATACGGCCACGTAGATTTATAGATCCACGACTCTTGTTACCTAGGGGATTCAACGTTCGAGAGTGTTGCGATGCAAACTCCTCTCATCTACCGAAGTGACCAATCTCTAAACTAAAGGGGCTAGCACCACACATCCTCGGTATATTGACGGCTGGTAAAGGACCCGAAGGATCCCTCGATCTACGGTTCTAGGTCCTTCGCAGCTCCGGCGTTTGAGGTTTTGGATCCTGGTTTAGTTGGTAATATAGGTTCACCTAACCACCTGGGGAACCACCTAACGTCGGTCAACCTTATAAGAAACCAAGTCTCCTGGTTACCTTCGGCTAGTATAAGGATGGTAAGTTCGGTCACACTCCGAAGTCCCGGACTTCTGGAGCTCTGAAACTAGGATGACTTATCTTCCTTAGGATTAGCCTAAGGTTCCTAGGTATTGATCATATGGTTCCTTTCGAGTAGATCTCGTCCACTCATCTTCCAAACGAAGAGATCTCTCCTTTCAAGGCTTAAACTTCGCTATCCTTCCTGAGATTTATCATGAAATGGTTAAGGACTTGGGCCTGGAATCTTGGTCGCATGGCAAGGAGTCTGAAGGAGGTATCCTACTCGGATGGACAAGTTCATATTGACATGATATCTCCTATCTTTTCTGTCTTACAAGCTTATGTCCCAAGAAGCTTCGGGATCTAAGCTGGGGACTACATACTATCATTCAGAAGCATAAGTTCACAAGGAGATGAATGCATACACATATCATGATCATTCCACATAGAAACAGTTATAGATACACATATATGGATAAACCTATGCAATCATCCATTATTTCAGTTCAATACATAAAGTAGGAAAATACTTATCATAACCATATAACGTGAAGTGACTTCTGAAAGGGGTGCATGTTTCCACCCAACCATAGGCTCAGTCACTCCTAACGGATTTACCACTAGCCACCCCCGAGCTAGACCACAATGCTCTGCGATAGAATCCTTTATTATGGCTCAGCAAAAGTAGGGATGGAGG
>JASDQU010099842.1:199739-243789 GCA_032191745.1 Picea mariana
AACTTCTTCTTCAAGATTCTCAACCTCTTCTTCTTTCTTCATTATCTGAGACTTCATGACTTCTTTTGTTCTCTTTGCTTCTTCAAGTCGGATTTTCAATGTAATTATTTATTCTTCCATTCTTCTCTCTTCTTGACCAAACTCTTCTTCAAGTTGGTTTAAATCATTGGTTCTTTCCTTGAGATGATCCATCAATATCTTTTCTCTCTTTTCTGCGTCTTCCTTTTGTGCTGCTATGTTGGCTTCTAAATATTTCTTTTGATATTCTAGAGTTTCTTCAATTCTTTTGGCCTCTTCTAGTTGAGCTATTAAATTCTTGATGACCTGTTGATCCTTTTCAGAACCTTGAACACTTTGCTTTTGCTTCATCAATTATTTCTTGGATGACTTGTTTTCTTCTCTTTCTTTCCTTGGATATTTAATTGCACTGATCAATTTTTTTTTGTAATCAACTTCTGCTTCATCATACTCTTCCTCTTCTGAATCTGTCTGACATGATCAACATATTTATTCTTGTTCTGTATCTACATCTTCTTTGGCATTTTCTAAATCTGTGATGGGTGAAGAATATATGTCATGTAACTTATCCCAAAGTTCTTTGGCCGATGAACATTTATCAACCTTTTCTCTTACCAGTTTAGGTAATCATTCCTAGATGAAATCCATTGCTATTTTGTTATTCTTCTTCAATTCCTTCTTGGTTGTAGTATTTTCCCCTTTTGAACTATCATATTCTGTAACAACTGATAGCCAAATATAATGCCCCTGTGCCTATAAAAATACTTCCGTCCTTCTACTCCACATCTCATACTTAAAACCATTCTGACCATTAAACATTGGTACTCCATTCTCAGAATAATCCATGATCTCCTTCCAGTGGTTAAATTGTTTCCTGAAGGAACCTTGCTCTGATACCAATTGTTGGATTATTGAGAGGGGGGGGTGAATAAGTAATAGAGCAATTTAATCCCTTTTTACCATATAATCCAAGTGTTATATCAATGAAACATTATCATCCAATAACTGCAGAGTAAATAAGCAATGAACAAATGAACAATCATACACATACACAGTACACTAGTGTTTTACGTGGAAACCCAAATCGAGGGAAAACCACATAATGTTTTTTCTTATATGTCTTGAAGAATTACATTCATTGGAAGCACCAACTTCCTTTGTTTTCCAGCTGCAACTGGAAGGAGGCTCCAACCCCCTAGTTTCTCAGGCTACAACCTGAGGAAAGCTCCAACTCCCTAATTCTTTGGCTACAACCAGAAGAAGGATGCAACCCCCTATGTTCTTCGGCTACAACTAGAAGGTGGCTACAACCACCTGTCCTTTCCTCGTCCTGCCACCCTGAAGTAGAAGTAGAATGATGGAACCACTGTCACACTATCACTGTGAGATATACCGCTATAAACCTGTACCAATAAATCTAAACTATGCATCAACCATGCATCAACCTGTACCTCAACCTGTAATCAAATTGTACCATAAACAAGTGCATCAACCATGCACCAACTTGTAATCACCCTGTACCATAAACAAGTGCATCAACCATGCACCAACCTATAATCAACCTGTACCATAAACAAGTGCATCCAACCATGTACCAAGTATGTACCAATCATGTGTCANCATCAACTATGACTCAACAATATGTACCAACATCATCAACTATACACCTCATGTATGTGCCAACTCATCAACTACTTGTCTCAACCATGTACTCAACATTTACCTCAACCAAAATCCCTCATCAATTTCATCATCCAAATCTAATTTGTAGCTATGTAATAGACCTGGTGTATATGATCACATTCCTGCAAACCTTCCTTAACTTTAACAGCAAGAGACTAGCATTTTCATCAAATTTTTCTTTAGTCTCACAAGACTAGTTTTGGATTAGTCAACAACGCTAACTTGAAGTAATCATAACTTTGAACCTGTAATGTATAAATATCTGAAACTGATACACAATGTTCTTCAATGTGTTTTATGCAATTCCTCCAAGTTTCACTACTTGGAACCTCTCATAAAATGAGTTATAGCAAAAATGACATACCTTGCTGAATTCTGGCGTATTCTAGAGAGTGACCTTGTAGAGCGTGCCCCGCACAAAATATTTGATGAATTGATCTGAAACTATTACAAAGAATACTATAGACTATACCATAACCATCACATTTGGTCTCACTAAATTTGGATCTGTTATGACGTTTTTACCCGAACACCTGATTTTGACTAGTTTCAGGACTAGCCACAAACCCTATTTTCCATGGAGTGCAACTCCCAAAATACAATGAACCACAAGCTGAATGTTTTACCACAAATACTTGGATATGTTTTCTCACTTGCATAGCAATTTCACGGTCTGAATCATTAGAGAAAAAGAGTTATAGCGAAAATGGTGAGATGACCTGTAAATAACATACCTTAGAAAACACCATCAAAATAATTTATCCTTCCTTGCATTTCGGCCTTCTTTTCTTCACCTTCACTCAGAATTCCGATTTAGATATCCTTGGTTACCTCAGACACATATAGATATTCAGTATTCTCAAGTGTGATTCAAATGAAAGAACCTTGCCTCTTATTTATACTCTCCAAGTAGCTTCCTTAAAAACATCTTCTAGGTCACTTGACCCACTTTCCTTATTTTAGGGTTGGGTCCACTTCTAATTTCTCCATTAAATTTATTATTGAAATAATTTATTTTGTATTCACTTTGAATTATAATACACTCATCACTTCACTTTATTATTTACCTTTTAAAATCTCTTAAACCACTTTGATTACTTTGACTTTTTGGGGCTTCTAGATGACATATGAGGGTCCTCCATCTTCGTAAGGACATAACTCTCAAACCGTGAGGAGTTATGTGACGTTCTATATACCACCAAAAATGGCATGACATGTACTATCCATATAGAATAGTATTATCTGAAAATATATCATAACTCATACCATTACCCATCAAACAAACTTGGGTCCATTACCCCAAACCTAGGGTCTCCAACTTCTCATGGCCATAACTCTCTAACCATGAGGAATTATGTGACATTCCACATACCACCGGAAATGACATGACAATAAATATCCATCTAGGATATTTTCCCTGACAAATTCACTTTCCTTCATCTCATTATTCCACAATTAAGCATGGGTTCTCTTACTCCACAAAGCGTCTTCCCATGAGGGCTTTCACCATAAGGGGACCACTTTGGAGTTCATCCATATTTACTTCTTATCAACCATGACAAAACAATAATGAGTCATATTTACATTAAACAATATTGGGTCCATTACCCAAGACTTTGTGCTACGGGGCTTTCTTCAAGGGTTGACATCAATGACAACCAACCTTAATCAACAAAAACTTTGTGTTTTTCTACATTAAAGGTTATGAACTTAGTATACAAAATTGGAATAAAGCAGTTACTTCTACATTTTGGAATAAAACAATTACTTCTACATTTTAAAATCTACTGTAATTTAACTTTTTACCATTCTAAATCTATAACATTTAATTAACTGATCATTTTATCTATTAAAATTTAGAATTTAGAAACATTTAATTAATTTATTATTTTAACAGCTTAAAATTTAATTAACTAAGCATACATTATTAAAATCTAGATTACCTAAACTTGAATTTTACTATGGGAAAAAACTACTACTACAATTCCAATACTCTTACAATCATCATAGTTATCTAATTGGCAAAGCGCTCCTAACTGTGATGCCTTCAAACTAAATACAACCTCTTTCACTATCAAACATTTCTTTATATGTACACCGAAACTCTTGTATAGTTTTCTAGAAAAGTAACATTGATGAAAAATTAAATTCAACCAAAATATGATCAATGATTGTAATAATGTTTGGGATAAAGCGACTAGGTGAAAGCTGTTGAGAATTTTTTTCTAAGATTCCAGTTGATTTAGTGATTGATTGCAAAAGATTTCATCATTCTAAATCAAAATTAGTTGACAATCAACACAAACGTCAATTTAAGAGCAATAAGCTTAGGCTTAGAAATTAAGTGTCAAAGTTGCCAAACAATTTTCTTTAGTACTTCAAGTAATTTAACATTTAGTTATGGTGTAACTTGTTATACATTTTGGAATAAAGTAGGTAACTATTGTTTAGGATGGGGTAATATTAGAGAAATGTATAATACATTTCTCTAATATTACCTCCACCCCACCCTCATATATATGAGGGTGGGGGTGAGGGTAATATTAGATAAATGTATTGAGGGTGGGGGTGGAGGTAATATTAGAGAAATGTATTACGAGGGTGGGCGTGGGGGTAATATTAGATAAATGTATAATTGAGGGTGGTGTGGGGGTAATATTAGAGAAAGTGGGGGTAATATTAGATAAATGTATTATACATTTATCTAATATTACCCTTTTCTCCACCCTCATATATGAGGGTCGGGGTGGGGGTGGGGGTAATATTAGATATATGTATAATACATGTGTCTAATATTACCTCCACCCAATGTATGTAGTAAGAGGGAATATATGTTGAGTAATAGCAAGGAATAAATGTTGAGTAAGAGGGTAGCAACAATTGATCAATTAATTGATGGTAGTTTACAACATGTAGAATTGGAAAAACATAAATGATTTATGTTTTTGTTATGCCTAATTATTGAGTGGTAGGGTTGGAGGAAAATAGTGTGTGAGCACAAAGACTCTATAATGTATTGCAAACATTTAGTTGTTAAATATTACATTGAGTGTGCTTTAGAGTGTGGTGGTTTTTTTCTCTTGAAAGGGCTTTCCTAGGAATTCTTCATGTAATGGTTTGCTATTTCTTTCATTTGTTTTCTACTTATCATCTGCAACTATTTGATTAAATTTTTTTACACATTTATTCTCTCTTTGGCTATTGTAGAAAGTGTATTATGCACCTTTGTTTCCTTTCATTCGGTATCATAATATGATCACCTCGGATCCAAGGTGTTAAGGACAAGGTTTTCGGATCTAATCTTGGTTTGAGTGGGAAATTGATCTGGATTGGATCATTATATTGTTTGTCATCTATCTTGAGCCTTTTGGAGTGGAAAAAATTGGATAAATCGGTTTGCAGGGCCATTTTAGTGGTAGGTCCCAGTTTGGAAAACTGGGGTCCAGTGCCTTCCAGATCCATTTTGAGGCATAAAATGACATTTTTTGGGCTCAAAAAATTTCCTATTAATATCTAGAAATTGTGACACTATTCTACACATCGATACCTTTCCAACGGTGTGAAAATTGCGTCAATCAGAACTTGTATGCAAAAGTTATGTCTCTCGCAAGTTGACCTGCCGCATTGACCACCATGGTATGAGAGGATGCCACGTCATCCCCCGCTACCCATATATATGGGGATAGTGGCATTTTTGATTTAAAAAGGATTATAGAAGGTCCAAAACCCTATCACAATCAAGGGTTGAGGAAATAAAAAACCTAGTCCTACTTCTACTACTAGGAGGAGAAGGGGTTCCATTCATTTACATTGTATCTTGTTCCATAGCTGAGAAGAAAATATGAGAGTGGTATTATGTGAGAATAATAGGGGAGAATATATTATGTAGCAACCATACAAGCCACGAGTCAAAGGAAAATCCATGGAGAGTGTCTCTTTCTTTGTACATGCATCATTTATATACCAGAGAAAAGAGAGTAGAGCAGCCTCACCTTCTAGCTGGGTTTTTTCCCATATTGGATTTATCTAATCATATATTGTGTTTATTTGGGGATGGTGTGATCGCATTTTATTCTTCTCCATTTTCCTCATTTTATCTATTTCATGCATAAGCAGAAAATCAATAACTAAATATTTTGGAGATCTAAAGGAAAATAACCTTAATAGTAAAGATTTTGGTATTTTATTAGATATGTTGGAACAAATTGTTCCAATGGAATATCCACGACAATTTATAGATCAAATATTGAACAAAATGAAATCTTGTTGTAGGGAAATGGTGAGCACGTCTAGATTATAAATGGAGAAGTTTAATGGCACTAACTTCGAGACGTGGAAGCTCAAGATAAAGGATCTTCTCGTAGATCAAGATCTATGGGTTGTAATATTTGGAACCAAACCCACTGGTATGAAAGATGAAGTGTGGGTGGTGTTGGAGAGAAAGGAGAGAAACCTTATCAGGTTTTCTTTGGTTGATTCATTATTATTGAACATTTCTAAAGAAAAAACTACAACAACTCTCTTAAACAAGTTGGGGGAATTTTTATTCGGCTAAATCCCTTGTTAATAATGATTTTTTCTATAGAAAAAGTTGTTCGCCTTAAGAATGGGTAATGGTGATTCTATAGCTGAGAACCTAAATGCATTTAATACAAAATTGTGACCTAGTTGATATCACTTGGAGTGAATATGGATGAGGAGGATCATTGTAGGACCATTTGGTGTTCTTTTCTAAATTAATGGGGCGACCTGATAATGTCCATTGGAAGCACTGGAAAGACATTGGTGCTTGATGAAATTTTCGTTGCTTCACTCTCCAAGGAGGTGAGGTATAAATATTCTGAATCCACCAATGAGGCCTTGGTTGTTCATGGAAGATAAAAGGAGAAAGGAAATAAGAGAGAAAAGGTCATATCCAAATCCCGTGGGAGACATAAGTCTCCTAGAAAGTCCAAGAAAAAATGTTGGAACTATGGCAAGGTCCAACATTTTGAAAGAGACTTCAAGGAAAAGAAAAGAAATAATAAGAAGAAAAAGAATGATCATGACTATGATTTTGAAAAATATTTGCAAATGGATGGTGGAGATGCATTTGTTGTAGCTTTGACAACCCATGTAGGATAGAGTGCATGGTTAATAGACTTTGAATCTTTCTTCCATATGAATTCCCATATGCATTTGTTTTCAATGTATAAGAAATATGATGATGGGATGGTATACCTTAGTGATGAATCTCCTCTCAACATAGTTGGTCATCATAGAGTCTTTTCCCTAATGGTAGACTAAAGGGGATCAATGGAGTATTGCATGTTACGGGTGTGGCATGGAAACCTACTATCAATAAAAAAACTTAATGATGTAGGGGTGCAAGTTGTTTCAGGGTATAAAATGGTATGAGGAGCTATGGTTCTCATTGAGGGTGTTTGTGTGGACACCTTTTTCCAGCTTGATGCGTGAACCTTTCAATGTAGTAGTTATAGTATTTTTTAGGGGCAATTTTTTTCCAATTGGCTATTTTTTGACATTTTTTTTCAAAAGATGAATTCACCAATTGGTCATTTTCACCTTCAAAATTTTCCTATTTTTTATACAAAATATAATTATATTGATAACATTCATCAAAATTTATAAGTTTTAATAACAAATTGTGTGTTTTCTATCGAATATTCACCTATGTGTGTGTGTGTGTGTGTGTGTGTATTTCCAATTTGAAATAATCGCCTAGAAAAATATACTAAGATATAGTATTTGAATCCTTAAAAAATAGCCTAGTAATAGTTCTTCCATTTCTACAATGGAGAGATCTAAAGGATATACACTTTCACAATCAAAACATATATCTACTTTTGATGGTCATGCTTTCTAGGTACCTAAACCAACTCTTGCTTAAAAAAACAAGTTACTTGAAAATAAGATAATGCTATGGCACCAAATATTGGGCCATATAGGTGAGAAGGGCCTATGAGCCTTAAAAAACAAAAAATATTGTGGATGGATTGAATGATTGTGCTCTTATATTTGATTTTTGCAAGCATTGCATATATGGAAAACAAAAATGTGTTCAATTTTATTCTAGTTCTCACAAATATTTTGGGTTGTTGGACTTAATTTGTTCTAATGTATTTGGTCTAAACAAAGTTCCTTTGATTTATGAGACTTTGTATTTTGTGTCGTTCATTAACAATTATTCTAGAAGCATGTGGGTATATTTTCTCAGAACTGAATCTAAGGTTTTTAGTCAATTTAAGGGATTTAAATATCTCTTGGAAAATCAAATTGGTAAGAAGATTAAGGTGTTGAATACTGATAATGGTGGTGAGTTTTGTTCTTTAGAGTTCGGTAATTTTTTCAACGAAAATGGCATTGAAATGCATATGACAATTCTATATACCCTTCAACAGAATGGAGTTGCAAAATGGATGAAAAAAACGTTGATGGAGAGAGGTAGGAGTATGTTTAGTGGAGACGACTTAGAGAATAAGTTTTGGGAAGAAGCAGTTGTTGTTGCATGTTACTTGATTAACAAGTCTCCCACACTAGCTCTTATGGATAAGATCCCCCTATGGAGGTGTGGAAAGGAAATAAACCCTCACTTCAACATGTTCATTGTTGTTGTTGTGAGGCATATACTCATGTACCTAAGGAGAAGCAATCAAAGTTGGATAATAAGGCTATGAAATGTATCTTCATCAGCTATGGAATTAGTGTGAAAGGGTACAAGCCTTGGGGCCCTATGGATGGAAACTTTTTGTATAGAAGGATTGCTATTTTTAGAGAATTTAAGCCTTCTCCCATAATGGTGCAATTAGAAGAGTATGAGAAGAATTCAATGGTTTATCTACGACCAAGACCAAGAAAGAAGAACCAAAAAATGAACAAGAAGTTCAAGATGGAACTGATGAGGAGGAAGAAACTCCACCTCAAACTTTAAGTAGGTCCACTCAACAAAGAAGGAAACCAAATATCTATAGTTGTAGTTTGTTTGATTCCAAATGTATACTTTATTTATTTTCTCACACCGATCAACCTAGAACTATGAAAGAGGCAATGTAGATGGAAGATAAGGAGTCTTGGAGATTGGTCATGGATGAGGAAATGCATTCACTTATAATGAATGATACATGGTACTTGGTATTATTGTCTAATGGATGGAAACTCATTATTTAGAAATGCGTGTTTAAAAACAAGATCAATTTATATGGAAGTGTTGAAAAGCACACGACAAGGTTGGTTGTGAAAGGATATTCCCAAGTTGAGGGGATAGATTTTGGTGAGATATTTTCTCCAGTTTCCAAGTTAACATCTATTAGGTTCATATTATCTATAGCAACAAATTTTGATTTAGATATAGAACAAATGGATTTGAAAACAACATTCCTACATGGTGACTTGAAGAAGGAGATCAATATGGCATAGCCAGTGCACTACATTGAAAAAGGTAAAGAGCCATTAGTCTACAAATTAAAAAAGTCTTTATATGGTCTCAAAAAATCTCCCATAACGTGTTACCAAAAGTTTAATTATTTTTTGTTGGAATTAGGATTTTTGAGTTCCAAATTAGATCATTGTGTGTATTACAAAAAATATGGTGGTCATTTCCTTGTTATCACTCTAAGTGTAGATGATATGTTATTCTTTGGTAATAATAAGGATGTGATTCATGATTTCAAGTCTTAACTTTTAGCACAATTTGATATGAAGAATTTGAGGGCTACAAAATATATCATAGGAATGGAGATCAGGAAAGATAGAGAAATTAGAAAGCTTTCATTGAGCTGGAATAAGTATGTAACTCTATAATATAACATTTTTGCATGAAAAATTGTAGCCCATTGAGTGTTCTAATTTCTATGGGAACTAAGATTTCAATTGAGTAGTTTCCTACAACCCCCACAAAGATGGAGGATATGGATTGTTTTCCTTATGCTAGTGCAATTGGTAGTTTGATGTATTTTATGGCCTATACATCACTCTATTTCTTGACCTTCTCTATATACGTGGTTTTATAATCGATTCTTCGAGATGATCGGCTGAGTTAGTCGCTTTAGCTGATCTTGCCTGCATTGGAGGACCCACCACTATAATGAAAAGCATTACCGACTTGCCACAATCTCGTATAATAAAGAACTTGTTACTTAGCCGCCTACCCCGACTTACCGGAAATTCGTAGATCAATTGGTTGTCTCTATTTTTATCTAGATAAAGAGGTTCCAACCAGCCGAAGGTTTTAGCTCGAACACACAATAGGGTAAACCAATGAATCGACAACTAGATCCTGCGATGATGGATAGGCAAAATTTTCTACCCGCCCACCTCTTTAAATGCCTTTCCCCAGACTTTACCAAAATCTTCCCCGAACCCAGTCTTTCAAACATTTCCCAAGTAGTGGAAGTCTTGAGTCGATTCATGGATAATCTTAGATGTGAACATTGGCCTATAGTGAAGAGGGTCTTCAAGTATTTTTGAGATACTTTTAAATATTCCATTTTCTATCATAATGATGTTTTAGGGGACCCACACTCATTATATATACAAGGTTATAAGGATTATGATCGAGTGAGGGATGTAGATAAGATAACTAAGAGTGGATACATGTTTCAATTATTTGGTGGAGTAGTAAGTTAGATTAGAAAGTGATAAGATATGGTATATTCTTCCATTGCAGAGGCAGAGTATATCATAACTACTCATGCCTTTAAGGAGTCCATTTGGATTATGAAATTCTATGTAGAAATAGGGATAAGTTTGAGATCTATTACAGTTGAATGTTATAGTAACAGTGCCATTTGGTTGGCTAAGAACTTAACATTTCATACAAAAACAAAGCATATATATATCTAGTTCCATTTCATTAGGGACATGGTAGAGGATGAAAAGGTGATATTAGAGAAAGTTGACACTTTACATAATAGTGTAGATGCATTGGTGAAACTGGTGAGAACAAGTAAATTCAAGTGGTGTTATGAGTCTATGGGCCTTATGGCCCTAACAATTAGCTCATGGTTTGATGCATTCTCCCTTATACTCTTGCAAAGTATATGCCAAGTGGGAGAATGTTGGGACAAGCATGTGATACACCTTGCATTCTTGTAGTAGAAAAAGTAATGATTGCTTAGCAATAGAAAGGAATAAACATTGAGTAGTGGAAAGGAATAAATGCATGTCACTAATAGGAAATTAATGCTAAGAAGTAGAAGTTGGCCAATTAATTGTTGGTGTTTTACAACATGTAAAATTGGAAAACCATAAATGGTTTATAGTTTTTTTATGCATATTTATTGAGTGCTAGGGTTGGAGGAAAACAATGTGTGAATTTTAACTTATGTTGTTGTTGAACACTCTTGTTGAGAGCACAAAAACTCTATAGTGTATTGTAACCATTTGGTTGATTAATAATATATTGAGCATGCTTTGAAGTGTGAGGTTTTTCTTCCACATTCCCAAGGAAATCGTTGTATAATGGTTTATTATTTCTTTTATTTTTAAATTTTTTTGCTTATCATATATATTTGTTTGTTTAAAATTTTATACACAATTATTTCTCATAAAAAGCATATTTCACGTCTATACTTCCTTTCAAAATGTTGATCAATTAACTAACATAGATAATATAACATATGCATCAAATTATTGCGCAAAGAGGTGCATTCTACAACCCTGTTAGGTGTTTTATATGTACTAAAAAAGACACTAAACTACTCTCAATTAAATTGTCAACTAACTAAGGAAAGAAACTATCTAGGGCTAATCTACTCAAGCAAACCTATCTAATGAACAAACCCTACCAAGCAAATTGAAACTAGGTAACCTAAGTACTTTTGGGCCAAGGACTGATGGATAGTTCCTAAGAAAGCGAATGAAAACTCTATGTAAAGAAAACTAGTTCATGACAATAAGCAAAGGTAAACTACTAAGCATACTAAGCAAATGATGAAAGCAAACTACCTTTATCTTGCCGACCTATATTCAATGAGCAACTACCCTATGAAAGAAAATAAATAAGCAAGTAAGAAAAAACACCTAACTAACCTATTAAAGAAAATAGACAAGCAAGCAAAAACACCTAACTAATCTATTAAAGAAAATAGACAAGCAAGCAAAAGCACCTAACTAACCTATTAAAGCAAATAGACAAGCAAGCAAAAGCATAAAGCAAAAGACAAGTAAGCAAAGACTTCTCATTGAACAACTACCTAGCCTAAGAGGCAAGTGAACTAAATGCCTAATGANAAACTATTTCTCTTGCGTGAAAGGAAGTTTAAATGCTTGATGCAATGCATGAAAGAAAATCTGTTCTATTGAAAGCAAGAAAGACTACCAACTAAACTTATGAAAACAAGAAACTATCTTTTCTAATCTACGAAAACAAGAAACTATCTTTAATCTATAAAACACTCAAATGTAATGATGGTGGTTGTGTGAATGCCTTCGGTGGTGACAAATGATATCTCGATGACATTTGACAACAAAGGACAGTTCTAATGGTATAAGCTCAATACTAATTTCAATGGCAAAATGAAAGGTGTGAAGTAAACAGTCCAATGAAAACTTAGCGATGATAAAAGTAATGTTAAATACCCTACATATTCATGTACAAACCATCAACATCACAACGAGATCATCATTATCTAACTAAGGAATTTGATTGCATTTTAATCTATGAGAGGAAATTGTATGAAATAAAACTATACTATGTCTAGTTTAATCATTCAAGCTATGATAAGAAAATGACTGAAAACAGAAATTAAAAACATGATATTAAAAAGTGAATTTACAATTACATTTAACCAATAACTAAGCAAGTGAAATCTATCTAAAGCTGAAGTAAGCAAGCTATGATTCAAAAATTGGAAGCAAATATATCCATCCATCAATCTTTGTCAGAAAAAACTCAGATCAAAACTATGCTCTGTTCTAATTAAAAATATGTTCTAAACTTGACTGTAAAAATATAAAAGAAAGCACAATTTAACATCTACGTTGCACACGGGGTTAGTATAGTGAGAGAGAGACTTGCAAGACTTTTCTAATATACGAAATCAACACATACTAACACATATCATCATCTAACCTGCAAAAAGAAGTAAACCAGTAAGCTACAACAAACTAATTAGCACAATAAAAATATACATGTACAAAAAATGACAAGAGAGCAATTTAAATTAGGAAATGAAAAATAAACATGAAGACAGTTACCAGACTGCTGGTGGCCCCCCCATCAAGTCGTGGTCACTCTCTAAAATCACACCACGACCTCAGCAGGCCAAATTCACCATAAAAATCCAAAAACACAGTTTTGGCACTATTCTGGCAATGTAAAACTAGAAACAGAGCAAAATCGTTTTTCTGGCAATACTGATGCTTATGCTACTTGGTTAACAATCTAATGAGCATCCTATTGGTATTTATAAGCTTACAACCCAGGTGGTCGACCACAGGAGGGTCGAACCACCTCTAAATTCGGCAAATTACATTAAATGCATCCTTAACTAATAAAATGGAGGAACCCAATAAGTGCCCTATTTGGACAACCGAAATCGAGTTGTCTTGAGCTTAGTAGCTGGAGGGGGTGATGACAAACAAAACCCATGTGCTCGATTTGTCCACCACTGGCCGCCAATACCATAACCGCCAACTTGCCGTGCGTTTTTGTGCAATACTGGGTGCTGGAACGAGTGCCGGATCGAGTACTTGAACAAGTGTCGGACCAAGAAACATGGTGTGTTTTTCTCTGTAATAACGGAAAAACATGAATTAACTCTTGGAACCCATAAAATATGATAAATTAAACTTGATTGAATCACAAAACATGAATTATACGTACCTCATGCTGATTATATCATTTTACCATAAAATTCTTCAAAAAGCTCCTTTGAAAGATAAAAACGCATATATAAATATGGCAAAAAGTGTATAATAACGTCATGAAGATTATCATATCTCGGGCCCAACATACCCCCACATCGACGATTTTGCAGGTCCCACTGCAAACAAAAAGAAGTCATCCCTTAGAACTAGGCTTGCTGAGGAGGGTCAGCTTTAGAAGCCTCTCCTTCTTGCTGTGTAGGCTTAGCCTTGTGCCTCTTATGTTGCTTTAATTGTGCTCTTAAGCTGTGGTTAGATTGGGTCATCCCATCGACCAACCATTGAAGGGAGTTAACCTTTGCCTGAAGGACTGCATTGTCATGATGAAGGTGTGCATCTATTGTCTTCCTCTCCTCTAATTGTTGGAGAAGATGATGGTTTTCCCTTTGTAGCTCCTCTATAATTGGGGCAAAATCAGTGATCTCCGGGAAAGGCTTAGGTCCTTTGAGAGATGTGGTCAATTTATCAAATTTAGGATCAAGAGTGGGCATGGGTGAAGTAGGTGTGATGGGAGATCGGAAAGGTGAGGTAGGTTCTGATTCCGTTTTCCTTAGTGGCTCTAATCCATCCGCAAAGACTTCTCTAGGTTGCTTATGAAGGCTCTCAAGGTCAGAGGATACTTGGATAGGATCCAAAGCAGGTGGAGGCTTGGTTCTTATGTTCCGGGTGCTCTTCCGAAAAGGTCCCTTACCAAATTGGTTGGCTCCTCTCTTTTTTATGGGAATGAAGGGAAAGTCTTGCTGCATTATTTTTTGGGGCTTCTTAGGTGTAGGATCAAGAGAAAATGAAGGCATTGGAGGGTCAACAATAGGCTTCTTTTGGTCTTTGTTCTTGGTCTTTTTCCCTGATGAAGAAGTAGGAATATCAACAAGATTTTGGTATTGTTCCAACAAAGAGGGAATTTGTGCAAGGAGGTTTAGAGTTTTTGGAGAGTGAGGCTTGGATGGAGAGACAGTTTTTAGGCTAAGTGGATTTTTTCCGGTCTTAACTGTCAAGTGATGATTTGCAAATTGGTAGATAAAGGCATCCCAATTTTGCCCTTGCTTCTCTAGTTTGGTAAGAATAAGGAGTTTGATCAAACCRTGGTGGAAGAGACTATTGTGGGGGTTGGTCACATTTTTCCTCACTTGAGAGGACATTTTCTCCAAGCTTTTGAGAAAATAAAAAGGGAAGTTTAAAGGTTTATTGAACAGAAAATGAGCCAGCAATCTAAAGTGACAAGCTTTGAAGGTGGAGTATCTACCTTCACATGTAATTAACCTTGTGATGACGATAAGGGGATTGACTAATTCTGGAATTATCCACTCCTTAGCATACCCTTTCGCTCCTGAAATTCTCTCGAATTCAGGCTTAAACACCCTGTTGTAACTTGAGCGCGGCAAATGATGATTCTTGAACCACCTATCTCCCATTCTTGGAAGTTTTGTTGCAACAGTAATTGACTCTTCTGTGACTGCAAAATTGAGAGACCCTACATGTGCTATCCTGCCATCAAAACCAACTGCAAATTGCATAGAAAGACCGTCATCATGGCCTTTCAAACTCGACAGAATCAGACCCCAGCCAGCATGCAAGAACACTTCCTTACACTGTGCGAATTTTGGAATGGAAAACAAGTCTGCATAGGAGGAGGGTTCGTATTGCTTGGGCATTGTGGCAGGGTTTGAATTCACCAAGCAAGGGAAAAATCGATCCACACAGAGACATGAATTGGGCACGGTTTGAGTGCAATTAGAATAGAGGGCAAATTTTACCAAGCAAGGGTGCAAACAGGCCAAGAAATGGCACGGGTTTAACACAGTCTGAGTGCGATTAGAACAGAGGGTGAATTCGACAGAGGTTGGGCACGATTCCTTAACGTAGTGCAGAGCAAATGGCAAGGGAAAATGAAACAATAGAGTGCCCAACCCGATTTTGGATGCTCTTATGGTGGAGGACGTTGCCCACATGTGCGCGTGAGCTACCATGTGTGGGAGATTCAAATTTGATGGCAAGCTTGAGAGCAATGGAGTGGTGGATACTTAGATCAATGTCCAAGTCTTTTGACTTGGAAATTTGATCATAACCACATGAGGCATCTTTTAATCAATGCCTGTAACAAATTTAATTAAATGTGATTGAATTCTAGTTCCCTGGAATTTAGGACAGTTACTGGTATGCAATGCAATGGCACTTCAAATGACACTTTAAATGGCATTGCATCTGGCACCTCATCCGACACCTCATCCGGTACTCCTATGTTAAGTGCATTTTTTCCTCTTTTAATGGACAACCCACAATTTTGAAGTATTTTTGACAACCATAGTGGTTAATGAGCAGGGACAGATTGCTCCATGCTTACTCATTCTTCTTGTATATGACATTTAGTGTCAAAACCTATAATAAATGGTTTATAGCAAGCATAAAACATGTATTGTCAAACCTACAATATGCAACTTGTAATGGAAGATAACCAATAAAGAATGGTCTGTTAAGCATGAGTTCAGTAATGTATAGCACACATGAGTTAAGCATTTAAAAATAACATGACTATCAATGTAATAACCTGTATCATGGTAATAATACAAAAATTCTTGCAAAGACTCCTTTCTCTAGTCAATGATCATTTGTCATATTATGAACCCCTCCCCCACACCTAAGTATTGTGACACCTCACAATCAAAAGTATAGGAAACTAGTCAGTATCCCCCAATAGCCGAAGATTTATAGTATGTCAAGTGTAAAGATGAAATTTCACAGATTGTTTCGATGAGACAGTTAGGAGATGGCCCCACCTATAGGATAAGAGATCCTATATATAGATAAGAAGAGGTAGGCAAGAGAGTTTCAAGATAGTCTTAAAGTCATTTCCCAATGGAAAATTGATGAGATTCATTAACCTTAGCTAAACCACACCTACTTCATGTTAGCTTTGTCTACAAGTAATGCCGTACATTAGGACAAGTTTAGATTTAGTATTTATTTTGTCAGATCATCATCCTCACTAGGTAGAATGCCCCGCTACCAGCAAGCCTATTCAGTACTCCGACAGGTTTACCTAGTCATACCACAGGCCGGTACCCGCTGCCAGCAGACCTGTTCACTATCCCAGCGGGTTAGCCTCTTAAACCCTTAGAGACTGGCCCTCCATCTTTTAAGATATTAGTATAAGATTGCTTATGCAAGAAGATGGGGGAACAACTCTGAAACAACTTTTTCTTTCTTTTGCTTTTTAATTGGGATGGTATTTATGTTAGAAGATGATGTTCCGTTATATTGTTTAGTGGTTGTCCTGATGTAAGGGGTACTTAAGCGGACGTTGCCTATCTAAAGATATGATATAATCAAGCTATTTAGTGTGTAGTGGATGGTACCATCGAGAAAGAACAGAAAGGTATCTCTAGGATCAACTCACTTTCTTCTTTTGTAATTATTGTGATGTTTCCATGACTAACTGCTAATTAGACTTCCTTGTTACTCTTTGATAAAGGCACTTGAATTACTTACTCAGGTTTCTTGGAAAAACTGTACGAGAGACCTCTAGGATTGATAGTTATGGTATCACTTCCTTATACAGTGGTGAAGAGTTTCAAGAGCAACTGCTTTAAAATGCCTTAAAAATGATGATTTTGCAAAAACATGGCTAATTACAGTAAGTCACTATTCATTTGATGCTTTAACAGACACAAAATTCAAGTATAACAATGTTTTGATGAAAGATCCTTGAAACTGTGTACTCCCGGTGAAATAATTACTTACAGAAATATCTAGAATTGCCTTATTAACAAAATACAAAAACTATTTACATATATACAGTAGGAAACTCAGAAAATGTTTCAAGAACAAGGGGGAACTTCCCCATCTACTAAGGCCAATGCCTTGTCATATGTCGTGACCTGTAGAAAATATTCTCTGGAAATGGGATTATGATAAAACTTAAGTCGGTGTCCATTTACCACAAAGGAGACTTGTCCATTGTCAATTGTTTTAATTTTTACAGCTCCATTGTCATATACAGTGTCTACCTCGTAAGGGCCCAACCAACGGGTGGTAAGTTTGCCTTTGAAGTTTTTGAACCGGGAATCAAACAATAGGGCCCAATCACCAGGCTGGAAGTGTTTCTTTTTAATAAACTTGTCATGCCACTTGCTCCTCTAGTTTTGGACCAATATTGTCCATTGGATGGCATCTTGCCTGATTTCATCCAATTCATTCAATTGTAGGGCTCATTGCTTCTGAGCCTCATCCAGATTCAATCCTAATTCTGTGGCAATACAGAAGGTCCTTACCTGGAATTCTATTGGCAAAAGTACTTGTTTCCCGTACACTAGCTCATAAGGGGTATGCCTAGTGGTATTTCTCTAGGTAGTTCGGTATGCCCACAAAGCCTCTGGGAGCCTATCATCCCAATCTCGGTGATGTAACTGAATAGTCTTGGACAAGATGGCTTCAAGAACTTTGTTTGTGGATTCTACCTAACCATTGGTTTGCGGGTGGTATGGAGAAGATTTACAATGTTTAATTCCATATTTCTCTGTTAGCTCTTTCATTAGCTTGGAAGTGAATTGAGTGCCTTGGTCGATAACAATTTCACGAGGGACACCGAAGCGGATAAAGATGTCTTCATAGATGAATTCGACAACAGACTTCTCTGTGGCCCTAAATAGGGATTTTGCCTCTACCCATTTGGTGACATAGTCCGTACAAACCAAGATATAATTCTTCCTACGGGACATGGGTGAAATTGGTCCTACAAAGTCGAGGGCCCATTTTTTGAAGGGTTCTATCATAACTTGGGCCTGCAAAGGCATTTCGTCAGATGATGTACGTCTACCTATCCTTTGGCAACTATCACAAATTCTGACATACTTGGCAGCATATTTGAAAATTCTAGGCCAATAGTAACCTGGATGTAACACCTTATATGTTGTACGTTTGTCAGAGAAATGGCCACCACATGGTCCATCATGACAACTTCGTAGTATTTCAGGGACCTCATCCTCTCAGACACATCTACGAATAATCAAATCAGGACCTGTGCAAAAAAGATCATGACCAACCTAAGAGTAATTAGCACTCTTTGTAATAATTTTTCGCTTTTCATGTGGTGACAAATGAGATAGTAACTTCCTAGTAGCCAGATAGTTTGCCATATCTGCAAACCATGGGGTATTGACAGAAAGGGAAAAGAGATGCTCATCTAGGAAACTATCATTTACAGGGATATCATCATCCTCATTCTTTATTTGGGAAAGAAATTCAGCTACTACATTATTCTTTCCAGGTCGGTCAAGCACAATAATATTAAATTCTTGTAATAACAAGAGCCACCTAGTCACTCGACCATTAGTTATAGGTTTATTCATGAGGAACCTAATGGCAGAATGATTAGTCTGTACAAATACTTCATAACCTGTAATGTAATGATGATAATAGCATGAACAACTGCTAAGAACTCTTTCTCAGTGACTGTGTAGTTCAACTCAGCAGGGGACAAGTTCTTGCTTACAAAATAAATGGCATAGGACTGTTGGTCCTCTTTCTACCCTAATACCCCTCTGATTGCAGTGTTGGAGGCATCGGTGGACATATGAAATGGGAGAGTCCAATTGGGCCCTTTAAGAATTGGTTCCACTGACAGCTTGGTTTTCAGGGTTTCAAAGGTAGTTTGACAATGCTCAGTCCAAACAAAATCAGTATCTTTTATCAATAATCCAAACATAGGTGCAACAATCTTTGTAAAATTTTCAATAAACCATCGGTAATATCCAACATGTCCAAGAAATATTCTCACCTCTTTCTGAGTCTTGGGGGGTGGAAGTCTAATACTGACTTCGATCTTTGTAGGATCAACTTTTATTCCTTCATATGAAACATGATGTCCTAGAACCACTCCTTCAGTTAGCAACATTTTACATTTTTCATGACTTATGGATAGGCTCATTTCCTGACATCTGATGAGGAATTTTTCTAAGTTGTCTAAGGCTTCCTGGTAAGTGTTGCCAGAAACTGTGAATTCATCCATCTAGACCTCCAAACAATCATGAATAAGATTGGCAAATATCCCTAATACTGCTCGTTGAAATGTGGCAAGATCATTACACAAGCCAAATGGTAAGACCCTATAGGCATAGGTTCCCCAAGGACAAGTAAAGGTAGTCTTGTCCTGTTCCTTGGGTGCTATAAGAATCTGGTTGTACCTGCTATAACCATCTAGAAAGGAGAAATACTGCTTTCTGGACAAGGTATCTAGAACTTGGTCAATGAAAGGAAGAGGAAAGTAGTCTTTCAAAGTGGCCTTATCGAGTTCCCGGAAGTCAACACAAATTCTCCATTTCACGGTCACTTTCTTTGGAACTACTACTAGCGGGGATACCCACTTACTATTGGAGATGGGATAGATAAATCCGACATTTAACAACTTTTGGATTTCCTCCTTGACTATGTCTTTGAGTGTTGGGTTCATCCTTTTCTGGGTTTGCCTAACATGTGTTACTTCCCCTTGGGTGTATATATGATGGATGCATGTGTCAGGATGTATACCCTTCATGTCAGTGTATTCCCAGGAAAATGCTCCTGATTGTTCTTTAAGGATATCTACTAATTGTTTCTATTGGTCTGTATCTAGCCCAGAGTTTATATGTAAAAATTTCCATGGACTAATCTCATAGGGCATAGTATAAGACATGGCAGACTCATCTGTTTCTAAAATAAAAGATGTCGAAGACAAAATGGATCGATCTAATTGTTCTTGAAATTCTTCCCCAAACATGTACTCAAATTGGGGAAAAGACTGTCGAAAATCCACACATGTAATAGCAGAAATGAATTGGTTTAGCACATTTTCTGGTGTATGCTCCTGAAGTGCCCTTGCATGGTCACTAGGCAATATGGGTTCTTCCCAGTCTTCGTTCTCATATGGAAATTCAAGCCACCACAGATTCTCCATAATAGGTTGAGTTGGAGGGTAAATGGTGAGCTTCTGGATAGAGAGACCATTTGAGATGGTCATTTCTCCTTCTCTAAAACCAATAAATGCATTGGCTGTGGCTAGCCAAGGTCTTCCCAAAATAACAGGATGGCCTCGGGCAGGATCCTTTGAATGAATGACAAGAAAATCTACAGAGTACTCCCATGAGGCTAAAGTAACCATGACATCATCTAAAATCCCTTCAGGTGTAACCCTAGTCTTATCTGCTAATTCCAAAATGGTTGGGGTAAGCCAAAGAAGAGGTTGTAACTGTAATCGTTCCAAGGTAGTAGCAATCATAACATTGATGAATGCCCCTAGGTCTATGAGAGTGTTTTCTATGGAGACCTCCTTAATGGTTATGGTCACTACGGGGTTTCCTGGATTCCCATACTTTGCTAGCTTTGGCTGCTCTGATATGTACTCAGAGAGTCCTCCTACCAAATGTACTGTAGGAGGGTCCTTTTGCTTCCTACCTGGCTTCTTGATACACAATTATTTGACTACCTTACTATATATTGTAATGTCTTTAATGGCTTGAAGTAGGGGACTTTTGACACAAATATTTTTCAATTCATTCAAAATGTCAAATCCCGGTCGGGTGGTAGGTTTCTCGATTACCAGTCGGTCTGGATAAGGAGGGACCTTCGTAATTTGTGAAGGTTCATTTTGGTGAAACTTGGGTTCTTGATTCTTTAGGATAATAACATCTTCTCCCCTAGTGTCATCCGTGGGTTGTTGGGTGGTTTCTTCTTCTTCTTCTTCCTGGATGACTACTGAAGGTATTTGCCTATCTAGAACTTTTCCCGATCTTAGTTGAATTTCCTGTAATGGAACAGGAGTAATAACATATGTCGGGAAGGCCTGCATATCAACATTGTTAAGAGGTTGAGGGGGCTTATTATTGGGATTCAGAACTGGCTGTGACGGTAATAGTGTCAGTTTTGGGGAGCTTGCATTTTGAAATTGGAGCGGTTATTGTTGTGGGATAGGAGGTAAAGGTGGTGGAACAAAACCTGGCAAAGGCTATAGAGTGTTTGATGAGAACTGAGAATAAGGATGGTTGTACATAGGAATAGGTGGAGCTTGAGGGTTTCCTTGGTTGTGTCCTCCCCTCCATTCTTGAATCCAAGGATGTTGGTACTGAGTAGACCAATTTTTCCAACCTGGTGAGTTCCACTGTTGTTGTTGATAATAGGGTGGAACTTGGGACTGTAGATCTGGGTATGTGGGTTGATTCCTAGGCTGCCATGGCCTCCTAGGTGCATAAGAAGACTCCCCAAGATCTTCACTCCTATAGATGGCTAATAAACCGAGCAATGATGGACATTTTTCGGTCACATGGTCTTCTGTACAGAAGCCACAAACTGAAATGTTATCTAGTGGGCACTCCCTTGAGGAATGCTTCCTCCTGCATCTTGGGAAATATATGCTCATTGCTGCATTTTCCTCCTCCTGTTTCTTTTTGAGTTTAAGGGTATCCAACTAGGAACCTATTATGCTTAAGATGTCAGTCTTGAATTTTTCTAAAAGGTTCCCTATCTCTGCTCTTGTAATACCACCTGAACTAAGTGGTTTTAAGCTTCTATTGTAAGGGTCCCGAACATTCTTCCCTGTTTTGGCTCTACTCCTTGAGTAGTTTTTACACATTTCACATATTTCAGAAAATGGTTTATGAGAAATATCACTTGATGCCATTAGGTTAAGCATCTCTAAATATTCTTAGGGAATTCCCTTAAGAAAAAGAGCCCTAACTACATCCTCTGGGAGGTCATGGTATTTTGACTTCTGGGAGATATAACCAAATCTTTCCATATAGTCTTTAAGGGTCTCGTCTTCTAACTGTTGGACTTTAAAGATGTCATTACGAGACTCTTTGGTCTTGCAGTAGTCTTGGTACTTCTTAAGAAATATGTCTTTCATGGATTCCCAAGACCTAATACTGGATTCTCCCAACCCCATGAACCATCTTAGTGCAGATTCTTTGAGGGTGGTAGGAAAGAGTTTTAATTTCTGGGCACCTTGCACATAGTTGTAGCTCCTGCACAAGATGTCAAATTCAAATAGAAAGGTGTCTGGATCTTCACTGTTTTTACCATAAAAGGTAGGCAGTGCTGAGAGAGGAATATTCTTCATGTTGACATTTAGAGTGGTGTCTAAAATCGGAAACCTGAAGGTAGTTTCGGTTTGGTTTCCAGTTTCTTCTTCCTCTCTGTGTCTGACATTGTTATGGTCCTCCTGATCACCCATATTGGCTTGGTTTCCAAAAAGAGAGTACCTAAGTGGTTTTATTTTTGAAGAGAAAAAGGTTTCTCTTTGATGAAAAGGTCTTCCTACTGATTGGATGTTTGGGACTCTACTCGAGCCGGTTGACATTATTGGTGCCAAAATTTCTGTGTCAATTTGAGAGATAATTACATTGGTTGAGCTACCAAACAAAAGATTCACATGTTTAGGGTCTATGATATCTTTAAAACTAGGGTCCCCTAGTGGTGGTGTAAAAGAAAAGGTTGTATTGTTTGGTTTTGTGGAAGACTCGAGTGGTCTTGCCTCTTGTCCTAGTATGATTCATGCTTCAATTTCTTGTTCTATAGTGCTCCCTATGTTAGTCCCTTCAGAGATTATTTTAGCTCTTTGGGTTGAGCTAGCTCCTGTTTTTCGATATCGGTCTGTGGATTTTATGAGCGGAACGTTCCTTCCCCCAAAGAGATCGGAAGGAACCTTGGTTGAAAGGTATGATTTTGATTTAATGTATCTACCTTGTGGGTCTCTAGGCCTATTCATGAAAGAAAGAAAAAACAAAAAGAAAAAGCTACCATTTGATTCCTAGGTCTATTCATGAAAGAAAAAAAAAAAAAAAACTACTATTGGGTTTGGGGGAACTTGCTATAGCAGATGCGCAGTTTCTTACCTCTCGTCTTAAAGTCCCCCCACCACCAAACTAATTCTAAGGTCTAAGGATGATCTAATTCCTAAGACAACTCCCCGACAACGATGCCAAAATGTTAGGTGCTTTATATGTACTAAAAAAGACACTAAACTATCTAGGGATAATCTACTCAAGCTAACCTATCTAATGAACAAACCCTACTAAGCAAATTGAAACTATGTAACCTAAGTACTTTTGGGCCAAGGAATGATGGATAGTTCCTAAGAAAGCGAATGGAAACTCTATGTAAAGAAAACTAGTTCATGACAGTAAGCAAAGGTAAACTACTAAGCATACTAAGCAAATGATGAAAACAAACTACCTTTATCTTGCCAACCAACATTCAATGAGAAACTACCCTATGAAAGCAAATAAATAAGCAAGTAAGAAAAAACACCTAACTAACCTATTAAAGCAAATAGACAAGCAAGCAAAAGCACCTAACTAACCTATTAAAGCAAATAGACAAGCAAGCAAAAGCATAAAGCAAAAGACAAGTAAGCAAAGACTTCTCATTGAACAACTACCTAGCCTAAGAGGCAAGTGAACTAAATGCCTAATGCAAAACTATTTCTCTTGCGTGAAAGGAAGTTTAAATGCTCGATGCAATGCATGAAAGGAAATCTATTCTATTGAAAGCAAGAAAGACTACCAACTAAACTTATGAAAGCAAGAAACTATCTTTTCTAATCTACGAAAGCAAGAAACTATCTTTAATCTATGAAACACTCAAATGTAATGTTGGTGGTTGTGTGAATGCCTTCGGTGGTGACAGATGATATCTCGATGAAATTTGACAACAAAGGACAGTTCTAATGGTATAATCTCAATACTAATTTCAATGGCAAAATGAAAGGTGTGAAGTAAACAGTCCAATGAAAACTTAGCCATGATAAAAGTAATGTTAAATACCATGCATATTCATGTACAAACCATCAACATCACAACAAGATCATCATTATCTAACTAAGGAATTTGATTGCATTTTAATCTATGAAAGGAAATTGTGTGAAAAAAAACTATACTATGTCTAGTTTAATCATTCAAGCTATGATAAGAAAATGACTGAAAACAGAAATTAAAAACATGATATTAAAAAGTGAATTGACAATTACATTTAACCAATAACTAAGCAAGTGAAATCTATCTAAAGCTGAAGTAAGCAAGCTATGATTCAAAAACTAGAAGCAAATCTACCCATCCATCAATCTTTGTCAGAAGAAACTCAGATCAAAACTATGCTCTGTTCTAATTAAAAATCTGTTCTAAACTTGATTGTAAAAATATAAAAGAAAGCACAATTTAACATCTACGTTGCACACGGGGTTAGTATAGTGAGAGAGAGACTTGCAAGCCTTTTCTAATCTATGAAATCAACACATACTAACACATATCATCATCTAACCTGCAAAAAGAAGTAAAACAGTAAGCTACAACAAACTAATTAGCACAATAAAAATATACATGTACAAAAAATGAAAAGAGAGCAATTTAAATTAGGAAATGAAAAATAAACATGAAGACAGTTACCAGACTGCTAGTGGGCCCTCCAGCAAGTCGTGGTCACTCTCTAAAATCACACCACGACCTCAGCAGGCCAAATTCACCATAAAAATCCAAAAACGCTGTTTTGGCACTATTTTGGCAATGTAAAACTAGAAACAGAGCAAAATCGTTTTTTTGGCAATTCTGATGCTTATGCTACTTGGTTAACAATCTAATGAGCATCCTATTGGTATTTATAAGCTTACAACCCAGGTGGTCGACCACAGGAGGGTCGAACCACCTCTAAATTCGGCAAATTACATTAAATTCATCCATAACTAACAAAACGGAGGAACCCAATAAGCGCCCTCTTTGGACAACTGGAATCGAGTTGTATTGAGCTTAGTAGCTAGAGGGGGAAATGAAAAACAAAACCCATGTGCTCGATTTGTCCACCACTGGCCGCTAATACCATAACCGCCAACTTGCCTTGCGTTTTTGTGCAATACTGGGTGCCCGAACGAGTGCCGGATCGAGTACCAGAACAAGTGCCAGATCAAGTGCCGGAACAAGTGCCGGACCAAGAAACATGGTGATTTTTTCCCTGTAACAGCAGAAAAACATGAATTAACTCTTGGAAACCATAAAATATGATAAATTAAACTTGATTGAATCACAAAACATGAATTATACGTACCTCATGCCGATTATATCATTTTACCATAAAATTCTTCAAAAAGCTCATTTGAAAGATAAAAACGCATATATACATATGGCAAAAAGTGTATAATAACGTCATGAAGATGATCATATATTGGGCCCAACAAACCTAGTATTAGGTCGATGTGTGATTCCAAACCTAAATTCAACGTGGAGATAGCATGTGTCACTCTTAATTAATAATAATAATAATAAATTAAGTAAATAAAATTTGTATATGTCCACTCTAACCCGTTTTAGAATGCGAAAGGAAAGATTTATACATCCTTCTCGACGCTTCATAAAACCAAAGTTAAGATGGGTCTATCCTACTTTCTTAAAAACACTGAAATAAAAAACAAAGTCTTAATTGACATCTAAAACCTTTATTAATTAGAAAAAAAAATAACTCTAATTAATTTTTTTAAATACTTTAAAGATATTTCATATATTACTCAAAACCCAAATGTAAAACATTAACAAATCATAAATGACCGAAATCAAAATCACATGAATCGAAACATGGATATGGTAAAAAAGGTGCTTTTATAAAAAAATATTAAATTTCACTCTATGAAAATAAAAAAATATTAATTAGAGCTCTTACTTACAATAACAAAATTTTAAATATCTAACTCGTGAAGTTTGTCTAACAATAGGATACAAGAAAAAGTAACATTTGACTCCCTTTACAAAGTTTGTCCAAACAAACAATTAAAAGTGTTTACATAGAGAAATGAAAAAATCCCAACTTTTTGCTACAGGGATTTTGGTATAACTTTCTCTTAATGGCACGAATCTAACTATATCAAGTAGTTCTAGGAAGTTTCTCATTATTAGAAATAACTCTTATTTGTTGTGTAGTTGTCACAAGAGTTGTGGTTTTGTGCAATTTTAGTATGTACTTGTTGTGTGGTTGTCACAAGAGTTGTGGTTTTGTGCAATTTTAGTATGTACTTGTTGTGTAGTTTTCACATGAGTTGTGATTTTGTGCAAGTTTAGTATGTGTTTTGTAATGTTTTAGTAATATTTTGTGTTGTTGCTAAGATGAGCATAAGAAAAGCTTGGGGAGTGAAGAATGTTATTAGAAAAGTTTGAGTAAAACTTTTGTCTTTAAAGCCATTCTCATATCATTACAAGGAGCACATGGGAATATAAAGATACATCTTTGAGAGTGGACGTTCTACCTTCGATGGGGTTTTTACCACAATAACTTTGATGTTCCATTATTGTAATGTTGTTTTCCCTATTTATTTATTAATGGTTGTATTAGGCATTATTTATTTTCTGCAAAATTTTTACATGATATTAGAGCCATCATGGGCCTAATCTCTCTCACAAGGGAGATTTGTGGATTATATTTGTAGTTTATTCCTTTGCTTGTGGAATCCTTTATAGAGAAGGACATTGTTGTATCTATGTGAAGTCATGAGAGAGACATCTAGTGGGAGAAAAGTACATGTTTGTGCCAGTTTGCACTCATAATAATGCTTGAACTTGGACATGGTGAGTAGCACACGGTTACAAAAAAACATTGGGGGGTTTTCTTGTTGGTGTTGTGTGCATTTTAATTTAGTGTTGGTAATAAAAATGTCTATATGAGAATATCAGAGTTTCACAAAATACATGTGAGAAGCTATTGAAAGGGTAGTTATGAGTTATTGTAAAAAATGTTACAACATGGTACACAGTGCATGGTGCTTGATTACATAGTGCATGTTTGTAAGTTTCAAGGAGAGGACAAAGTAGAGGTCATGGTTGTAGTCACACACCCGACCCCCTAAGTAGCCTTTTAAGGGATGGGGGTATAAATTTTCCTCTTTCCTACAACCTCTCTTTTTTCCTTGAATATGAGCACAATTTCCTTCTTCTCTCCGAGAGGTTTCCAATGACTATAAACTCGTTTGAAACCGAGTTATGATTCGAAAGTTATGGCTCCCTAAACTTCTCAGGGTGTCGTTGGTCAAAGGCCATGTGGCTCCACCTCATTCATACCCAACCTACATGGCACTGACACGACCTTGGTCGTCATCCTCTAGCGATGACATGGCCACTGGAGGGGAGGTTGCAGAGGATATCTCCCAGGACTTCGTGGCTAACAGGCCTTCGACCCCTTCGATATTCTTGTACAAGTCTACAAACTTCCCCAGAGTTTTGAAGTCTGAAGGACTCTTTCCACTCCAAAATCTATGGTGGAGATTCTATCCACCCTTGGATATGATGGCTAAGATTCATCTGTGCTTAACACATGGCTTAAAATTGACAAGGGGGGATGGGACCCACACTTAATTCGTGCCCAATCCCACAACACCGTATTATCATGGTGTACGTGCCCTGTCCAATCAAGGTTGGACACTACACATGAGAATTTTGGCACTTCGGCATTTAATGCACCATCCTATATCCTCGCATCTCCTAGAGTCCTGGAGTTCGAAAGTTCTAGAACTCCTTCCACGTACTCCGACCTTTGGCGCTTCAGAGTTTTTCCTGTGCACCAACATGTCAAATCTCCCAGAGCCCTGAAGTCTCGGAGTTCTGAAGTTTCGGACTCCCGAAGTAAGACTTCGTCGAAGTACGTATGTTGTCCTTTCACTAGTTGATCGAACAGTCGGGAAGGGCCCCCAACAGATCCTTAGATCAACGACTCACTAAGTCTCTGAATTCCTCTCCTTGATCTGATGGTTGGTGGGATTTCTCCACTTCGGGATTTCGCGACCTCGCATCCATTATAGGTATTATCCCATTTAAGTCCTGGAGGGTTACCTACTAGAAAGGTCATAAAGGGGATACGACTGCCTGTTGTTGATCAATGTTATCGATTACACTATCCTTCCATTAGGCCCGATCTAATGGTTGAGAGAGATCCTGAAGGGTCCTTAGATCTATGGCTCATGTTACTTCGTGGCTTCAACATTCGGGAGTTCCGGTCGTTTAATGCCTTTTCACTCTCAGAGTGAGTCAACACCGAATTTGACCATAACGTATATCCAACAGTTGGGAAAGATCCCGATGTTTCTTGGATCTACGACTTAGTAACTTTGTGACCGAAAAGCTGGTTGGGGTTTAACGATAAAGCGGATCCCACGACAATGGATAGAAAATTTCCAATTTTCAATCAATTGTCCAGTCACTGTTTTGACAGGTTACCTTTGATAGGATTTTAATGTTGTTAGGTTCCAACATCCCGAAGTCTCATACCTCCGAAGTCTCAAAGCCCAGAAGTCTTATCTCCCTTTTATCATAGCGCAACATTTCAGGGTCCCCGTCATATGGGGCTTTGATGAGCCCCCAAGGGATACACTCTTAGATCTTATCCGAGATTTGGTTAAGGCCGCAGACTTGAGCCTGCGGTCACTAGGGGGAAAATGGTTTGAAGTAAGCACCCTTCGTTTACCTAACTCAAATTCTATAATCAAGAGAAAGGTAGTTTCGAGGGATCAACAGGACTGGAGTAGTCCCACAGAGTCTGTCCCGACTCTACCTCTATGGATTTGTTCTTTGGGAAATCCCTTGAGGATTTCCCAACCCACACATGGGTCGAATCCTTATGTCCCCAAATTCAGTTAAAATCCCATTGCTAGTAGTTCTCCGTTTCTAAACAGAGGTAGAAAGACACCATCTACAAAATATGACATTCACACTTTACTTCAAATTTCCTAGGTTGCTAGGCCATCAAAGACACAATTCTATCATTCAAACAATATAACATATTTTTCCATTATTTAACTCAAGAAGATACATATTACAACAAATCAATCAAGACTATATGAAGCTTAGAGTCACACTTATCTGAAATTGGAAATTAGTTGGAAATTGATGAAAGGGGTGCTCTTTTCCACCCAAACATAGGCACAATTTTATCTTTGAGTATTCCTCAACTGGCCACCCCCTAGATATACCATGATACCATGAGATAGATGTAGTTTTCCTTTTTTCCTTAGATACAACAATGGACAAAGGTTACTCTCCTTTTCCCACAGGGTCCTGGCAGTTCAGTTTTCTATCCACCAAGCAAGGGAGTCTGTTGTGTTTTCTCACTCAATCAATGCATCTACATTTATCAGCTCAATAGAAAACATTGTCCAAGTGCTCTTGTACCTAGAACAATATATATTTCTCAGTTCTCCTCATGACCAGAGAGCCTCACACGCTCTGCTTTTTCTCGAGTGGTATCTCCACCCATTCGTGTGTATCCTCTACCCTTTGCCCATGATTTTTCAAAATTTTCTTTCCTTTCCAACAAGATTTTGTGGGTCAGTTAAGGAAGTTTCCAAGTAGGTAATATACCCATCTCCTCATTTATTCTTGATGAATATTTCCCAACTACCTGCTTGACTGGTAATTAAATTTTCTGGGCTAGAAGATTGTTTTGGGTCCGAGCAATTTATATCCAACAATGTACTGGTCTGGTAGGGTCATCTCAACCATCATTAGTTCCCTTTACCATCCCCTCTCATGCATCATGATCCATACTATCCACTTCCTTTCAGCAGTTGTGCCACAATTTCCCCTTTTTTTATTTAGTAACATAAAAAATATATATACAATACCTTTAATAACAAGGTTCATTGTCTTTTCCAAAATTCTCATGACCGGGATGTCCACGATATTTTATCCAAATATAATTATATTTACAAGTTGGGGGAAACATGGGTGTTACAATCCCCTCCCCCTTAAAGGAACATCATCCTTGGTCTTCTACCTTTCGTTGTGGTCTTTATGTATAGAAGTGAACAAAAACGGGTATGGTTGTTTCATGGCATCATCCAATTACCATGTAGCTTCACCTGGACCAAAGTGTTTCCATTGCACCTTGACCTGTGCAATGGTTCTATTCCTGATTGGAATGTCTTTCTTGTCTAGTATGCATTGGGGTTCTAGTAGGAATTCTCCCTTTGGTTCCACCTGGATCACAAACTAGTCAAATATATGATTATAATCATGTACATATTTCTTCAACAATGAAACATGGAAAACATTGTGTGCTTTCATTGTGGGAGGAACTACTAGTCTATATGCTACAGTTCCCACTCTATCCAAAATTTCAAAGGGCCCAAAAAACTGAGGTGCCAGCTTGGCACAAGTTCCCATTCTCAAGGAACTTCTTCTGGGTCTAATCCGGAGATACACATGATCCCCTACTTTGAACTCCCTAGGAGTCCCATTTTTTTCTGCATAGCTCTTTTTCCGGTCTCGGGCCACCTTCAAATTCTATTTTATTCAAACTACTTGTTTTTCCATTTTATTTAATAGGTTTGGATCGAGTGTTATTCTGTCCATTGAGTTATTCCAACTTATTGGAATGTTGCATTGCCTACCATAGAGAGCCTCAAAAGGACTAATCTTCAAGGATTCCTAATAGCCATTGTTATAAGAAAAATCTACTAGGGGTAGGTAGTTTTCCCACTTCTTGGGATGATGCATCACATGAATCCTTAACATGTCCTCTAGAACTTGGTTTACCCCTTCTGTTTGTCCATCAATTTGAGGGTGATAAGTCATACTAAATAGTAATTTAGTTTCAAAACTAGAAAATAGATATTTCCAAAATTTTGAAGTAAATTTTGTATCTCGGTCTAATGTGATTTCTTTAGGCATGCCATGCAGTCTAAATATTTCTTTCCTGAAAATATTGGCAATATCTATTGCCTTGAAAGTGTACCTTATGAGGATGAAGTGAGCAGCCTTGCTCAGCTTTTCCACAACTACCATAATGGCATTATTCTCATTGGTTGATTTAGGTAGTCTGGTGATAAAATCCATGGAGATGGTTTCCCATTTCCATTTTGGACTTGGTAAGGGCTGCAACATCCCTACTGGATGTCTATGCTCCACCTTATCCTACTAACATTCTAATCACTTGGCCAAGTAGTTAGCTAAGTCCTTCTTCATTCCCAACCAATAAAATATTTTCTTGGTGGTTGTGATCATTTTATAATAACCAGGGTGACCAGTGTATGGTATTTTATGTAGTTCATCCAGTATGAACCTCTTCGATTCGTCACAATCTGGAATATACAACCTACCTTTGTAAGTTAGTAGGCCATCATTCAACAATTGATAGCCCTCATACTTCATCCCTGTGGGCTCTTTCTCTAAGTATGATTTCACAGTTTTGAGAAACTCATATGTTCCCTATGCACTTTTAACTCTCTCTTGGATGTCTGATTCATAGGTACTCATAGCTGCCAAATGAATCACCTTCATACTTATACTGATGGCATCAACCACTCTATTTTCATTTCCCTTAATATGTTTGATTTTGAAATCAAAATCACTAAGGAGAGCCATCCACCTAGCCTGTCTAGCATTGATTTTTGGCTGATAAAACAAGTATATCAACCCACTATGGTCTATCATAAGTACGAATCTTCTTCCTAAGAGGTAATTCCTCCACATTTTTAAATCATGTGCTATGGTAGCCAATTCTAGGTCATGTGTCACATAATTGATTTCATGTGCATTCAATTTTCTGGATTCATAACTGATTACATATCCTTCTTGCATGAAGACTCCTCTGAGTCCCTCTTTGTTGGCATCAGTACATACCATGAATTCCTTGTCTAGGTCTGCAATTTTCAACACTAGTGCATTGGTTAAAAGGTGTTTTAATTGGTGAAAACTCTCTTCACATTATGTGGTCCAAACAAATTTAACTCCCTTTTTCTGTAGGGAGGTGATTGGGAAACCAATCTTGGAAAACCCCTTTATGAACCTTCTATAGTATCCTACTAGGCATGTAAAGGATTTGATATCATATAAGTCCTTTGGTGTATGCAAATCCATGATGGATTTGATCTTTCTTGGGTCAACTTCCACTCCTTCCGCAGTGATGACATGGCCTAAGAAATGGACTTGTTTATGGAAGAAGTCACACTTACTAAAATTTGCATAGAGCTTGTGTTCTCTCAGCACTTGAAGCACTAACTTGAAGTCTTCTTCATGCTCTTCCCTGCTCTTAGATTAGATCATAATGTCATCTATAAAAACCAACACAAATATGTCCAAGCATTTGATGAGTACATTATTCATTAGGCACATAAAGGTGGTTGGTGCATTGGTAAGCCCAAATGGAACCACCACAAATTCATAGTGACCACATATCTTCCTAAAGGTTTTTTTATGGATGTCTTCATCCTTAATTAGGACTTGAAGGTACCCCGACCTTAAATCAATCTTATAAAATATTGTAGCACCCCTCATATGGTCAAACAAGTCATCAATTTTGGGCTAGGGACACTTATTCTTAATGGTCATCTTGTTGAGTTGTCTATACTCTATGCAAAACTGGAGTGTGCCATCCTTCTTCTTCGCAAATAAGGTTGGTTCTCCCCAAGGGGACACACTAGGTCAGATGTAACCCTTTTCCGACATCTCATTTAGCTGCAGCTTGAGCCCTGTTGGGTATGTGTTATATTCTTTGCATGTGTTTGTGTGGGCACATCAAATATGACAACTACGTTTGACGATCCCTCTAGTAGTTCTCTATGTGTTGTGTGTACTGGGTGCTTTCCTAGCGGGGTCCTAGGGGGGGCAAGTATTCCCCCCCTGGTTAAGTGCAGTGTTTGGGGCAGCGCCCCAAAATAATTTTTTGGGGGGTTTTTGCTATTTTTAGTGGATTTTGCTATTTTTAGAGGTTTTGTAAATTAATCCCAGATTAAGGGATTAGGGTTTTGGTATCTACGTAATACATAAAAACATTGTATATATATTGTATGGTGAACGGTGAAAATCGATATAATGAATATAAGAAAGGTTTTTCCGGTTGAGGGTTTCCGATATAAAATCTCTGTGTACTCTATGTATGAGCCATTGATTAAATTATGTTTTGCTTAAGAATCTATATGCATTGATTTACTTCATAGGTTTAAAACTTACATGCGGTATCAAAGCTCGTTTTTGGCTTCAAAGGGACGCCTTTGTTGTTGAGGGTTTGGATCGGTCTTGATAGATCACGTTTATCTTGGGTCTGTGATAAACCTGGGTTTAGTGGGAGATTTTGCAGTGGAGATTCGAGTATAGAAAGAGGAATGGCGAGCTCATCTAGAATCTAGATAGAGAAGTTCAACGGTAAAAACTTTGAGCTATGGAAGCTCAAGATGGAGGACCTTCTTGTAGACAAAGAACAATGGATTGCTGTGGATCCTGGTACACAGATTACTAGTACACCGTCTACTAGCACATAGGCTACTGGTACACAACCTACTAGTACACAAACTACTAGTACACCAGCTACTGGTATGTCGAAGGAAGATTGGGAGAAGTTGGATAGAAGAGAAAGGAGTACTATTCGACTCTTCCTGGCAGATTCAGTTTTGTTGAATGTCTCAGGAGAATCTACAGCCAAGGAACTATGGGATAAGTTGGGGAATTTGTATCAATCAAAGTCCCTGGTAAACAAGTTTTTTCTTCGAAAGAAGTTGTATCATCTTAGGATGGAAGATGGATATTCTGTGACAGAACATCTAAATGCCTTTAATACTCTGGTAAGTCAACTTTTCTCTGTTAATATTACGATTGCAGAAGAGGATAAGTGTATTACTTTGCTATGTTCTTTGCCAGACTCTTGGGATAATTTGGTTGTAGCAATTGATAGTACCACTCAATCTACATTGAAGTATGAGGATGTAGTTTCATCCTTATTATCTGAAGAGATGAGGCGGAAAAGCATGGATAGTTATAGTAGCACAGATGCTTCATTTTTAAGAGGTCATACCCAAGACAAGAATCTTGGTAAACCTTCGGGGGGGAGATCTAAATCTACAGGTAGATCTAAGTCTCCAAGAAAATCTTGGAGGAAATGTTGGAAGTGTGGTAAAACAGGGAGTTATAAGAAATATTGCAAGTCTAAGAAGGTTGATAAACCAAAGGGATCTGATAGTACCTCTTCCACAGAGGCGAAAACCTCCACTAAAGAAGGAGGTGATGTTTACTAGTACACATGCAGACCATGATTTATGGTTGATCGACTCAGGTGCGTCATACCATATGACTCCTCACAGGGAGTGGTTCTCTGAATATGAAAAATACGATGGTGGTGATGTACTCCTAGGAGATGAATCGACAACAAAAATCTTGGGACGTGGAAGGGTTAAGTTGCTGCTAAAATATAGAAGGATTAGAACTCTCCCTAGGGTTTTGCACATTCCAAAACTAGCCAGGAGCCTAATATCTGTAAGAAAGATGGATGATGCAGGAGTGGATACTGTATTTGGAAAAAACACTTGCAAGATGGTATGAGGAGTGATGGTGTTGATGAGGGGAGTTTGGTGTGGAACTCTGTACAAGTTGCTGGGAAGCACTTACACTAATGGGTGTAATAGTTTTGTTGTCCCTGAATAGAGAAATAAAGAAGACAAGACCAATATTGTCCCTGGAAAGAAGACCGTGCTGTGGCATCAAAGACTGAGAAATATTGGAGAAAAGGGCCTTCAAACACTACATCGTAAAGGTATGGTTGAAGGTATGTCTAATTTCACTCTGGATTTTGATTTATGTGAACATTGCATATATGGTAAACATAATCGAGTAAGATTCCCATCTGGTGCTACAAGAGAAAAGGGGATCTTAGAGTTGATGCACAATGATGTGTTTGGACCTGTTCCTGTTCCATCCCTAGGTAAATCTGTGTATTATGTTTCATTCATAGATGATTTTTCAAGGAACACATGGATTTATTTTCTTAGAAATAAATCTGAGGTATTTGATAAATTTAAAGAGTTTAAGGCTCTGGTAGAAAATCAGACAGAGAAGAAAATAAAGGTATTGAGAATAGATAATGGTGGAGAATTTTGCGGAAATGAATTAGAAGAATTCTGTAATAAGTATGGTATAGCAAGGCAGAAGACTACTCCATACACTCCTCAGCAGAATGGAGTTGCAGAAAGGATGAACAAGACACTGATGGAAAAAGAAAGGAGCATGCTCAGCGGTGACGGGTTAGGACAAGAATTCTGGGCAGAGGCAGTGGGTACAACATGTTACCTGGTCAATCGATCACCTTCATCATCGTTGGATGATAAAAATCCACACGAGGTATGGTCTGGAAAGAAACCCTCTCTTCAACATCTTAGAGTGTTTGGTTGTGATGCTTATGTACATGTTCCAAAGGAAAATAGGAGTAAGCTGGATAAAAAGGATGAAAAGTGTATCTTTATTGGTTATAAAGATGGTGTGAAAGGTTATAATCTTTGGAACCCAAAAACCAAGAAGATTGTTTACAGTCGAGATGTTGTTTTCAGAGAGGTAAAAGATGTGTCCAAATAAGAATTCCTACCAATGCAAGACGAACCTGAGAAAATAGAGCTTGAGTTGGATGATTGAAAATATGAATCATCTGAAGATAAAAGGCAACCAAAAAGGTATAGTCCACCTAATTTTCGTTCCAATTTTTCTTTATCTATTACTAATGATGATCTCGGAACTGTCAGGGAAGCAGTGAATTCAGAGGATAGTAAACTTTGGAAGAAGGCCGTGGTTGAAGAAATGGATGCCTTGGATAAGAATGAGGCATGGGATATAGTTGAGTTGCCAGCTGGAAGAAAATCTGTTGGTATAAAATGGTTGTTTAAGAAGAAATTTAATGCACAAGGTAAAGTGGAGAAATACAAAGCTCAGTTAGTAGCAAAAGGTTATTCCCGGGTAGAGGGAATTGACTTTAGTGATATTTTTTCTCCTGTTGCCAAGTTAACTTCTATTAGATTTCTTTTATCTATTGCTGCTGCTTTTGATCTTGAAGTGGAACAGATGGATGTGAAGAAAACATTCCTACATGGGGATCTGGAAGAAGAAATCTACATGAAGCAGCCATAAGTATTTGTAGTGAAGGGAAAGAAAGAGTTGGTCTGTAAGCTAAAGAAGTCACTATATGGTCTGAAGCAATCACCTATGATGTGGTACCAAAAGTTTGACACATACATCCTTGGATTGGGATTTGTAAGAAGCAGGACTAATCACTGTGTATATTCCAAGCAGGTTGGTAATCACTTCATTTATGTAGTGTTGTATGTTGATGACATGTTGTTGGTAGGAAATAACATGGATGTTATCAAGGAGGTGAAATTGCAGCTATCCTCCAAATTTGACATGAAGGATCTTGGTGCTACTAACTTCATTCTGGGAATGGAAATTAAAAGAGATCATGCAAACATGAAACTATGGTTGAATTAGAGAAAATATGTTGAGACGATATTGCATAGGTTTAATATGCATGGAAGTAAACCGGTAAAGGTTCCTATTCCTATAGGTGTAAAGTTATCTGCAGATCAGTGTCCCAAGACACAACAAGAAGAAGAGGAAATGTCCCATGTTCTGTATGCCAGTGCAGTTGGCAGTTTGATGTATGAAATGGTCTGTACTAGACCGGGCATTGCACATGCAGTGGGAGTTTTGAGCAGGTATATGTCAAAACTAGGGAAGGAGCATTGGACAACAGTAAAGAGGGTCTTCAGGTATCTTCGTGGCACTACCAGTTATGGATTGTGCTACCAAGGAAGACCAGGATTGGACAGAGTGCTGGACATACATGGCTTTGTTGATGCAGACTGAGCTGGAGATATAGATCGTAGAATATCTACAAGTGGGTATGTGTTTAACCTATTTGGAGGAGCAATCAGTTGGATGAGCAAAAGACAGCCTGTAGTGGCACTCTCAACTACAGAAGCTGAATACATGGCAACCACTCATGCAAGCAAGGAAGCAATATAATTACAAAGATTGTGTTCAGGTATTGGGTTGGTACAACAAGCAGTGAAATTAGATTGTGACAGTCAGAGTGCAATCTTCTTGGAAAATAAACCAACTTATCATTCGAAGACAAAGCATAATGATGTTCAGTATCACTTTGTGAGAGACATGGTTGAGGAAAAGAAGGTGTTGCTAGAAAAGGTTGACACTTTGAAGAATGTTGCAGATTCATTGACAAAGTCTGTGAGCACAGAAAAGTTCTCCTGGTGTAGAGCAACAATGGGCATTGCTACCTTAGATTGTTAAATATATAACCCCTTGGACCCCTGGATGCAAAGAAAACAACAAGTGGGAGAATGTTGGTTATGTGTTATATTCTTTGCATGTGTTTGTGTGGGTGGGTCAGATATGACAACTGCGTCTGATGATCCCTCTAGTAGTGCCTTAAGTGTCGTGTGCACTAGGCGCTTTCCTATGGGGGTCCTTGGGGGGGGAGGGGGGGGCAGGTATGCCCCCCCTGGTTACGCACAACGTTTGGCAACAGGCGATAACCCAGGGTAGTGCCCCATTTTTTTTTTTTTGGCGGTTTTTGCTATTTTTAGCGGTTTTGTAAATTAATCCCGGATTAAGGGATTAGGGTTTTTGTATCTATGGAATACCTAAAAACATTGTATATATATTGTATGGTGAATGGTGAAATTCAATATAATGAATATAAGAAAGGTTTTCCCGGTTGAGAGTTTCCGGTATAAAATCTCTGTGTACTCTGTGTATGAGCCATTGATTAAATTTTGTTTTTCTTAAGAATCTATATGCATTGCTTTACTTCACAGGTTTAAAACTTACAAGCCTAGCTAGCTATGGTGTACTCATTCTATAGGGTTCTCTAGACATTGGCACCACTCTAGGTATAAGTTCTATTGAGAAGTCAATATCTCTTCTTGGAGGTAGACCCGACACCTCTTCTGGAAACACATATTTATACTCTCTTAATATAGGATAGTCCTATAGGCTTGGTTTATTTTCCTCAAAATAGTTCAACACTTGTATTGCATACAAAGGACATATGTTTCTGCAATACTTCTTCACTTGAAGGGTTGATATTTGTCTCACTGAGACTGGCTTTTGAATTCCTTGTAGGGTTATTTTCTCCCCTTCCTCACTTTCACATTCTAACACTTTATGGTAACAATCCAATTTGGCTTTATGGGCATCCAACCAATCCATTCCAAGAAGCATGTTATAAGATCCTAAAGGAAGTATATTTAGAGTTTCTTGGGTGGAAAACCCACTAAAAATTAATTTTCCTACTGGTAAGACCTATGTTACTTTTCTTTTTGTCCCAATGGCTAGTTGTACCAGCCATGATTTAGTATATTTTACTGGCTACAAATCAAATTTCTCCATAGTTTGAGGGCCAAGATAACTCATGTTAGAACCATGGTCAATCAAAACATAAACAAGATGGTTGGAAATTGTACCTTCCATCTCCACTACTGAAGCTTGGTGATGAACTTGTCGGTTATCCATCGCTACTTAAATTTTTGGCCTGCTCCTAGCCACATCATTGATTGTGATAGCTTCCTGGATGTTGTAGACACTCCTATTGTCTTGCTACCTATGGGGACAGTCCTCAACAAATGTTATTCTCCGCATCCCCAACATTTCAATGGTTCTCTCCTTTTATCGTCAATCTTTCCTAGGAATGATCCAAAGGGTTTATTTCCACTTGGAGATAGAAAATTATGTTGATACACACTTTAAGTAGGAAGGCTCATCTTAGAGCCTTTCCCAGGGTTCCTAAACCTTGAAGTTTTAAAACCATTCTTCTTGAATCTCAATTTTCTTTCTTTTTTCCAATCCTTATGAGGTTCTTCCCTCTACTTGAATTGCTCATAGCAGTACCTTGCCTTCCTAATGGTGTCTTCTAGAGTCTTGGGTTCATCAAAATCAACTATGTCTTGATAGGTTTGAGGAAGCCTACTAATGAATCATTGCACCTTCACCTTTTCATCCTTGATGTAAGGAACATACCTCAAAAACTCAAGGAATTTGTTGACATATTCATCAATGGTGAGTTGTCGAAGTTTGAGTTCATACAAATCCTTAGTCCTTTCATCATAGTACCTTTTAGATAGGTACTTTTTCTTAAAATAATTTTAAAATTGTTTCCATGAGAACACCTTCTCATGAATTCCTTTCACATTTCTAAGGTCCTCCCACCATATGGAGGCATTTCCATTCAATTTGAATATGGCTATTCGGGCCTTTAAGTTCTTAGAGTAGTCATGGACTATGAAGTACTTATTTAGGTCGAGTATCCAAGCTTTTCCTTCTTCCCCCTTCTTAATATCTCCATCGAAAGTGGGTGGTTTGGATTTCTTAAACTCTTCAGGGTCATGTCGCCTAGAATTTTTCCTCCTCTTTCTACTCCTGTAAGAATGTAAACTAGTCTCACTTCTAGACAATTCCTTGGAGTTGTCAGTTCCCTCACTAGAGGATTCTTTAGTTGAATCCTTTACATCAACATGCCTCTTAGCTCCATGTTGGGCCTTCTTTGAGGTGCTTCTTCTTGTGTTGCTACTTTCAGGGCCATGCTTTTGTATCTTAGGTGGAATTTGGGTTCTCTTAGTATTATGTCTATCCACATTACTGACCATCAGTCCATGTTTCAATTGCCTCTGTATGTCTGATAGGATTTTCAACAAGATTGCATTTATTTCAGTTTTATTTTCTCGTTCTCTCATGATTCTCTCATTTTCTTCTTTAAATCTTTGTAATTCTTCTATAAGGCTTCTTACAATTTTGTCTGAATCTGGAGGGGTTTCCACCACCCTCCTCTCAACATAATCTTCTTCTTTATTGTGGGATATTCCCCCCAACTCATAGTGTGTCACAATATTTACGTTGTAGTTTTCTTTGTTGTCCACTGACTGTTTAAGTGATGATACCAATATTTTATGTTAGTCAACTATCCTCAAATTTGATGAACTACACATGTAATTTTTGTAAGGTAAAATTATCTTCATTATTCCACATATAACAACAATATGCAGTTCATATTCAGAACATGTAAATAGTAGAAGGTCTCACTCTCTTCAGTAGTAAATTTTAATTAAGCTATTATAGGTGGGTAGGGTAGAGTGCCTTGCCCTTAAAGTTTTTTCCACTCTTTCATGAGCCCAAGAAGGACAAGTGTTGTTTCTTGCTCTGATACCAATCTGTCACACACATGACCCCCTAAGTATCCTTTTAAGGGACAAGGGTATAAATTTTCCTCTTTCCTACAACTTCTCTAAGTTCCTCGAATAACAGAACCATTACCTTCTTCTCTCCGAGAGATTTCCAATGACTATAAACTCGTCTGAAACCGAGTTCTAAGTTAAAATTTATGGCTCCCTGAAATTATTAGGATGTTGTTGGTAAAAGGCCATGTGGCACCCACATGGATCCACCTCATTCATACCATCCTACATGACATGGGAACAACCTCGGTCGTCATCCTCTAACGATGACATGGCCACTGGAGGGGCGATTGTAAGGGATATCTCTCGGGCCTTCATGGGTAACAAGCCTTCATCCCCTTCGATATTCTTGTACAAGTCTACAAAATTCCATGGATTTCCAAAGTTTGAAGGACTCTTTCCACTCCAGAATCTATGGTGTATATTATATCCACCCTTGGATATAATGAATAAGATTCATCTGTGCTTAACACGTAGCTTAAACTTGACAAGGGGGGAGGGGTCCCACACTTAAATCATGGCCAATCCCACGACTCCACATTATCATGGTGTATGTTCCTTATCCAATCAAGGTTGGACACTACACACAATAATTTTAGCACATCAACACTTCGGTGTTTAACACATCATCCTATATCCTCGCATCTCCTAGAGTCTCGGAGTCTTGGAGTTTCGAAGTTCTATAACTCCTGCCACATATTCCTGCCTTCGACACTTTAGCATTTAGCCTGTGCACCAACATGTCAAATATCTTGAAGCCCCGAAATCTCAGAGTTTCAAAGTTCTAGACTCCCGAAGTAATACTTCGTCAAAGTACTTGTGTTGTCCTTCCACTAGTTGATCAAATGGTAGGGAAGGCCCCCCAATGGATCCTTAGATCAAAGGCTCACTAAGTCTCCAAATTCCTCCCCTTGATCTGACGGTTGGCAGGACTTCTCCACTATGGGATTTCGTGACCTCACATCCCTTATAGGTCTTATCCCATTTAATTTCCAGAGGGTTACCTACCGGAAAGGTAATAAATGGGATACGTCTGCCTAATATCGGTTAACATTATTGCTTACCCTATCCTTCCACTAGGTTCTATATAATGGTTGAGAGAGATCATTAAGTTTCCTTAGAGCTATGACTCACATTACTTCACGACTTCATCATTCGGGAGTTCTATTTGTTTAACACCTTTTCACTCCCAAAGTGGGTCAACGCTGAATTTGACCATAACATATATCCAACGGTTAGGAAAGATCTTGATGTTTCTTGGATCAATGGCCCACGTAACTTAATGACCAAAAAGCTAGTTAGGGTTTAACGATAAAGCGGATCCCATGACAATGGATAGAAAATTGTTAGTTTTCTGTCAACCATCCGGTCACTGTTTCGACAGGTTACCTTCGATAGGATTTGAATGTTGTGAGGTTCCAACATCCTGAAGTCTCGAATCCCATAAGGCTTAGATCCCTTTTAATGTAGCGTAGTGTTTCAAGGCCCTGGTCATATGGGGATTTGAAAATCCCTCGAGGGATAAACTCTCAGATATTATCCAATATTTGGTTAAAGCCATGGAATTGAGCATGTGGTCACTAGGGGGAAAATGGTTTGAAGGAAGCACCCTTAGTCTACCGAACTTGAATTCCACAATAAAGAGAAAGGTAGTTTCGAGGGATCAACGGTAATGGAGTAGTCCCGTAGAGTCTGTCCCGACTCTACCTCTATGGATTTGGTCTTTGGGAAATCCATTGGGGATTTTCTAACACACACAAGGGTTGAAGTCTTATGTCCCTAGATTCTGTTAAAATCCCATTTCTAGTAGTTCTCCCTATTCTAAACAGAGGTATGCATACACCATCTAAAAAATATGGCATTCATGTTTTACTTCAATTTTCTCAGGTTGTTAGGCCATTAGAGACACAATTATATCATTTAAACAATATAATATATTTTCCCATTATTTAACTGAATCATTTACATATTACAACAAAGAATTCAAGACTATATGAAGATCAGAGTCACACTTATCTGAAATTGGAAATTAGTTGGCAACTACTGAAAGGGGTGCTATTTTCCACCCAACCATAGGCATGGTTTTCTCTTTGAGTATTCCTCAACTGGCCACCCCCTGGATAGAACACGATGCCATGAGATATATGAATTTTTCCTTTTTTGCTCAGCTACAACAAGGGACAAAGGTTACTCTCCTTTTCCCATAGGGTCCTGGTAGTTCAGTTTTCTATCCACCAAGAAAGGTAATATGCTATGATTTCTCACTCAATCATTGCATATTTGTTTATCAACTCGATTAGAAAACAATATCCAAGCACTCATGTACCTAGAAAAATATATATTTATCAGTTCTCCTCGGGACCAGAGAGCCTTACATGCTCTTCTTTTTCTGGAGTGGTCTTTCGACCCATTCATGTGTATCCTCTGCCCTCACCCATGGTTTTAATGACTTTTCTTTCCTTTCCTAACAATATTATGTGGGTCATGTTAGGAAGTTTCTCGGAAGGTACTCTTCCCATATCCTCATTTACTATTGAGGAAGACTTCCCAACTACTAGCTTGAATGGTAATTAAATTTTTTGGGCTAGAAGATATTTTTTGGTCTGAAGAATTTATATCCAATAGCGTACTGTTCTAGCAGGGTCGTTTCAACCATCACTGGTTCCCCTTACCATCCCCTCTCATGCATCATGATCCATACTAGCCACCTCCTTTCAGAAGTTGTGCCACAATTTTCCCTTTTTTATTTAATAACAGAAAATATGTATATATACAATACCTTTAATAACAAGGTTCATTGTCTTTTCCAAAATTCTCATGACAAGTCTGTCCACAATATTTTATCCAAATATAATTATATTTACACGCTGGGGGAAACAAGGGTATTACAGTTGGGACAACAAAAGATAGCTTGTGGAGAAGCATTGTGTTGGGGATTTTGTTACATGGTGAGAAAAATATTCTTTGTTAAGCTAGGTTGCGAGCTAAACAATATACAATTATTAGTTGTGGGACAAGCAGAAGAGTATTACTGCATAAAACAAAAAATTGAGCATGCATTCAATAAAGTTACACATTAAAATACAACGATACCATTCAAACATAAAAACTTTGGAGGGAAACAACCATACTCACATATTAGTCCAATGGAAAGGCGTGAAAATGAGTAGCATCACCTTGGGAGAATGGTTGAAAGAAAATGAGCTCCAACACTCTCCTTGGGATGGGTCCTTTTTCTTCTTGAAATCCCTCTCTAACAATGGTGAATGAAGAAGTATTTTTTATTTGAGGAAATAATGCAAACAATCATGAGGGTGATGAATAATAGAGATGGGAGTGTAAGATAGATGATCTCCAGTCTCATTCCTACAACACAACCTTGTATTGATTCTTATATTCTATTGAAACACACACTAACACTGAGAGGGGGGTGAATTAGTGTCTTGAACTTTTGGACAATTCTCACATGTTCTCAGATTACTTAAATTAACT
>JASDQU010099842.1:243985-267307 GCA_032191745.1 Picea mariana
TATATATATATATATATATATATATATAACAGTTATAAAAACACAAACTATATAAAGAAGAATAAATATCATATATTTATTAAACTTGAATAAGTACATATGATACCAATCGTCAAACTATTCAATACCAACTAAATAAGAGAGATCCAACTCTCATATACAAGTCCCAACTTGTAGTTCTCAAATCCAACTGAGAAGTGAGGAATCCAACCATCATAACAAGATCCAACTTGTAAACAAGCACCAAATTGATAAAGAATGAACCTTCATTCAATCCATTGTATTTATATTTTATCCACCAAGACACCTTCTTTTCACCACAATTTCTGGTTTATATAGTATTTCAGTAGGTATGTATTTGAACCATTGTGTATTTTAATAATGAACCATTGCACCTCTTCATTTAATCAACATTAATGGTGACATTTCTTTTTTATTAATATTTTATTTTATTTTTAAAATACTTCAAATCCATTCTAAGTCGTTTTATCATTTTATTCCTTCACAGTTTGTTTTTTTGTATCTGGATTCAAATTTTGCAAATAGGCGATTCCTTCAATCCACTTTCCATGTGACCATAGGAACGAAACCACATGCTTATCCACTCTAAGCGCTTTTCATTTAGCACTTTCTCTTTTCGACCTTATTTCTTCTACATAGGACCTTATTCAAATGTCTATGGGCTTATTTACTTCTAGGCCCTTGGCGCCCCTAATCAACTCCTTTACGTTATCATGAGACCGATGTTGGAACCAAGTCCTTCGAACTTTGGCCTACGGGATATCCTTGCATTCTTCTGGATTTTGAGCTACCGAAGTGGGCATAAAGTGTAGGCAACTGGTTGTTGTCGATTGAAAGTGCCCCTTATTCTATCCTTCCACTATCTTAATCCAACATATATGATTTAATCGAGTGTTGAGATGGACAACTATGAATTAATGTGACATGGTCAGATTATGTCATGTCTTAATTAAATTAATCATGTATTAACCCTAAAATTCATCCTTCGACACTTCGAGCATTTGTGTTACACATAAAAATTTCTCACTTCAATGATGACCTATTGTCGTCATTACAAGTATCGCAAGTGTCTCATTCTGGCCACAAATGTCGCAAGTGTCGCAGACATCATACAATCATCTTGCCTATGTCGTGTCTCAAACGACATCACAAGGAACACTTGAATACACCCTCAGAGACTGGTTAAAGAAGTACATGTCATTTGATGAAGAGTACAAATACTTTTGCCTTGAGAAAACCACTTAAAAATGAATTTTGAAGGGCATCACTCCCCCAACCACTGTCAGGGAGTGATAGCGCTCCCTGACCTTCTTTGGGTGAGCGTTCTAGCACTCTGTGCACCCTTCTGGGGGAGAGTTGGGTTTTTTTTGAGGAAATCTTTAGCAGTACTCCCCTACCCACTAGTAGGGATTGCTAGCACTCCTTTCCCTTCTTTGGGGGAGCGTTGTAGCGCTCTATGCACCATTCTGGGGGAGTGTTGTGCTGTTGAGAAAATCAAGGGAAGATCCCCCTTATCTCTGAAATCAGTTGGATTCAAATCTGAGGTCAAGGATGGATCTTAGGGAGGATCCACAATTGATGGAGAAAGATCCTCAACCTATCCCAAGAATCTCTAAGGTGGTTAGGCCTCTTCAAGCTTATATAAGGAGGCCTTCTCATGGTGAAGGATGGAGAAACTGATAGATACCTAACTTATGATCTCATAAGGAAGGGGAGACATTGAAGGCATCAAACTTATGATATCATAAGGGAGATAATCCATGAAGCATAGTCATTTTGTTTGTGGATCATTTGAGCAAAGGGTTGGAAAAGGAGAACTGGAAGAGGCTGCTGCAACTTCATCAATGGTCTATAAATATCTCTTTTAAGTTCTCATTAATACATGTGCTTGGCCTATTTCCTTCAAGATTGTGTATACCTACATGGACTTGTCTTTAATGGAAAGATCTAGTTTCAAACTAATCACGGTATAATAGGAAGCATGCTTTGTCTTTGATTGGATTACAAGACATGTTGAAGAGTTTGTGGATCAGAGCTCAACTTGGAACTAGGCAAGGACAAAAATTGTAAAAAGGTACATATTCTTCCTCTTCTCTATAGATTAGTTTAGCTAGGTTTAAATGGATGTCAATGACCAAAGTTAGCACCTTTTGTCTTGATCTTAGAGATTTAGGATCCAAGAGGGAATCCACTTGTCCGTAGGGGGATTTTCCTGTAACAGAAATTGGCGACTCCACTAGGGATCGGCATCAATTTTTCTTTCCTTGGTTTTTCCCTTCCCTTTTCCCACCTTTTAGATTAGTTTTACTGTTTGTTTATGATCCATTACCTTTCTTCCATCTTCACTAGCAATTTCACCATTTTTTGAGTTTTTCTTCATTTTCTTCATCAATGCCCCCCCTGTAGGCCATATCAGAGCACTAGCACTCCCGTACAATGCTTTAGGGAGCACTGCAACACTCTATACCCTTGAGACAGGGAGCGTTGGTCTCCTTTTCAAGGGAGTTTTGCCCTTTTCTGCTCAGATTTTCTCAGCTTGTTTTGTGGAAGTATTTACCCAGACTTTGTAATTGGTTTGTGAAGTTACTTAGGTTGATATTTGGTGCTTATCACCCCTTATTTTCTTGATTGGAGCTTGAAATTTTTTTCGAAATGTGAAATTTCCCTTTCTAGCTGCTTGTTTGGTTGGGACAATTTAAGTGATTTCTCTTTCTCTCTGTCTTTTCTTGGATTCTTCTCTACATCTTCTTGTACTCCTTGAATGTTTTTCAGTGGTTGAATCCTTGATTGAGTTCTTGTTAGAACAAGTTTCTACTTGTTTTCTTTCAGTTCTCATTACTTTGAGTGCATGCTTTGTTTGAAACCTTTGTTGCTTCGTGTCTTTTGCCTCTGCATATGACTCTTTCTTCCGATTGAAAGTTATGGAGAATTGAAGGATTTGTAGTTACTTTCTTTATACATTAGAATCAACCAAATAATATATATGCATTCTTGCTTTTGGGTAGTGAAACTAGTTTGCATTTGAAGTAGCGAAATTGCATGGTTTTTGGCATTTTTTTGTCTTAAAATCTTAAAATTTATGGGGGCCAAGAATCATGTATTGGTGTACAGTCTCTTTGACTCATTTCTTGAAGATCTTGACATTGATGAGTTTAATAAAGATTTTGGGACATTATGCATTTGGGAATGATAAAATTTTTCTCCTTCTTGTAATATAGCTTTCATCGAAGTGAAATATTTGCATTCTCAATTCTTTGCATTGTTTAGAGTCGGTCGAAACATCATTTAGTCCATTCCATGTTTCTCTTGAGTAAACAACAACCTTAAAATCAAGTGCTAAACTAAAATTTACCAGACATTTTTACATTTTCTGTTAGCAAACGTACATTAGCTTAAGGTGTAGTGCTTTGGAATAGGTTGAAAGGATAACTTTCCAAAGCTGTCAAACAAACTTAGCATCTTGCGATAGGGAGAGAAAATCCAATTTTCGTATAAGCTTACTGGGATCCCCCTCTCACACAGGGGTTATGCACGAGGTCGTGTTCAAGAGAGTTACAAAGATTATACGTCTGTGGTTTAACTATTCGTAGTAGTCTGATCGTATATTGGGGGTTCTTCTTGAGGTTCAACTGTATTCATTTGGTCTCGGTGCTTTGTGAATTTCGAATCCGTTCGGGGTCCTCTGGAGTTCTACCGGTCCACTTGTCCTTAGTTCTCTTGAAGGATTTCAGACTTGTTATCCTGCCCATACGTTCGGACTGGACTGTCGACTGTACCCGCCCAAGGGATGACTGTGAGTTGGTGACCTTAGTAGCCATAATCTTCAAGGTCTTACACAAGGTGACAGTGAAGGGAAGTCTCACTGTACCTGGAACAAATGTTGGTCAAAATCACTTGGGCCCCTTGGAGGGTAAATCTACAATTATTGCGTGGAAGCTTGCACCAAGGCATAAGTTCATTAAGAAGGTTGCCAACGTAACTGATCCACTTGCTCTATCTCCGCCCCTTCCTATATTGATCTCGCGATGTTGGATTTCATCACCAACTAGTGGTTTCATTGTGGGAACTTTTGTTTGATTGTTTGCTTCTTAGATTCATAGCATGTGTTGTTTGTTTTACTTAGTGGACCTTAGGTCGAGTCAGTGTTAATGGAATCAACTCCTAGGAGTACCAATGGAGGAACCCCTTGTCCCAGGGAACCTTTCACCTTTCCTTCTTTTAGAAATATTGGTCCCCCATACATTGCCACACTAAGTCTTCTGGGACTCACCATCGGATTACCGGTTTGGTTGTTCCCCACTCCGGTGATCTCAAATCTTCCCAGTGCTTCAGCTACACCTAATGCTTCAGGTGTAAGTACACCACCCACACATCAACCTCATGTCGACTTTTTTCCTTCTTCACCCATTAAGTCTCCTTCCCTTTCTCCTTCTTCACCTAGTGAAAGCTCTAAAGCGAGTAGCCGGGTTGATAAGAAGAAGAACAAATGGAAAGAGAAGAAGACGAAGAACCCAAAAAGGACCAAGCCTCCAACTACATCAGATGTTGGATCTAAGCAAGCATCTACTATTAATAGTACTGGGAGTATTGATGAGGTCAACAAGATTAAAATGAAGAATCTGAAACCCAAATTCCCTTGTAGTCTTTGTGAGGGTGACCACTTTCTGAGGGATTATCTTGGTCTTCCCAAGGTCTTAGAAATGTGGTCTTCCACGTCATCGACCTCTGCTAGACATACTAGTGACACCCCATCAACTAGTGACATTAAGGTTGGTAAGAAGAAGGAAACTGTCAAGTTTCCTTGCATGTTATGCGAAGGTGATCATTATTCTCACTTTTTTCCTTGTATGGATGAGGATTCTTATCTTTTGGAAAAGATTCAACTTCCAACTAGTTATCGTAATATTTCCCCCAACCCATTGTTAGTTGATGGAATGGTCAATCCGGTTCCATCCCCAGTCAGTCTGGTTGATCAGGTGGTCAATCTAGTTTCATCCTCGGTTGAACCACTAACCAAACTAGCTGATCCAGTTCCATCATCGATCAACCCCACTTTTCATATGAAAAGTGAAACCCAAGTGACTGATCCAATCACGTCATTGGTCAGTCCCACCCTTCATCTAAAGAGTTCCAACGTGGTTAATCCCACTCCTCCTCTGACGAGTGCCAAATTGTTTGCTCTGGTCCCTTCATTGGTCAGTCTGGTTGATCATGCCATCAATCTAGTCACGTCCTTAGTTGAACCAGTTGACAAAGTGGTTGATCCGATCCCATCTTTGGTCGATCCCGCTCTCCTATTAGAGAGTGCAACCCAAGTGGTCGATCTATTTACACCTATCGACCCCATTCTCCCCTCGGATAATGAAACCCAAGTGCTCGATTTGATGTCATTATCAATCGATCCTACTCTCCCTCTAGAGAGTAAACCTAATTCTGCCCACATTTTTCTCGTTGATACAGAATCTACCGTACTGGAGGGAATTCCTCCTTCTCCCGTGAAACCCCCTCTAAGTAACGAGGCCATCCTCTTTGATTGGGGTGTGCTAACTAGACCTTGTCTTCCCTCTCACATTCCTTTCAATATTACAGTACAAGTTTGTGGTCAGGATGTTCCTCATGCGCTGGTAGATGAAGGTTCGTCTGTTAGTATTTTTTCCTCTATTGGTTGGCAAGCTTTGGGTTATCCTCAGCTTGTGTCGATTACCTAGACTTTTTTCGATTTTAACAGAAGAACCAGTCACCCTTTAGGGATCCTTCCCCAGTTTCCCATAACTATGGGCGGGAAAACTGTCTTTATTGATGTTATGGTAGTCCAAGACCCCTTGGATTTCGATTTACTCCTTGGGCGAGATTATGTCTATGCCATGAAATCTATTGTGTCCACTCTTTTTCGTGTGATATCTTTCCCACACGATGGCATTATCTCCCATGCCTTTGACTTCCAATGAAGATGACTTAGATCCAGAAGTTGACATGGTGATCTCTTCGGTAGGGTCTTTAGAGCATGATCTCCTTACCCTTGACGTGACCCTCGACATGTGTTCCTTCCAGAATATTTTTCTTCCATCCAGTGAATATCTATTGGAATCCATGACTGAGTTTTGTCCCTTGACATGGTTTCCTTCCAGAGCATTATCCTCTTGGAAGCCATGATTAAGAAGAGGTCATGAGCATAATTTCTCTTCTCTGTGGAAGTCTCCTTAAAAAATGAAATAGAGGTCACGAGCATAGTTTTTCTCTCTGTGTCAAGCTCGTTAAAAAATGAAACAGAAGCTACGAGCATAGTTTCGCTTCTCTGTGGAAATCTCGTTAAAAAATGAAACAGAGGCCTTGAGAATAATTTTTCTTTTCTGTGGAAAGCTCGTTAAAAAATGAAACAAAAATTTGGGAATTGAACTCGGAGCCATGAGCATAGTTTTTCCTCTCTATAGAAAGCTTGTTAAAAAAATGAAACAGAAATCTGGGGATTGAACCCGAATCCTTGAGCATAGTTCTTTTCTTGTGTCAAGCTCATTAAAAAATGAAACAATCACCTCTCCTAACAAGTCGAATCTTTCCTTAGGTCTCATATTTGAACCTTCATTTCATCTGCCCTTATCCTTTTTCTTCATCTAGTACAAAAATTGGCGACAACCTCAAAGTTAGTGAATGAATTGAAGCTTGGGGGGCATGTCTCTAGCCTTTGATTATCATTCTAGAGTTATGCCACTAGATTTTCAAGCTGGGGGTAGAGTACCAACCATCCATGGGTATCCCAACCTTTGGATTTTATGTTGGGAATTTACAAGCATTGTTTAATTTTGTTTCAAGCTTGTGTAAAAATGAAACCAATACCGAGCTTAGTCTTTGTTCTTTCTCACGCTCAAAAATACATGAGAATGTAACCAAGTAGAATTTTATCATTTTTTCAGACTCATAAAGTTTATACGAAAAAGGAACCCCCTGGAGTCGTCTTTGAACTCTTTTCAGACTCTCTAAACATGAAAACATTGCCGAGTGATCTTGCTTCCTTTCACACTTGTTAAGAGGTTTGAAAGGGTGTCTTTTGAGTGGTAGTTTATCTCTTTTTCGGCCTCGCGAGACTAAAATTACGAAAAAAGGACAATAATGGAGTCACCTTTAAGTTATTTTTAGACTCTCTAAACATGGAAAATCATTGAGTTTACCTTCTTTAGACTTGTTAAAAATATACATTGAAGGACCCATACGGGATCGAACCCTTACTTCTTCCAGTTCGTTAAACAAAGGAATAGGGACTTATTGAAGGTGAGTTATATCGATCATGTGTTATCCTCCTCGATCTTGTTAAATTAAAAAGAGGTACTTGTTTATCTGGATGGGGGAAATATTTGAAGGAAGCAAGCCAAACAAGTTTTGAAAACATCACAAGTCACTCTTACGGTCACCCTTGAACATGACACTTTTTCATTGCATGCATTTTAATTCGCTGAACCTCTACACTGAACCAATCCTTTGAGTTTCTTTACTCCTTTAGGTCACCCGAGGAAAGTCATAGTATCCACTGCATTATCATGTTTTGTTCCATGTCATGTTTCTGTTGTTGTGCCTCAGTGTTCAAGGGAAGTATCTTCCTCGAGAGTCAACCATCACAAATTTCCTGTTTCATACCTGTGTCAGTCCATGTTCGTTTGATCCACCAATTTACATCTCTGTGTCAGTTTCGTGTCGTTGATGGGGGATACATCAAGGCCCTCCTTCAACGAGTTTGTTCCTATCGACTTCAGCACATTATCCGGGAATTAGACTTGTAAACCAGTTAGTACCTTGGGACCTGCATGCCTCAATAGCAGGCCTCCTTGCTTATGACAATTGGTTTACATCATTGACCTCTAATCGGATGATTCCACAGATGTTCGAGTTCAACTCATTTATTCACATTCGCTAGAATGTACTAGGGTACATTGGGAATCATTGACATCAATGGTGATTTCCCTCGCACTTGTTAACAGTTTAACTCATTAATCGGTAATCAAGTGGTTTCTGCCATGTTCGACATCAGGACATCTATTCACATGGTTAGATTCGTACTACATTAGGATTGGTAAGAAGACCCTGGGTTAAGTAATCACTCTAATATGTACTTTACCTGGGTTGCGACGAAGTTTCTCTTGAATATTGACATATATATTGTCACATAGATCCACTTTGTATTGGTCCATGGCTATGTCTTGTCGTCTCGTAGATCCACTGTGTATTTTTCGTGGCTACGATCAGTTCATGTCATGGGAGTATAGATCCACATTGTATCTTTGGTGGCTATACCTTTTTGTTAATACAATTATGGATCTACAATGTATCTTATGGTGGCCATACCTTGCAAGTCTTAATCACCCAAGCATAGGTATGCATGCCTTGGGTTTGAAACATATCATAATATTTGTTTGATGGTTGTGTGCAACTTCTGCCAGGTTCTTTGAGTCCATAACCTTGCTCGAAAAAGTCTACAAAGTACTTCAGTCATCAGTTTCCATCTTCTAAATTCTCACTTTGGGGGGCAATCTGTTACACATCAAAATTACTCACTTCAATGATGACCTATTGTTGTCATTACAAGTATCGCAAGTGTCGCATTTTAGCCACAAGTGTTGCAACTGTCGCAGACATCATACAATCATATTGCCTATGTCGTGTCTCGAACAACATCACAAGGAACACTTGAAGACACCCTCAGAGACTAGTTAAAGAAGGAAATGTCATTTGATGAAGAGTACAAATCCTTTCGCCTCGAGAAAACCACTTAAAAATTAATTTTGAAGGGAAACGCTCCCCCACCCACTATTAGGGAGTGCTAGCACTCCCTGAACTTCTTTGGGGGAGAGTTCTAGCACTCTGTGCACCCTTTTGGGGGAGCGATGGTTTTTTTTTGAGGAAATATTGGGTATCACTCCCCTACCCACTAGTAGGGAGAACTAGAGATCCTTTTCCTTATTTGGGGGAGTGTTGTGGCACTATGTGCACCATTCTGGGGGAGTTTTATGCTGTTGAGAAAATCAGGGGAAGATCTACCTTATCTCTGAAATCAGTTGGATTCAAATTTGAGGTCAAAGATTGATCTTAGGGAGGATCCACAACTGATGGAGAAATATCCTCAACCTATCCCAAGAATCTCTAAGGTGGTTAAGCCTCTCCAAGCTTATATAAGGAGGCCTTCTCATGGTGAAGGATACCTAACTTATGATCTCATAAGGAAGGGGAGACATTGAAGGCATCAAACTTATGATCTTATAAGGGAGATAATCCATGAAGCATAGTCATTTTGTTTGTGGATCATTTGAGCAAAGGGTTGGACAAGGAGAACTGGAAGAGGCTACTGCAACTTCATCAATGGTTTGTAAGTATCTCTTTTGAGTTCTCATTAATACATGTGCTTGGCTAGTTTCCTTCAAGATTGTGTATACCTACATGGACTTGTATTTAATGGAAAGATCTAGTTTCAAACTAATCGTGGTAGAATAAGAAGCATGCTTTGTCTTTGATTGGATTACAGGACCTATTGAAGAGCTTGTGGATCAGATCTCAACTTGGAACTGGGTGAGGACAAACATCGTAAAAAGGTAGATCTTCTTCCTCTTCTCTATATATTAGTTTAGCTAGGTTTAAAGGGATGTCAGTGACCAAATTTAGCACCTTTATTTCTTGATATTAGAGATTAGGATCCAAGAGGGAATCCACCTGCCCGTAGGGGTATTTTCCTGTAACAGAAATTAACATGGCAAAAACCACTTTATTATCGGTCAATGAGGTAAATCATTAACAAGTGTGATGGAAATCACCATTGATGTCAATGATTCCCAAGGTACCCTAGTACATTCCAGTGAATGTGAATAAATGAGATGAAGTTGAACATCCGCGGAATCATCCGATCAGAGGTCAATGATGTAAACCAATTGTCAGAAGTGAGGAGGCATACCATTGAGGCATGCAAGTCCCAAGGTACTAAATGGTTTCTAAGTCTAATTCCCGGATAATGTGATGAAGTCAACAGGAAACAGACTTGTCGCAGGAGGGCCTTGATGTATCCCCCATCAACGACACGAAAATGACACAGAGATATAAGGTGGTGAACCAGATGAGAACGGATTGACATGGGTGTCAAAACATGAAATTTGTGATGGTTGACTCTCGAGGAAGATACTTCCCTTGAACACTAAGGAACGACAGTAAAAACATGACATGGACCAAAACATGATGATGCAGTGGACACTGTGACTTTAATCAGGTGACCCAAATGAGTAAAGAAACTCAGAGGATTGGTTTAGTGTAGAGGTTAAAAGGATTAAAATGTATGAAACGACAAAGTGTCGTGTTCAAGGGCCACCGTAAGAGTGACTTGTGATGTTTTCAAAAACTGCTTGGCTTGCTTCCTTCAAATTTTTCGCCCATCCAGATAGATGAGTACCTCTTTTTAATTTAACGAGCTCAAGGAGGGTAACACATGCTCAATATAATTCACCTTTGGTAAGTCCCTCTTACTTTGTTTAATGAACTAGAAGAAGTAAGGGTTCGGTCCCATATAGGTCCTTCAATGTATGAGTTTTTAACGAGTCCAGAGAAGGTAAACTCAGTGATTTTTCATGTTTAGAGAGTCTGAAAAGAACTTAAAGATGACTCCAGTGTTGTCCTTTTTCATAATTGTAGTCTCGCAAGGCCGAAAAATAGATAAAATACCACTTGAAAGATGCCCTTTCAAACCTTTTAATGAGTGTGAAAGGAAGCAAGATCACTTGGTAATATTTTCATGTTTAGAGAGTCTGAAAAGAGCTTAAATGAGACTCTAGGGAGTTTCTTTTTCAAACCCAAGGCAGGCATACCTTGCAAGTATTTATCACCCAAGCATAGGTATGCCTACCTTGAGTTTGAAACATATCATAATATTTGTCTGATGGTTGTGTGCAACTTCTGCCAGGTTCTCCAAGTCCATACCCTTACTCGAAAAAGTCTACAAATTATTCCAGTCACCAGTTTTCGTCTTCTAACTTTGCACTTTGGGGGGGAATCTATTACACACCAAAATTACACACTTCAATGATGACCTATTGTCGTCATTACAAGTATCACAAGTGTCGCATTCTAGCCACAAGTGTCACAAGTGTCGCAAACATCATACAATCATCTTGTATATGTCGTGTCTCGAACGACATCATAAAGAACACTTGAAGACACCCTCAGAGACTGGTTAAAGAAGGACATGTAATTTGATGAAGAGTACAAAGCCTTTTTCCTTGAGAAAAACACTTAAAAATTAATTTTGAAGGGAAATGCTCCCCCACCCACTGTCAGGGAGTGTTATCACTCCCTGACCTTCTTTGGGGGAGCGTTCTAGCACTCTATGCACCCTTCTGGGGGAGACCTGGGTTTATTTTAAGGAAATGTTGGGAAGAACTCCCCTACCCACTAGTAGGGAGCACTAGAGCTCCTTTCCCTTCTTTGGGGGAGCATTGTAGCACTCTGTGCACCATTCTAGAGGAATGTTATGTTGTTAAGAAAATCAAGGGAAGATCCCCCTTATCTCTGAAATCAGTTCGAATCGAATCTGAGGTCAAGGATGGATCTTAGGGAGGATCCAAAATTGATGGAGAAATATCCTCAACCTATCCCAAGAATCTCTAAGGTGGTTAGGGATTTCCAAGCTTATATAAGGAGGCCTTCTCATGGTGAAGGATGGAGAAATTGAGAGATAACTAACTTATGATATCATAAGGAAGGGGAGACATTGAAGGCATCAAACTTATGATCTTATAAGGGAGATAATCCATGAAGCATAGTCATTTTGTTTGTGTATCATTTGAGCAAAGGGTTGGACAAGGAGAACTGGAAGAGGCTATTGTAGCTTCATCAATGGTCTATAAGTATCTCTTTTGAGTTCTCATTAATACATGTGCTTGGCCTATTTCCTTCAAGATTGTGTATACCTACATGGACTTGTATTTAATGGAAAGATATAGTTTCAAAATAATCGTGGTAGAACAGGAAGGATGCTTTGTATTTGGTTGGATTACATGACCTGTTGAAGAGCTTGTGGATCAGAGCTCAACTTGGAACTGGGCTAGGACAAACATCATAAAAAGGTACATCTTCTTCCTCTTCTCTATAGATTAGTTTAGCTAGGTTTAAAGGGATGCCAATGACCAAAGTTAGCACCTTTCTGTCTTGATTTAGAGATTTAGGATCCAAGAGAGAATCCACCTGTTCGCAAGGGGATTTTCCTGTAACAATTTGTGTCTTACCTTGTCCTTTCACTATACTCAATTGAATGATTACGAGAAATCTCGAAGGATCTTAGATTAATGGTTCGCGTGATTTCTCCATTTCGACCTTTAATACTTTTTATTGTATAAGAATATGGACATTCCCGGAGGCCATAATCCCGAAGATGACATGGCATGTTGATGTCACCTATGGTGACGTGGACCCATGGTATGTGTACCCCATGTCACTCAGAGATGGACATGTTGGGGTCCAAAAGGCACATAATTCATGTGACACATGTCCCCATATGGCATCCCTTCCATGTGGCATAAGACACGTCATCAACCAAACATATGGTCCACATTCCTCCACTCTAGATCTGATGACCTGTGTGATTTCGTGACTTCGACTTTGCACTTTGTGGCTTTCGACACTTTGCAGATTTTTCCTAGTCTCTAGTAATCGTCAAAGTGGTGAAGTTCTGAAATCCTTAAATGTACGCTATCCGTCCAGTCATAATCTAATGGCTCACATTACACCCAAATTCTTTGCTCGATCTTACGGTTGGTGTGATTTTAGGTTTTCATGACTTCGTGATTTCATGCCTCTGCCTTGTCTCCAATAATCATTGAAGTGACGAAGTTCCAGAGTCCTGAAGCTTTTTGCTTGGCTTCTATCAATGGTTGACGATCAATTAGTTCAATCTGATAGTTGGGAATTAATCTCTCCCATATTTTGGCTTCACTTCTATCTGACGGTCCTTGTTATACCCTAAATTTCTCAACCATATCTGACCTCTCTTGCTTATAACCGAGATTTCTCAACTAGATTTGACAGCTCTTGCTTATCTTTCTCTCAATCTAATGATCTAGAAATCCTTGATTCAACAGTTGTGACCGCTCCCAAAATTCAAACGAAAATGATCATGATTCCACGATCCTTTACAAAGGATCTATGTATGCACAATGCTCTAACTTTTGCAAGATATTTGCAATGTTATCTCTCTTGATTTTTTAGTATCTCAAGCTATGTATTCTATGAAAATTAATAGGCTACCTCTCCTGAAATTTTCCTTCAACATTTTGAAAGCTATTAACGATGCGCGCTCTGATTCCATGCAACCTAATATGCTACCTCTCCTAAGCTTTACGTTTATACTGGATTCCTCTGTATTCAACGGAATTTAAATTATGTGTTGTCATGACTTATAGTTTATCCTTTGATACCACTCATCAAGCATATCCTTGTTATTTCTTGTTTGTCCATGTTTTATTATTCTCCATGATTGATTCATGTTTCCGTCAATGAAAACACACAATCAATAATGTCAACAATATCCCTTTTTTTCATTGATGGAAACATATCTGTAAAACAAATGATTGTGTACCTTTGCCCCCCCTATCACTGATCTCATCTTCAAATTGGGGAATTGAGTTTGTTTTTACTAATACCATTTTTTTTTTACCGCTTCTCTCCCCTTTGACATCAATGACAAAGAGTGAAACTCTTATTGGTTATCTCCCCCTGTGCAAGTGCCAATTTCTATCTCATTCTCTTGGGATTTTGTGTTCAAATAGGTAGTCTTCTTTGATACCAAATTTTGTAGTGATCAAGTCTTTTAAACTTAATCCAATGACTTTCTCATTTGATGACCAAATTAAATACCCCCCCTGAGTTTTTACTATTTCATATGGTTTTAATCTCCCCCTTTTGCCATAAAGGACAAGGGTGTGAATTTTACTGATCTTCTTGATCTACCTCTTTATTCTTCTTGATATTATGATATTTCATAGGAATACCAATCGATCATTTACAATGATACCAATTGATCATTACTAATTGATCGATATCAATTGATTTAATTTCCTTTCTACAACCAATTGTTAAGGTATGTTACCAATGCTAGTTCTTTGATACCAAGAGATCTTTTTGCTCTTTGTTGTTAATTAATTTTCCCTTTTCATGCTCTGTCTTTATATATTTTGAACTCATCTATTTCTTTCAAATTATTCAGTTGATGTGATTTTTCATTCCTCGTCGAGAGACCCTCTCTTTTATTTTTTTTATGAATTCGAAGAAGTGTTTTGGATCCTTTTATGCATCTAGGAGAGGCATGGTAGGAAGATAAACATTTTCATTATCTTGGAGCTTTGTCTTTTCTAAATCTTTGTATCTTTGTTCTAATTTCTTTCTCCAAATCTTTCCATGAGGCCTTCTACTTGTTGGACCTTTCCTTTCTAAATTTGTCCTTTGAGATTTGTCATCTCCTCTTTTCTTCCAAAATTCATTAGATTTTCTTACTGTATTGTATGCATTATTCCTCATAGGTTGGCTTCTTGATTGCATGTAGTCTTGGTATTTGTGGCCAAACCTATCACATTTGTAGCATCTCATTGTATGACAAAACTTGGTTGGGTGTCCAACATAATTGCATATCCAACATCTCATTAAGTTATTGGACCTTCCTAAATTTTTCCTTTCAAGACCCTTGCATTCCAATGCTTTATGACCAAAGTTATGATAGGAAAAGCAATAACCATTGAAGGTCTTTTCATACTCGAGTCTGTTTTGACATGAGAAGCCTACCTTTTGATATGTTTCTTGGTTTTGACTTTTATAGCTTCCTTTCTTAAAAGAGTTATGAGATTGTATTTGGTTTGTGACTGCACTTTTTCTCTTTAAGGAGGATGAGCCTTCCTCATGTTTGTGAATGGGGGTCCATTTGCCACCTTCTTCTTTCTTATTGTACCCAATACTAGTTTTGTCATTGGTTGGTCTTTGACTGTTCCATATCCTATCCAAGATAGCTAAGTTTTTCTAGAATTTGACAATTGCATTTTTCTTTTCATTCTTCTTTTTTAGGTTGACAACTTCCAATTCCAACATGTGACATGATACTTCCTTTTTAGTCAATTGGATCTTCAGGGTTTCTTCAATTTCCTTAGCTTCCTCAAGTTGAATCTTTAGATTGATGACCATTTATTTTGTTTCTTCTAATCCTTCTGTGTGTTTATTGGGCTTGTCAGATGTTTTCAATTCTTTCACTTCTTTTGTTAGATCAACAACTTCAGTCTTCAATCTTTTGATCTCTTCTTCTTTGTTTTCTAGCCGAATCTTTTGCTCATGCTCTTCATGGTTATTTTCGTCGTATTGATCTAATTGTTGTTGTAGAAACATATATTTCTTTTGAAGTTTATCCAACTCTTCTAGAGTGCACATAACTGTGTATTCAAGATGGTCAATAGCATCCCTAGGAATTTTAAAATATAAACTATTTTTTGGTGCCATACGAATCTCTTTTAATGCAGATATAACATCAGTCTTAAGATTCGATATTTTTTCTTTAGTGATTACTGTTGGGACTTCATTTTGTCATGTTTTAATGCATGTTCTAATAATTTTATTTGATCAACTGGCCTCATTACATACCTGGTTTTCCCGTATTTGGTGTAAAAGTGTAACCTAAGAAGAGCCCATGAGGTAGTTCAATACTTATGCATATTTTGTACGTTCTTATTAGTGAAAATGTGTTAATTTATTAAAAAGAGATCTTCTAATGGTGTGATTTGAATAAACAGGTTGGGTGACTAGGTAGCCTTGATCGTTGACATTTCCAGTCATCCGATACTAGAGTAAAAGTCAAATTTTGAAGTCTTCTAGAAGAAAATTGGGGACATGGGTTTTATCGGGAACGCCGTTGACATGCGTACATGTGAGTCAAAATTCGCCCAGCTTGCACGTGTGGACCTCCAGCTCAGGGTGAATATTTTGGAAAATAGAAAAATCTCAAACTACCAACTTGCGCCTCGATTTGCATGCACATGGAAGTGAATCGAAAGATTCTAAAACATGGGTTTTTCCCCCAGCATGGCCAATTAGGTATCTAATGAGATGTTTTCGAAAATTCACTACGGTTACATAGTTATAGAAGGCGCTTTGGAGTGGATTAATAAAGTAACACATTTTTCCTGTTATAGTCCGGTACCAACGTGACTGTCTAATTCCGGTACCAACATGACTGTTTGATTCCAGTACCTCCGCCTGTGAATATCTGGTGGTTGATTAAATCTCTAGATGCTAATGATATTAAGAATATTGTTGGATGGAAGTAACCTAGTTTAGCAAAGCAATCAAGTAACCATCAGATTTGATTACCATGTAATTAATGATCTCTTCCTTGTAAATCATGACCTGAACTCTATAAGAACATGGTCATGGCAAGGGAGAGAAGAGTAGGAGAGTTAGCATATCACCAATATGTAAAGCAACATATGATAGTACATAACATATTATGAGTGAAGATTAATGGAATGCCATTTTATCTCCATATTTTGATTATCCATGATTGAGTATGAGTTGATTTGTTAACGAAAGTATGATTTTATGTTTTGAAATGTGAGTGAGAGTAATGTGTGTGTCAAAAGCAAGCTTCCTGTAGACTTCAGTAGTTGACCTGTTGAAGCGACAAGGGCCCACTGCCCAACAAAGGTCAGTCTCTTCGTAGATTAACATTAACATTTGTTTTCACTAGCATAAACATTAAATTAGCTAAAGATTTAACTCTGTTAGATGATAGTAGTACAACTTAGATTAAGATTTCCATTATATCATTGCTTAGAGATATTTAATTGCTCTATTTTTGCATATGCTTTGTTTATGTTCTCATGAATTGGATTTCCTTGAGTGATCATAGATGTTGGCAGCAATAGTAAAAACTGTTTGGATAAGAACCAGTGATGTTCATTGTGAACCACAACAGAACCAACATATTGACTGTTGAACTACCCATGCTATGCTTTGATGATTGATGTGTGATTTCCCTTCAAAAGTGTGGATTGCATAGTTAGTTTTCTGGGTCAGATAGCAGTTTTGATCTATCAAACCAACTCCATCTCATACTTGCATGTTCCATAATGGAGTAAATAGCCTCTCTGTGAAAGACAACCAAAGTGCATTTTAGTTTTCTATTTTGATTTGTTTCCAGCATACACAGTTCTATACTCATGACGTTATAAATTACCTTTCTTATTGGTGTCTTGTAATTCTGTTGATTACAAATCTCGGATTGATAATTAATGAGTGCATTATACTAAACATATAATCAACACAACAATTACTAAGATATGAATCAATTCCTTGATGGAGTTGTCTTCTTTATTGATGACTGGGGATCACATCAATTCCTTAATGGAGTTGTCTTTTTTATTGATGACTAGGGATTTCATAAATTCCTTGATTGAGTTGTCTTATTCATTCATGACTGGGGATTGCATCAATTTCTTGATGGAGTTGTCTTATTCATTGATGTCTGAGGATTGCATCAATTACTTGATGGAGTTTTCTTCTTTATTGATGATTGGGGATCACATCAATTCATTGATGGAGGTGTCTTCTTTATTGATGATTGGGGATTGCATCAATTCATTGATGGAGTTGTCTTATTTATTGATGATTTGGGATTGCATCAATTCCTTGATGGAGTTGTATTATTTATCGATGATTGGGGATTGCATCAATTCCTTGATGGATTTGTATTATTTAATGTTGTGTACTTTAATCTAATAGGAATTCTCTAGCTGAATCCATAATACTTTAGCAAATGTGCAGTGTCCCATATTTTCTTTGACTTTGTCTGACAATCCATTCTGGATTGCTTTTAATGCCATTGAATTGTTTATCTTTGCTTATTTTGCAGTTTTGGATTTTTTCTTTGAGGTAGTTAAGTACCAAGGCTTACATACTATTGACTCTGAAATTCCAGATCCTCTTCACTTCTGATACCTTTTCATTCTTTCCCTCCGTGAAGAGTGTAACACACCCACGACGGATAATAAAAATTTCCGTTTTCTTAAAGGAAAAAATCTCCATTCATAGTTCCTAATTTGAAAGGTCAAGGAACCAGTTCGACCTCCTAGTCAAGGATCTTTGATTTTGAAGCCAAACAATTCTCTAAGACCTTGATGTTCTCGTTCTATAATTAAACCCAACTTCCTTCCGTACTTCAATTCTCTGGAGTTGACATTCTACGGGCACCAGTCCTACTCAATTAATGGTCCTGCCTTCATTCCGGGTGGTTGACCTTTCAACCCAGATCAACGGTCCAATGACCCTCTTCTCGATCGAAGGTCGAGATTCCCTCCGGGTCTCTAGACTTCTGAGATCTCAACTCTCAAACCTATTTTTCCCAATGGATTTTACCTAGAGTCTAAGATCCACTGACATGTGTCTTCCCCAAATCTAACAATTGAGGATTACTTCAGGACTTTACTCAGAGTGTATGGATCTATGCCATGATCCTCTTAGATCCAACGGCTACAAATTAATTTGGGACTTTACCCGGAGTTCACGGATTCGCGCCATGTATCCCTTAGATATCACTGTTCAAATATTTCTTTGAGACTTCAGGTCTTTGCACTTTGACGATCTCAATTCTCAAACTAAACCCACTTCAAATTTTCCCCGGAGTTCGAGATCTGTTGACAAGTATCTCCTCACAGATCAACGACTCATCACTCTTCGGGCTTCGGGTGTCTCAACACTTCAACCTCCGCCTTCCTCTAGATCTTTCAACCTGCTAACATGTACCCTCATGGATTCAACGGTCCAGATCTCCTGTCTTGTGAATTAGGATTTTGTGTTTCATGACTTTGGAGGTTGGCTTATCTCTATCTCCCCGATTCCCGATTTCTCGATATTCACTCACGTCAAATAAATGATCAAGAAGGGTCCTGATAGATCCTTATATATACAGTCCAGATCATGTCGCAACTTTGGGTTTCAGGAATTTAGTCGCGCCAACGTGCGAATCACCCGATGTGCGATCTTGTGAAGACTGAAGGAGTCGAGGCATTAATTCCTATGCCCCTTCTTCAAATCTAATGGTCACGACAGACCCTGGGTCCTCCCGAACGGATCTCATCCATTCATATTCTAAATGAAAGGATATTTCCTTTTGATACTTGAACCGTTCTTCCCGAGCTTCGTCAGTTATGAAGGATTTAAGAGTGTTGTGCTCTTTCTTCTGGGCTTAACACTTAGAAGGGTCTTCTACACTGTTCTTGTGATCCTTCATCAAGTCTAGAACTTAAGTGTTTCTCGATCTCTGCTTGCCTCGCAAAGAGCCTATGCATACCTGCACTACCCCTCCTAAGCTTAACCAACTCCATCCTCCAAGGGACTCAACACGATTAGGAGGATCGACATGCGTACATGAAACTGTACCTAAGGTCGACGAACTCATAGTTCGTGGCTCTGGCTCAAGCCACCATGAAACGCAAGAATTGGTGAGTATAAAAACACATCCAATTCATACAATTTCATACTTGCATGATTACACAACCAAGCAGGAATAAAGGGGATATAGTATAATCATTAAGCGAATATATCCATCCCTGCAACATTCATAGGATATCCAACTTTAATTCATAGTACCACTTAAATACACAAGATATGAGAATACTTATCTATTATAGGTGGTAGCCAACTAACTGACTGTGGGTGTTCATCCTTCCACCCTACCATAGGCTCAGAGGCATTCATTCTTATCACTTTGGCCACCCCCGTGCCAAGCCATGATATCACCAGGGAACTCTCGCAGTTCTCAAGGGTTATTTCTCTGTTTAGCTTCTTCTCAGGTTCTGTTCTCTGCAACATTAAGATATTTCTCTCTATTATGGCCTCGACGAGGTTTATCAAATGCTCACTCAGCACCAATCTCGTGGCCTTCTATTTCTTATCCCCTGGAGAGCTCTAGGCATCTCCCTTACGAGCTTCCACGCCTGTCTCATCTATCCTCTTTGGTTGTCTGTGTGTATATATATTACCTTCCTTATTTTTGGAAGGTTCCCGACCCATCACGTTCCTTCTGTCAGAAGGAAGCTTGGGCTTGCAAGTATCTGTGGTACTTCGAGCTGACATTCTGCAGCTATACCATGCTCCCATTCATGGGGGTAGTTGATAATTCAACCACTAGTCCTTTCTTCATTAACTAATTTCTCTCCTTGGGATCCGAAGGAGGTTTTTCATCCTCATCAAGGGAAATTTGGGGTTATTTGATATAACGAACCCTCTCGTATAGTTTTCACATTCTTCCTATAGTGATATCATGGCTGATACTTTCAAGGTTTCACCCCCACAGTCAGTTATTGGCAACCCAAACAATAATATATTTACATTGTCCACATGCCTTAGCATGGTAATTCTATTTTATGATTAAGTTACAAACTGGGGGAAACAGGGTGTTACAATTCCCTCCCCCTTAAAGGAACACCGTCCTCGGTGTTATTTCTAAAAAGAAACACCTGTCATGCCTTTCTCATTCAACTGTTTCATAAATCTTGATCTTTCTCTCTCGTTCAGGTCCTTTTTCAGACCCTTAATCTTTGTCACCTGCTTTCAATAATTCTTGGAAAATCAAGCACGTTAATCATAGTGTTATGCGAAAACATTGCATAAAAATTTCTAGTAAAATTTTCATAATATTAGCTCAATAATTATCTGCGCAATTTGTGGATTTGTATCCACATGGTTGTTTTGTTATCCAGGCTCATTTTTTTTCCTTGACATACCCCTTGGGTGCATGATCCCAATCAATAATTTACAATAACTATCAAGGTTTCATCTTCCTTGTAGTCACTCACCCTCCAGGCCCAGGCTCATGCATCCCCTTTACTGCTATACAATCCCTCAGGTGATCCATCTTGCCCTGCCAAGGTTTTATCGCACATAAATAATTCCAGAGACTCTATCAAGTCTTACAGTTGAGGCATCCCTCAGACTTGCTCTGTTGAGGCGTCCCTCTGACTTGTGTTACCTCAACACAATATATTTCAGGCGATCATGGCTTATCACAGGGTTCTCATGGCTTAGTAGTAGCCATTGTTCATCATCTGTCCTTTCTGGAAAAATGTTTTCTTCTTACCTGTATCACAGGCATACAAAAATTCATAAAACATCATCAAAATAAATTTAAATTCAAAATTTTCTTGTAAATTTGTCACCCACAGATTTCCAAATTCCACCTTTTGTTTTCATATTTGTTTCATACAGAAACCCGATTCAAAATTATGGGACTTTCCTTCCCATAACGGTTTGGCTCAGCAGGTAATTGGTCTTCCTTATGGGCTTACACCACTGCCATATCTAAGACCCCTTTGCTTCCTGCACTTTCAACTTCAATAAGCCAAACAAATTGTTAGTTTCCCATGCACATATATTTTATTACACCTTTATAATGTCGTCACAAACAATTTCAGAGTTGTGCATACTAACAATATATTTCAATTTCTCAAAAAGGGAAATACCATTCCTTGCAGTTTGGGTTAGCATGCAATCGGTCTTCATTATGGGATTACAATATTTCCATATCCAAGACCCCTTTTCTCTTTGCAATTCATTATTTTCACAGCCAAACAAACTTTTAATCTCTCATGCATCCATGTATATATACATCTATATTCAAAACCATGCATACTTACAGTTCATCACATCTATATAAACATAAAAAGGGAATCCCATTCCTTGCCTATGCCTCATTTCAACATACCACACCTTTCAAAACGTAATTCAACATTTCAAAGGATTTCACAAACGTGCCAGTATTCATGGCCACATTCATACCCAATGCACTCTTGCATTGATTTCAATTTTGTCACACATTATGACAGGTTCTTGACCATGGTGTGATGGAATTTAACCAACCTCTTCACCACATGGCTTATTCATTTTCATTATGGTGCAGACCCCCCTTCTCTCCAAGGGTTACAAGACCTCCTGGTCTAGTATCTTCTCAAGACTAAATTGAAACAGTCTTCGATTCCATGCTAGAACCTCTAAGAAACAATCCACATGTCTTTATATATATATAAAAAAAAATCTCGCCCATGTAAACAAGCACTAAGTGCAAGTCTCCTCCACATGACCATGCCTTGTGACCACACACCTATCCAAAAAGGTGTGTCACGATTTCATGTATCAACTATATGAGTCAACCGACTCTCTATTCTTTGAACTCCCAAGTTCCAAAATTCCAACAAGGGCCTAGCACATGCTAGCTTCTCCCTTATCCTCCATCCATATGACCCTTCACTATGACCCAAGGCCAACTCTTTTCGAGCGCTTCGAGATTTCGCGTATCGGGAATTCCCGATGCGATTCACTTTCATTCTCTCGATCCTTCGATACCCAAAATTGCAAAATATTTGGATCAGATCAACGGTCCACACTAGCTCTCCAACCAATGACTATGATCAAGTCACGATTTCTCATTTCGTGAATTCTTGCAACTCCGCCCTTTGACCTTTCCACTCTGCTAGTCAGCGAAATGATGATCTCTTGCCACGTGTCCCCTTCCAAGGGATGGTCCTATTGATTTCAGGATTTCGCGTTTCATGGTTTCGCGAATTTCACTCAGCTTCTTCGAAATCTTCTAGTTTTGCGAAATTCCGATAATTCCTCGTGACTAACCAGTGCGCTACTTCTCTGATATCTAACGACTTGAAAGATTTCGGCTCCTCCTGAATGGATCTTTAAATTGATATGAATATTGAGATCTATTTCCTTATGATGAACGACTCACATTCATCTCCTCTGTCAGGTTCTTGATTAACTTGATTTGATTAGGGTTTTCTTTCGCGATCTTCATGATCTCGATCTATAGTTGATCGAAGGGATTTCTACGATTTATTAGTAAAGGTTTTTGACCCCCCTTTTTTTTAGTCAACATATATCACTTGGTTCAGATACTCCTGCATCATACAATTAGTCTTCACTTCTAGAGGTTCACACCTCCATCATTCAGGTTCTCCTTTCCGAATCATACCCTACTTGGGTATCCATGGCATACAACTACCCTTTCAAAATTTTGTGCATAACATTAGACATTAAAATATTTCAGAAAGGATTCTTACCCAATCTTTTCATACATGTTCTTGGCTGCTAGCACCCTCTTTCTAATTTTTTACCTCATCAACTGTGCTTTTAGGGGGATTCTTACAGTCCTGTCAACAATCTTTCGACCACAACCTTTGTTGAAAAGTCAACAAGAAACATGTGTCTAATTTACTTTTCCCTTAAATAAATTAGACAATAAAT
>JASDQU010099842.1:267842-284471 GCA_032191745.1 Picea mariana
TGATTCTGTATTTAACAGTGGCATATAACTGTTAGATTAGGATAATCGCAGGAAATACTTAATTTGTATTGAAATTTCTACAACCTTCCCATGTTCATCCTCTACTTTAGGTTTTTCATCATTGGCAATTGTCTTCCTCAACAGTTCCAATTCCTTTATATACACATCATGCATCATTATAATCACAATTAAATTAGTTGTAACATTAGATAAGATGCATGTATCATAATATTCAAATCCATAAAACATCTTCAAAATGTCCTAGTATATCTTTATGCACTTCATCACATTATCTTCAAGGGTCTCCATGAATGCAATACAGACAGTTCTCAACTGTTTCTGTAGTAATACAATCATCATCACTAATGATGTCAAAAAATTTACTTTCATCAATAAATCAGCTTTCTCATTCCAGAGGAAACATAACACATAGCAAGAAGGGAGTTAGGGATTCTCCCCTTCTTCCAATTATTTCTACACCGCCTGAGACTTTTCAACTCAGCTGAGTTATCTCTAAAGGCTTCACTACCTTTTCTTAACATGGCTTTAACCAATCCTATTCAATCAAACATACTTCTGTATCCATTCATTAGTCTTCTATTCATTACATGGTGCTTTCAAAATGTAATCCAAGATTATTATATATAGACAGGCTTTGCAACCCATTGCCCAACCTTCAACAATTATTAGGATTGTGACTTTGTTCTTCTGACAGAGTCCTTACACAGTTTCTTCATAGGGAACTCCCACCTCATGCAACTTATTTATTGCACGTCCACCACTACCTGTGATGGACTCAACCTTGAGTTAACTTTAGTTGTTTACCAAATATTCCTTAAGAAACAGAAACCTGTGTGTTGGTCAGGTGCCCAAATCATGTATCCATACATATTCTAGTTTGTTAACTTACTTCCATGATGTACTTAACTATATTCATAATCATCAGCCCGTGTGTAGCTTCCATAGGTATAATTCATATCCCACATACATCTCTACTTTAAAATCAATCAACTCATGATTCTTTACAATCATCCTCATGTGATCCTCAAATGCATAATCATTTGCCTCTTATTATGACACCAGAGTATCCTTTCTCATTTACTCTCTTATCTATTTGTACTGGCTTTTCCTGGGGAGATGGAGCACATTCCCCTTAAGCTATCATTCAAAACATAACTTTCACGACTCTTCAAAATGGAGTCAACCATGCAACCATGGTATTCTACTAGTATTCATTCAATCTTGGCAAGTGCTAAGCTTGCCTCACATTTCACTCATCATGGAAACCATATTAGACCTTTAGTATACTTATACTCTTACATCATACACATGCATCACTCGCACATTTGATATCATTCGTATCTAACCAGTATTAATATCAGGCTTCATATCAAGAAGCTTCTGAATGCATTAGATCCATGCACTCAAGCATACACACACAACTAAGTCTTCATCATACTAGCTTAGTTTTATCATTAGTGTTCTTTTAATTAGAGATTATAGTCGCTTACATGACTAATCTCATAGTTATAACTCATACTGGTGTTGCCTTCTCATTATAGAAATGACAACCCAGGGCCACTCTCCCTTTTATACTATAGCAGCTGGCAAGAAAACTTTCTTTCCTTGACTTCTATAGGACTTTACTCATCTCACCTTTCCTCTAGTCATGAGGAGTTATATACTTCGAGTTTAATATAAAGCAATAATTATACTTCCAAGGATCCTACCTGATTCTATCAGATTCCTTTAAGCCCACAAAGGTATTAACCATTATATAATCAGCCATCATCAGTGCCTGAGGTTCCAACTGCCCATGCTTAGAGGCAGTGTCACGGACATCAAGTGATCCGCCTTTCGGGCTTCAACTACCCTTGACAGAACCCTGCCACCTTCAAATATCCACATTCAAGTCTTATTATCAATGTTAATTAGCATATCCCTACTCAGGTAAGAGTAGTTATCACATGACAAGGGTTAAATAAATTCTTCTACTGAAATTCAACAAGAATTCCCAAAATCACGGGTTCAATCTGCAGTCCTTTTTCCTCAAGGAGTAAATGCACATAGCAGTACCTCTTTATGCAACTCTCGCATGAGCCCAAGTAGGCCAAGTGTTTTAACCATGCTCTAATACCAATTTGTAATACACCCATGACGGGGAATACAATTTTTCGCTTTTCTTAAAGGATAAAATCTCCATTCATAGTTCCTAATTTGGAAGGTCAGGGAACCAGTTTGACCTCCTGGTCAAGGATCTCCAATTCTGAAGCCAAACAATTCTCTGAGACCTTGATGTTCTTGTTCTATACTTAAACCCAACTTCCTTCTGTACTTCAATCCTCCAGAGTTGACGATCTACGGGAACCTTTCCTACTCAATCAACGGTCTCGCCTTCATTTCGGGTGGTTGACCTTTCAACCCAGATTAGTGGTCCAACGACCCTCTTCTCGATCGGTGGTCGAGATTCCCTCTGAGTCTACGGACTTCTGAGATCTCAACTCTCAAACCTCTTTTTCCCAATGGCTTTTACCCATAGTCTAAGATCCACTGACACGTTTCTTCCCCAAATCTAACGATCGAGGATTACTTCGGGACTTTACCTGGAGTGTATGGATTTATGCCATGCTCCTCTTAGATCTAGTAGCTACAAATCACTTAGGGAATTTACCCAGAGTTCACAGATTCGTGCCATGTCTCCCTTAGATCTCACTGTCCAAATATTTCTTCGGGACTTCGGGTTTTCGTGCTTCGGTGATCTCAGTTCTCAAACTAAAAACCCACTTCATCTTTTCTCCAGAGTTCGATATTTGTTGACAAGTATCTCCTCACAGATCAATGACTCATAGCTCTTCGGCTCTTCGGGCTTCGAGTGTCTCAACACTTCAACCTACGCCTTCCTCTAGATCTTTCGACCTACTGACAAGTACCCTCCTGGATTCAACGGTCTAGATCTCCTCTCTCGCGAATCAGGATTTCGCGTTTCATGACTTTGGAGGTTGGCTTACCTGTGTCTCCCCAATTCTCGATTTCCCGTTATTCACCCACGTCAAATCAACGGTCAAGAAGGGTCCCGATAGATCCTTAGATCTACGGTCCAGATCACGTCGCAACTTTGGGTTTTGGGAATTTGGTCGCACCAACGTGTCAATCACCCGATGTACGATCTTGCAAAGACTAAAGGAGTCGAGGCGTTAATGCCTGCGTCCCTTCTTCAAATCTAACGGTCGCGACAGACCCTGGGTCCTCCCAAATGGATATCATCTGTCCATCTTCTAAACGAAAGGATATTCCCTTTTGATACTTGAACCGTTCTTCCTGAGCTTCGTCAGTTATGAAGGATTTAAGAGCGTTGCACTCTTTCTCCCAGGCTTAACACTTAGAAGGTTCCTTTGCACTATTCTTGCACTCCTTCATCAATTTTAGAACTTAAGTGTTTGTCGGTCTCTACTTACCTCGAAGAGAGCCTGTGCATACCTGCACTAACCCTCCTGAGCTTAACCAACTATGTCCTCCAAGGGACTCAACACGATTAGTAGGGTCGACATGCGTGCATGAAACTGTACCTAAGGTCGATGAACTCACAGTTCGTGGCTCTGGCTTAAGCCACCATGGAACGCAAGCATTGATGAGTATAAAAACGCATCCAATTCATACAATTTCCTACTTGCATGATTACAAAATCAAGTAGGAATAAAGGGGAAACAATATAATCATTAAGAAAATATATCCATCCCTGCAACATTCATAGGATATCCAACTTTAATTCACAATACCACTTAAATACACAAGATATGAGAATACTTATCTATTACAAGTGGTAGCCAACTAACTAACTATGGGTGTTCATCCTTCCACCCTACCATAGGCTCAGAGGCATTCATTCTTAGAACTTTGGCCACCCCTGTGCCAAGCCATGATATCACCAGGGAACTCTGACAGTTCTCAAGGGTTCTTTCTCTGTTTATCTTTTGCTCGGGTTCTGTTCTCTACAACATTAAGATATTTCTCTATGTTATGGCCTCAATGAGGTTTATCAGATGCTCACTCAGCACCAATTTCAAAGCCTTCTATTTCTTATCCCCTGGAGAGATCTACGCATCTCTCTTACGAGCTCGCGCGCCTGTCTCGTCTATCCTCTATGGTTGTCCATGTGTATCTATCTTACCTTCATTTTTTTTGGAAGGTTCCTGACCCATCGCGTTCCTTTAGTCAGAAGGAAGCTTGGGTCTATAGGTCTCTGTGGTACTTTGGGCTGAAATTTTGCAGCTAGACCATGCTCCCATTCATGGGGGTAGTTGATAATCCAACCACTGGTCCTTTATTCATTAACTTATTTCTCTCCTTGGGATCCAAAGGAGGTTTTTCATCCTCATCAAGGGAAATTTGGGGTTATTTGATATAATGAACCCTCTCGTATAGTTTCCACATTCTTCCTCTAGTGATATCATGGATAGTAATTTCAAGGCTTCACCCCCACATTCAGTTATTAGCAACCCAAACAATAATACATTTAAATTTTCCACATGCCTTAGCATGGTAATTCTATTTTATGATTAAGTTACAAACTGGGGGAAACAAGGTGTCACAAAGAGTAGTATGTTCCATTAAAAAGGGAGATTCATTTGTGGAGAGAGCCACTTGTCCACCCATTTGTGTGTTTAGGAGGATCTTGCTTCTAGTGATTAGACTATTTTTCTTGAAGAAAACTTGGCTCTGATACCAATTGTTCAAACAAACACTGACACTGAGAGGGGGGGTGAATCAATGTCTTGAACTTTTGGACAATTCTCACACTTTCTCATATTACTTAAATTAACTGAATAACACGTATGTATTTCAATTACTTATTCATATATAAATATAACAATTATAAAAACACAAACTGTATAAAGAAGAATAAATATCATATATTTATTAAACTTGAATAAGTACATATGATACCAATCGTCAAACTATTCAACACCAACTGAATAAGAGAGGTCCAACTCTCAGATACAACACCCAACTTGTAGTTCTCAGATCCAACTGAGAAGTGAGGAATCCAACCCTCATAAAAAATACCCAACTTGTAAACACGAACCAACCTAATAAAGAATGAACCTTCATTCAATCCATTGTATTTATATTTTATCCACCAAGACACCTTCTTTTCACCACAATTTTTGGTTTATATAGTATTTTAGTAGGTTTTGATTTGAACCATTGTATATTTTAATAATGAACCATTGCACCTCTTCATTTAATCAACATTAATGGTGATATTGATGTTTTAATGACATTTGATTTTAATTTTAAAAGACTTCAAATCCCTTCTAAGTCGTTTTATCATTTTATTCCTTCACAATTTGTTTTCTTGTATCTAGATTCGAATTCTACAAATAGGTTCTTCCTTCAATCCACTTTCCTTGTGACCGTGGGGATGAAAGCATAGGATTTTCCACTCTAAGCATTGTTCCTTTAGCACTTTCTCTTTCCACCCTTATTTCTTGTACATAGGACCTTATTTAAATGTCAGCAGGCTTATTTACTTCTAGGCCCTTGGCACCCCTAATCAACCCCTTTACCTTACCATGAGACTGGTGATGGAACCAAGTCCTCCGAACTTTGGTCTATGGATTATATTTGCATTCTTTCGGATTTTGACCTACCAAAGTGGTCATAAAGTGTAGGTGACCAGTTGTTGTTGGTTGATAGTACCCCTTACTCTATCCTTCCACTATCTTAATCTAACAGCTATAACTTAATCAAGTGTTGAGATGGATGGCTATGACTTAATATGACGTGGTCATATTACGTCATGTCTTGATTAAATTAATCATGGATTAACCCTAAACTTCGACCTTCATCACTTCAGGAATTTGTGGCTTACCTTTTCCTTACACTATAGTCGATTGAACGGTTATGAGAAATCTCGAAGGATCTTAGATCAATTTTCCATGTGATTTATCCATTTCGGCCTTCGACACTTTTGTTGGTAGAAGAAGTTGGACATTCCTGGAGGCCATAATCCTGGAGATGACATGGCATGTTGATGTCACCTATGGTGAAATGGACCCATGGTATGTGTACCATGTGTCACTCACAAATGGACATGTTGGGGTCTAAAAGGAACTGAATTCATGTGACGTGTGTCCCCATATGGCACCTCTGCCACCTGGCATAAGACACGACATCAACAAAATGGAAAATCCACATTCCTCCACTACAGATCTAACAGCCTGTGTGATTTCGCAACTTCGGATTTGAACTTCATGTATTTCAACACTTCGTGGCTTCGACACTTCGTGGCTTCAACACTTCACATCTTTTGCCTAGTCTCCAGTAATCACCGAAGTGGTGAATTTCTGGAGTCCCAAAACTTATGCTATCCTTCCACTTCTAATATAACGACTCACATTAGTCTCTAATTCTTCCCTCGATCTAACGATTGTCGAGATTTCATTTTTTCATGACTTTGCGATTTCATGTCTCTGCCTTGTCTCCAATAATCGTTGAAGTGGTGAAGTTCCAGAGTCCCAAAGCTTTCTTCTTGGCTTCGATCAACGACTGATGATCGATCAGTTCGATCTGACGATTGGGACTTAATATCTTCTAACCTTTGGCTTCATCTCTATCTAACGGTCCTTGTTATACCTGAAATTTCTCAACAAGATCTAACAACTATTGCTTACCTAGCTCCCGATCCAACAATCTAGAACTCCTTGATTCAACGATTGTGATCGCTCCTGAAATTCAAAAGGGGACAGTCAATATTCCATGATCCTTTACAAAGGATCTCTTTCTACACAATTCTCTGTCTTCTGCACGATCTTTGCAACGCTATCTCTACTGACTTTTTAGGATCTCAAGCTATGTCTTATGTGCAACCAAATAGGATACCTCTCCTGATATTTTCCTTCAACCTTTCCAAAGGTATTAACATTGTGCGCTCTGATTCCATGCAACCTAATATGCTACCTCTCTTGAGCTTTACATTTATACTGGATTCCTCTGTATTCAACATAATTTGAATTATGTGTTGTCATGACTTATAGTTTATTGTTTGATACCACTCATCAAACATATCCTTGTTATTTATTTTATTTCCATGTTTGATTCATGTTGCCATCAATGACAACACACAATCAATAATTCCAATACTCTTCTTCAAATTTTAACCCATAGATTTCAATTATAGATAAATTATAAACTCAAACTAGTTTCAATGTGAAACATCTTGATTCAAAATGGAGATCCCAATGCTTGAAAGGAACTTTAGAAGGCCAACGTAATCCTCATAATTGGGATGGGAGCTCAAATCTATCATGTACATCAACCTAGAGCTACCTAAGCTAGGATTTCCTCCTTAAATGAACCAAAGGGGTTGCACTCACTCATTTGAGTAGACTTGCATGAATTTCGAAGGAAACATTGCACAAGTTTTTGTGTGGGAAGGACACACAAATGCATAAAAACCTACTTTGTAATCTTTTTTCCTTGGATCTTTGAGGTTATGTAAAGTATCCATGAGGTAGCCTTATTATGTTGTATTCTTTCCAACTAATGATGTTTTTAGACAACCACCTAAATGTATATTGTGAGAAAAATTGAGGTGATAGTAGTTGTTCCCTGATATGTGAGGTTAGGATATTTTGTATAGCTAAAATACTTCATCATTTTCTATCCCACGTGCTTCTAACTTATAGAGAATACCTAGAGAGAGAGGGATTTGACTAAGAAGAAAGGACTTCCCATGAAAAAGTGATGAATCCCACCTGAAAATAACCAAACATACATGTGCAAATAATATCTTATACAAATGAGGTGGGAATTCCCATGCTCAAGAAATTATTGAAATAAATTACAATAGCATACCTGTGCTTTCAAATTATGTATAAACATTATGATCCATCTGTATGGTGAGGACGGTGAATAATGGTGTAATTTGAAAATCCTTGATGTGGAAACATGTATTTCCCATGGGGGTGTCAATAACATTAGAGGGGTTTTCATTGGGAGCATCCTTGGAACCTATGGGGAGCAATGCGAAAATAGCTCCTACTAAAGTGTAGTGTGCTCAATAAATCTAAATATATAAGATAGAATAGAAGTCCTTAACTTTGGAAAATAAACCAAATAATTCACACCATAAACAAATTATTGAAGAAATGAATGAAGAGAAAACCCTTAAGGTATGATTACACCATTAATAATTCCTTAAGGATGGAAAACATTCCACAAGAAAATCTTATTACATTTACAATATGCTTCACAATGCTCCATTAAATTTCTTATTCTACTATCTATCTCCTAAGAGAATTTTAGGGAAGGAAATTTCTAGTAAGTGGAACCTTCTAGTAATCCTTGTTACATTTATTTCTTTCACATTACTACATAGGCCTTATTTACTAGAATTGGCCTCCATACATAGCAATACATAGCCACCTAACTATTATTATTCCCTTTGGGTACCTCCCTAGGTACCCCATATTACCCCCCTAGGTACACCACATTGAGGGAATCGATATCCATACAAGCCTAGGGGTATTCAATTGGAACTGGAAACTACAACCATCACAATGTACAACCCATCTTGATGTGATAATTATATGATGTTGAACTTCAAGGGGGGCAACTAAAGTAGAGAGAAATGATGACTCTCTCTCTCTGTAGTCCAAGGTTCACTATAAATAATGGAAATGGGATCTAAGATATAACAACACTCATGTAAGAACATGAGTTGGTGTAAATAGGAATGAAGATACAAGAATTAAGAATGAGAGGTCCCTCAAGATAAACAAAGGACAATCGAAGTACCAAATTGTAATGGGGGAGGATTTTGATAATTATGGATGAGTTGGCTCATGAGGATGAGAATAAATACCTCCATTGGGTAGAGCATAAATGATGGTTGATTGGGATGGAAATAAAAACCAGTTGTACATAATATGATCCGACGTCAAGGGACAAACACATATGTGGATCTATGTCAAATTGGGACTAAGTGTAAGTGTGGACAATGGAAATATAGTTGTGATGGGTACTAGGATATAGGAAGTGATATAGAGAATTAGAATAATTTTAAGCTCAGGTGAATAAGTGAAAATTCTTTGACCAAGGGTTACTAAGACTATTGTCAAGTTTGAAAGAGACATCATCATATGAGATGGTACAAGTGTTAATGTTTCCTTTGTTTTTGGTTTTTTGAAGTTTTTTGGTGTTTTTCAATTATTAATGAATAAAATAATCTATATATGTTATAGGTAAGGATATGGGTTCCTCAAACATGTGACCAAGAAACTTTATTGTATGTGGATAGAGTGGTGAAAGTGAACCATTATGGGGCCCCTGGGGTGGTTATCCTTGGGGGGGAATGAGTTATGAAGTGGAATACCAATGGTTTATTATTAATGAAGTAGATGAGAGGCCAATGGATGCAAAGAATCATTTAGCATAACCAACCATAAAATGTGAGTTGGTGGGAGTACAAGGGTGTGGATCAACATTAGGAGGAGAGGAAATTATGAGGTTTTCTCTATGAGATGTGAACTATACATACTCCCAATCTTAAGGGGGAAAGTGGCATAAGTGATAAAAATGCGATGGGGTGCTAAAATGAAGGTGTACTTCTACCAAATAGAAACAACTAAACGCATGTGGAACTAGGAAAAGTTGTTTGATAAGTCGAGGGGAGAAGCTGTAAAGGTACACTCATGGGAGGGGGGGGGGAGACTGGGAAATGAAATAGACATAGAGGAAGAAAATAAATTCTAGTTCAAATAAGTATACTTGAAGGGAAGGGATAGGCCTTGTTGCATGCGGTTAGAGAAAAAATGTCTTCTTGGTGAAAAACTACACACATAAAACTGAGCATACCTTACATGGAAGTACTCATGATAAGAAATCTAGTGATGAAAATGGTGTAAAAAATGAAGCTAGTGAGATCACATACCTATTTATAAAAAAATGGTAGGGGTAAATTGCCCCTAGGTGAAAGATTTTATTGTGATGAACTGAGCGAATGGCATCAAAGTGGGAAATGCTAGATTGCCAATGGCACAAAAAATGTAGGAAATGGAGACTTTAATATCCTTAAATATACCACTGGAAGTTCATGAAATGGAATTATAAATAGGGTGGGTCCCACAATTCTAAGTCATTTGTACACTATAAATTTGACCTAGGCCACGAGATTCCACAAGCTTCCAATCATAATTGTGCACAAAGCATCTAATGGTTATGATTCCATGACTTCCAAGTAAGAGGTCACATCCCTACCTTTCTTTTTGTCTAGTTATTTTCTAATTTCAAGGCTCACTAGCGTCATACAAAAGGCCATGAGGATTTCCGTAGGGTTGCATGGATCTTGAAAAAATAGTCAAACAACATCTATGCGACTCTTCATTGGATAGTCGTGCATATAGTAGATCAATAAGTACACAGTTGCATAGATGAGTTGTGTATATGGAAAGACCTAGATACCAAAAAACTCATGTGCAAACTCTCAATTTATCACACAAGATGGGTTGCATGTGAGTGTGAGGGTCATGCCACACAGTTTTGACAACTTTCCTGCATTTGTTTCATGCAAGAATCCTCTGCAATTGTATGTTGGATAGTCATGCAACTCTCGTGACTTCCAAGTGAATGCTTTCATTGATACATCTCATGACTATTTTCTAAATAGTCATGAGAGCTATATGGAGAGTGAAAAAACAATTATGTGAGTGATTCATGCAAATTTTTGCATAGACAATAACAAAATACTTGTGACTGAATAGTGACAAAAATATCTTGGGCGACTATGTAAGAGACAATCGTGCAACTGGCATGATTTTTTTATCAATACTTGTGAAAAATAACCAATGTGTAGTTGTTGTATATTTTCAAGTGTTGAGAGTTGACTAAAAGAAGTGAGCCATGCTAGTCCACTAGTGAGAGCAGAATAATGAGGAGCTAAATAAGGAGGAGGGGGCCTTCCCATCTATATAGAATGAGTTTTCCATATGTCCTGCTCAAATATTTTGAGTGCCCCCTCTTACGCTCCAATGAGGGGATATTATGGGAGTTGATTCAAATGTAGAAGTCATATTATTTCCATTTTATAGTGTGAGGTTAGCCACTATATTTGACCACCTACATGAACATTTATTTTTTGACTAGTCTCCCCATTAAGGGGATGATGGGAAAGTTGAGGCCCCGCATGGAGGGTGCCATGATAGTGGACTAGCTGGTGGCTCAATATTATAGTAGCACAAAGGGAAAGGAGGGAGGATTGATATACATTGCATCAATCCATGACTTGGCCATGCAGGCATTGATGTACATGGTGGTGAGGATCTATGAATCCTTAGGAACCCATAGGATCATCGATGGTCATATGTTGGTGATGGAGAAAGTGGTGCATGAGCACCATTTTTCTGCAATGGTCCTCTCTTCTGCAAGAGGAGATATTTACATAACCAACATGTTTCTTCACCCATGGGGAGGGATAGTTCATCTTTGGCTCCCTCTACTACTTCTTTTACGAGTGGGTGGTACAGCCTATGGCCCATTGACCTACACATGTGGTGGTTAGGGGAGATGATGGTCCACATGGGTAGGGTGGAGTTAGTGTTAAAACTAGGATAAGTAAAACTAAGAATAGTAATAGAAGAAAAACAAGCAATCACATATGATCACCAATATTTATCCTAGACACATTTAACCGGGAAAACCAACACCTCCATAGATATATGTTAATAACCTTGGCCAAACTGGCCAAGTCAGGCCTACATCGGCCTCTTGAGGAATTTTACAATGGATTTCTTCAAACCTTTAAATAGGATTCATCACATATAATCCAATGGGAAAATACCATGGGACAATAAACCACCAACGGTAAACCTGCCATTGATCATATCAAGGTTATCTTATCTACTCTATTACCGAGTCAATATTAACCCAACATTCCTCCCTTTAAACTTGACTTGGGATAAAGACATACCCCCTCAAAGTTTATAAATCAATTTCCAATAATACAACATGCTCCCCCCCCCACCCATCACCTAGGTCTACATCTAGACTTTACCAATGAACCATCAAACTAGGGGTATGCATGCCTAAATAATTATTACAACCATATGCCCATTTACATGTGATAAAATACAATTCCATAAAAATATGTTACAAATGTATGCCCAAGAAATGATGCAAGAAGCATCTACCTGCTTCTTTACCCACATACCTCCATGCTTTTCCACTTGGAATATTTTCCTACTCACAATTTCTAATAGTAGATCAACCAATCTCAACAAACCTTTCCTTCTTCTGAGCCCCAATAACCCACACATTCCCTCTAGGGTCAACCAATTCCTTCATCCATGCAATCAAATTCTCCAACCCCAAATCCTTATGAGCATTCACCAGAAACACATGATTGAGCTTGGGGATCCCTCCAACATGAGCCTTGATGAAAACCCACTTGTCTAAGTGTGCGGGGGGAATCTGTGGGGGTAAGAGATCAGCCTTATTCACTACAAAAATAAAATGAAGCTCCTCACTCTTCTTAGCTTCAATTGGATCTGGCATCATCTTCACTGCATGGCGCAGAAACAAACTATCAAAGTCCATGAGATTGACCACCATCGCCACCATAGTTTGGTTGTTCTTTCTCGACTTCATCAATCAGATTCCTTGCATTAGTGTTTCTCTAGAAACTCAACAAAACCCTAGCTTGGCATCTACAAATCCATCGAGGGATATTCATCTGACATGAAAATGTTGGAACCCAGGCACACCAAGCAGATTGTGTACTCATCTTGGACCTCTCTAAACCCTAAAATTCTTGCAATGGATTTCTTTTTCAATTTATTTGAACGACTGGGATTTTTCGTTTCAAGGCCTCTAGTGTCTTAGAAAATTATTCTTGAGGTTCCCCATGAAATATTTGAATCTGAACTCTTCAAAAATATGATTAACGAGAAATTTATTTTGATGCATTTATTCACAATGGATCTCTATGGTGGTGATGCAGGAGCATCGCTCCAAGCCAGCTACGCGCTAGCCAGCCAGCACATCAAGCGCGCATTCAATGGAAGGAGAGAGGTGCAACCCTCTCGTTTTTCAAATTTTGAAAATGTATTAAATGTTTGTAAGGCTGGTAGAGACAAGTCGTGCCTTTGAGGATGTTGTAGTTAGAGTCACCTTAATGGCTGACATGTTGATGGGGATCTAGATCCAATTTGGATTAGATGGCCCATTCAATGTAATTCATTGTAATTAATGAGAATTGGTGAGGATGGAGGGAAGAGATCGAGGAGCCCCCTTTTGTAAAAAGATCCTTTGTATCTTTAGGATGAGTCCGTAGAGTTGGAAGAGTAGAATAGAGGATAGGTTAGAGAGGAGAGGAAGCCGTGACTTTGTTACAGTCCGAGCTCACATTGTAAAGAGGCATTTCATATTAATACAATCAGAACAATTTTTCCTGCATGTTATTATGTGTTTGTTGATGAATGTCTTTATGTGTTTATGATATGTTGTAGATGTATGTTTGTACGCATTTGCAGGTTACAGATAAAAATTGTTGTCTATTGGGTTCTTTGATTCCAAGTATGGATTCTTTGTGGCTTCATGCAAGGGGTTGCATGACAGAACACTGCGGGTTCTGTAAGCTAGTGCATATAGTGCACTTCTAAATTCTGTGGAATTTAGACAATGGCGTGCCAGGAGGGTGCAAAGGAGGAAGTCATTGACTCAAGGAGGAGGCCTCAAGGTTGCTGAACACCTTGAAGGAAGAACTATGCAAAGGAGGGCACAGGGAAGACAAAATTTCTGAAAATTCTGTGAGACTCTGCCAAGAGGGCATTGAGTGGATGCACAGGGTGAACAGAAGTAACTCTATGTCGAGTTCAGTGAGAAGACAGATTCACTGAAGATTCTGTAGAAGCTCTGCCAGGAGGGCATCAAGCGAGTGAAAGGAGTGCACCAAGAAGAACTCTCTTTCGAGTTCTGAGATAAGGGAAGTGTCACAGGGAAGACACTCACATGGTTACTAAACACCCTGTAGGCTCAGTAAGGAGTGCTTGAACAAGAGGCTTCCAAGAGGGAACCAATCTCCATTTGAAGGAGAAGGCAAGGGTCGAATCCCTTAGAGGTTCGAGAAGGAAAAACTCAGGACGGATAGCACAATTGTGTGCAGGGACCCTGCAAGGAGTGCAGAATTAAAGAAGCCCTTTAAGGTTTCAGAGTGAACAAAGATTAGGAGGGAAGATTTTTCAGTAACGCAGGCGAGACTAAAGATTGTGGACTCGCGGGATAAATAACAAAGGTTTCATCCTTTGAAGAGTTCGAAATCTTCCAAGGCTCGGAGAGAGCGCGTGCTCAGGAAGGAGCAACAATAGCCATTGGATTGGTACTGAGAGGAGAAGATCTAGACCATTGGATCTATGTCCAATCACACAGGAGGAGAGAGTGCAAGGAGGAAAGAGCTGGGCCGTCAGATCTAGCACCAAGGACTGATAGCCATCGGATCCAGGAGAAGGTGTGAGGGGTTTAATCCCTGGGAATCCACACAGAAGGGTAGAACGGATGACAGAAACTTCGAGGGAGAAGTGTCGAGTTGCCGTGAGCCGTCGGATCCAGAAAAGGTGCACGAGGTTTAAACCTCGTAACAGTAGAAGGAAGAGGACTCGTCAAGTCCCGAAAGCATCAGGACCATCCATTTTGGAGGATAGGTGGCAAAGATCTGGATCATTTCACAAATTCAGGGTTCATGAGTTTGGAGGGCAGACCAAATTTTGGTTTTGTGAAGTCCCGAGTTGTGAGGAGTAGGGAAGGAGATCTAGATAGTTTGATCCAAGCCACAGGAGAACCATTGGATCGGAACCTCCGCGTGCTATCGCGTATTGGGGGTTTGGGGTTGAAAGAATTTCTTTTCGACTGCGAAGTCACAAAGTTCCAAGCATCGAGAGCTCGTATGAACACGTAGCACATCCGTTAGGTGGGGGCCGCGTGGTTGACAGGTGGTGTAACAACAAGCACTGAGAGAAAGGTGGAAGCGGGTGACAAGTGGTGGACACACATCGCCTAGGAAGGAGTCAACCTATTGTTGACTTATCATGTTTTGGGGATTCGCAAAGGAGGAGCATGAGGGCTCAAAACTCCAACTCACGAAGTCACGAGTTGTGAGTAGTGCTAGTGTTTAGCCTAGACTACGGTTATATGTAGTAGGCACTAGTGAGGAGGGAGCCATACCCGTATCACATCTCGGGTATCAGAGGTTTGGAGAAAGAGGAGTCGAGGGTCATCGACTCATGAACTCTCAAGTTGTGAGAGGCACTTGCACTAAGGCTCGGTTGTGGTCGCATGGAGACGTAAGGCTTTCACCTGGTGTTAAGTTGCATAGGGCGAGTTTTCACAAAGGACCTATGGATCGGATTCATGAGGTTCCAATAAGGATCTGAGGGATCTACTTCGGCTCGAGGAGAATTTAGAACGATCCTGTGAAGATCTTTGACAAGAGGGTCGGGGGTCTGCATCAGGTGGTCTCAAAAAACTCACAAAGAAGCGGAGGTCTAGAGTTCCACTCCCAAATTTTTGTTTACACTTATTTACAACAATCCATTCTCCATATAATTAGATTCAATCCATAACATATCCAGTCTTTCTATTGAGTCTAGGCATTTCGAGCTCTAATACCACATGTTAAAACTAGGATATCTAAAATCGAGCATAGTATTAGAAGAAAAATAAACACTAATATTTATCCTAGAAACCCTTAATTGGGAAAACCAACACCTCCATATATATCTATTAATAACCTTGGCCAAAATAGCCAAGTCAGGCCTACACTTTCCACTTGATCCATTATACAATGGAGTTCTTCAAGCCTTTAAATAGGCTTCATCACATATAATCCTATGGGAAAATACCATGGGTTACCCAATACCATGGACCTGTAAACCACCAATGGTAAACCCATCATTGATCCTATAAAGGTTATCTTATCTAATCTATTATCGAGTCAATATTAACCCAATAGGTAGGTAGGTACTTCACCCTAAAATTATTCATGTGGTGGAGGGATATGACACATACGATTTTGGAGTTCCCCTATGTAAGGATGGTCTACAGAGGGGACCCAAATATGGTCTTGCAACTAGGGGAGCATTAATGACCTATGGATAAGTGTTGGGACACTTAGCATAGATTTTGATTGTATTTTATTTTTAGTTTCTTCAACTATTGATCTGCACTAGATATTGATGGGTTCCCTTTTTGTGTGTAGATTTGGGGGGAGACTGGGAGAGGAGTAGTGAAAATAGTTTCTCTTGTGAGGTAGGAGGTGACATGGTGGTGACAAGATTACCATGATGATAAGGTGGGCCCAACAAAATAGATTCCCTAAGTAGATCTAGAGCTAAATGTTGAATAGTGATAGACAACAGAACTTCACACATAATTAGTTGACCTAAGGTGGAGACTCAACATTGTACTACAAGGAATCCCAAAGGTAGGTTGCGTGAACCTAGGAGAGGATATCATCGATGCATATGTAGGGTTACTAGTTGAGTGGCGATTGATTTTGAGGAAATTTATAGTAGTGAATGCTATAGGGACGGGGGGGTAACATGTGGTGGATATTTAGGGCTAGTAGACATGACCCAC
>JASDQU010099842.1:284686-305837 GCA_032191745.1 Picea mariana
AGAGAGAGAGAGAGAGAGAGAGAGAGAGAGAGAGATTTTTGTTATCCTAATGTGTTCATGTGCATGTGTATGGATGATGTGTTTGTTTATGGTTATGTTTTTCTTTCTAATTCTTTACATGTATGATGGTGTGCCAATATGATGATAGTTATGCATGCATTGTGATTATTCATGAGTGAATGATGTTAATGCGATAATTGTCAATTTAGGATTTCATTTGCAATGTTATCTACAAATTGATTCACACTCCTAAGAACATGCATGAACATAATGGATTGAAAATTCTCGAGAGAAGTCTCACTTGTAAATATTTCCTAAAAATATGTGGACCACAAACATGGTAAACATTATTTATTCATGCTACGAGGAGCTAGGATTCAAGGTAAATGTTGAGGTGTCGGATCTAAATTTGGGTTGCATCGGAAAGCAATCCAATTATGGTAGTGTACTTTGCTTGGTTATTCATGGTTGGTCCTAGGAATACGCCACTTGACTAGAGTAGTGTATGTGAGGGTGATTAAATGACCCAATATGAAAAGGTAATATTATAAGTCCATCGGCTAAAACCATCAGAAAACCAATGTGACATGTCGGCGAAGGAATCATCTGATAGATCAAAAAATAAAAATTATTAGGAGTGAAAAAAAAAAATTGTAAATTACAAGACTAAATGACCTACTTCAATTTACAAAATGGGATGTCCATGTGATTGGTTGTTGAGTGGGTACTTGCTTAGGGATAGAATATTTTCAAATACAAACTATTGATGGGGTCTTTGAAGAGGCATCCATCAAGATAGAAAGGATGTATACACTCTAGGTTAAGTAGTGTTTGATGATGAAAGGGCCTCACTAGAAAGTCCCAAACTTACCCAAACCTAATGTGTCATCGTAAACATTGTAAGTAAGGAATAGGTTACCCTTGTTGAAGGAACGAGGGCATACTTCCTGGTCATAATTGGCCTTAGATAATTTTTTAGTAGCTTCATTGTTTTCTAATGAATATCATCAATCTTCATTAGTTCTCTCCAAATCCATGAGGAACTACTGAAGTAGTGTGGTATCTAGAAGAAGTTTGATTTCCATCTAGAGGTTTGGTATTTCACATTTAATGGGAAAAATCGCTTCCTCTGTGGATGATGTGGAAATGGGTAAATCATATGGAGGTCTCAAAAAATGGTCTATAGGCTAAAAGTGATAAGAACATGTCATGCTATTTAGATTTGTGCTTGTTTGCTATCTTTTGCAGCATGGTTTTGAGAATTTTGTTGGAAACCTCAACTTGGCCATTCGACTATGGATAGTAAGCAGATGTGAACTCATGCATGAATTCGAGAAATGAGGATCATTCTTGGAAAATATCATTCTCAAAATTATTTTTATGGTCTAAGACCAAATGTTTTGGGACACCAAAGTGAGTGATGACATGATTGAAGAAACAATGAGCAGTTACGTATGTTGTGTTATTATATGTCAACATCACTTCAACCCACTTGGTAAAGTAGTCGACGGCCACAATGATGTAATTTTGGCACTTGCTAGATGGAGGGTTGCAAGTCATGAAGTTGATCCCCCATTTCCAAAAGGGATTGACGATAATGATGGGGTGCAGTGGAGATGGTGGATATATAGTATTGTGAGTGAATATTTGGTGCTTTGCACACTACTTCATTCCATGAATGAAATCATGGAAGAGGGTAGGAAAAAAATAACCAACATGGATTTTTTTTGGGTAATGGAAATTCCTTATAAATGGCCATTGCAATCACCATTGCGGTATTCATTTAAGACCCATTTATCTTCCTCAAGGAAGATGAAATGATGCAACATAGTATCTACTCCTCACCTATATAGGACATCATTGATGAGGAGGTATCAATGATCTGAAGAAAATATTAAACCAACATTAATGGAGCAACACAAAATATTCAACAATACCACACACCATCTCAAACATTCTCATTATCAATATATATATTTATACATGTGCAAGAGCTATTACATGAAACGATCAACTCATATAATCACTCAACATTATCTCCACAATTCACTCAACTGATATTATCTCTATCTCAAAATATATCTTCGAGATATAACCACACTAACAACAATTATACCAAGAATAGTACAAATGAATTATTAACCCAACATTTATCCCCCATAATGATCATTTGAAAATATTCGAGGATCATCTTTGAATTTGTAGAACTTGTCCTTTTGTATTACCTTCATGAAAACATATGCAACCTACTCTTGTATTCTACAATACATAATCTCAAGCTCACTTTGTTGAACCAAATCTCAAACAAAATGATATTGTATATCAATATAATTGGTATTCTTGTGAAAAAATGGATTCTTATTCATTTGAATAGCACTTTGAATATCACAAATCAAGGGTGTGGGTTGTTCCTACTTCTCATGTAGATCTTCCAAAATTCTTCTTAACCACATTGCTTCACAAGTTGTTGTAGATGCTTCTTTGTACTCTACTTCTATTGTGGAGAGAGAATTTGAAGGTTGTTTCTTAATACTCCAAGCAATTTTTGCTAAACCCATGCTAAATGTATACCCTAAGGTATATTGTTTTCATCCTTTCAACCTACCCAATCTAAATCTATGTAATCAATCAATCTAAAATCCACTATAGATATGTATACCAAACCATACCCAAATATACCATGCATATACCTCATAATTATCTTAGCTACTTTATAATGTATATCCCAAGGATCTAACATAAATATTGATACCATATTGACTACAAAATATATATATGGTCGATTTGTAGTTAGGTAGATCAAAGTTCCAACCAATTGACGAAACAGAATAGCATCAATTGGAATGGAGTCATCATTTAGGTATAACATCAATGTGATTTCCAAAGGAGTTGTGGTTTGCATGGAACTCATCATGTTGAACTTATTTATAATAGCCCAAGTATACTTGGATTGTGGTATGAAAATGTTATATTCCTTCTACCATACTTCAATTCCCAAGAAATAATGCAACTCAACAAGATCTGTTATCTCCAATTCAACAATCATATATGACTTAAACTTTTGAAATAATTCAATATTATTCCATGTGTAGATCAAATAATGAACATATAATGCAACTATTAAAATATGTTGTCCTGAATAAACAATATAGAGATTGTGTTTGGATGAAATCTTCACTAGGCCATGATCCTAAAATTATTTATCAATCCTTGAATATCATGTTCTTGGTGCTTGTTTCAAACCATACAAGGCCTTTTTCAACTTGTAAACAAGATATTCTTTATCTTCAATTTCACAACCTTTAGGATGCTCTACATAAATTTATTCATCAATATAACCATTTAAGAAAGTTGATTTAACATCCATCTAAAAAATTGTCAACTTATACTGTGCAACTAATGCGTACCATCTTGATTGTGTCCATCTTCACTACTAGAGCAAAGGTTTATGTATAATCAATTCATTCCTTTTGTGCATAACCTTTGGAAACTAATTAGGCTTTATGTTTATCAATTGTAACATATGATTTATACTTAGTCTTATACACCCATTTAGTATCAATTGCAGCCTTTCCTTTGGGTAAATTGACGAAGTCCCATGTATCATTTTTAACCAAGGCATTAAACTCTGCATCCATATCTTCATTCCATTCATTTATTTTTTATGCTTCTACATAATTATTGAGTTCATTTATCTTCATTACCTTAGTCATAAGTGAAAAATTCACAATTCAAATTTGTGATCTAGTAACTCTTTTCTCAAAGTTTCTATCCAAAAAATTACTTTCAGAGTGACCTCTAATTAGCCACTTGGGATTCTTCTTGACTTCATCTGATTTAGAACTAGATCCATCACCAATTACTACTTTATCCTTTATTAGTTATGTATGTACATGTTTTGGCTAATAAATTCCCTCCTCATCAAACACAACATATCTACTTATTATAATATTCTTTCCTTGAGGATCAAATAACCTGTAACTTCTAATTTTTGTACTATACCCAATGAAAACGCACTTAATGATTTTATCATCTAATTTCCTTCTCTTTTATTTAGGTACATGTGAATATGCAATGCATCCAAATATCCTCATGTGTTCAACACTAGGTTTGAACCCTAACCATGATTCCTCGAGAGTCAAGTCCAATCTGGCTCTTGTAGGACACCTATTGAGAGTGTAGACAGTTGTATGAACTTCTTCTGCCCAAAATTCATTTCCAAGGGACTTTTTTTTTAACATGCTTCGATCCATCTCAACTATGGTCCTACTTTTTCTTTCCACAACACCATTTTGTTGAGGAGAGTATGAATTGGTAAACTCTCACTCTATTCCATTCCTCCTGCAATAATTTATAAATTCATTTGATTTATATTCTCCCTCGTTATCTGATATTAGGGTGAGAATTTTCAAACCACTTTGTTTTTCAACCATTTCCTTGAACTCAACAAAATGTGTAAAAAATTATGACTTTTAATGCAGAAATTATGTCCATGTTTTCCTGGAATAATCGTCAGTAAAGGTAAGAAAATATCGTGCATTTCCAAAAGACACGGTCTCCATGGGTCCACACAAGTTTGAATGTAATAACTGATCTAGAAATTCTCTAGCCTCCCAAGTTCTATTTGAGAAGCTTTCCCTATGTTGGTTCACAAATATGCACCATTTACAAAGCTCATCATCAATTTTAGTATAAGGAATTCCATTCACCATGTTAATCTTCCTTAACAACACCAAGTTCTGGAAATTCAAATGTCCCATTCACAAATGCCAAAGTCTACTACTCCCTTCTTCTGTATCCTTCAAATTGTGTAAGTTTCTCAAGGAAAAGATGAGCTTAAAAATCACGTCTTTCGTCATTTCTCCTCTTGCCACAATTGCATTTTTATTTAACTTATCCATGATTAAACACTCTTTATTATCAAATACTAACTTGTAGTTTTGTTCCATCATCTTTCCTACAAAAAGTAGGTTCATTTTCAATGTTGGTGCCAATAATGTATCATCAATAAACTTATTCATTACATTCAATGCTAGTATTTCCACTATACCTTTCCCTTTAACTTATGAAGCATTATCATCACCAAATATAATTTTACCATAATAGTTTCCATTGATGCTACTGAACAATTCCTCCTAAAATTCCATATGTGTTGAACATCCCGAATCAATACACCAAGCATTACTTTCTTCATTATGTGCCATCAAACTTGATATAAAAAACTTCTCATTTCTTGTTTCTTCAATAATAGTACTGGCACCTTTATTTTCCATATCACACAATTTAACATTGCACTCTCTCTCAAAATGACTAAATCTATGACAATAATAACATTGTACTTCATGTATTTCTCAAGACCCATCTCTTCCACTTCCTCTTCCATGAGATCCTTATCTACTTCTTCCTCTAAATTGACTTGGACTTGTTCCTATGCTTCTTAAGGTGGAAGCATTTCCCTGATTGAAATTATGTGAGTTTTTTTGATATATGTTCTGATTCTAAGAACTTTGATTATGATATTGTCCTTTGCTTCTTCCTTGTCCTCTATACCTTGTGGAAAAATCATTTTACATGTGCTCACTTGGAGTTATTTATTCAACAACTAGCAAATAACCACTTAATTCATCAACTCTCATTGTACTTAGATCTTTAGAGACAACAATACTAGTGGAAACCATTTCAGATTTAGACATAATGCTTCTCAAAATATTCTCAAGGATCCTTCTTTCTAGAATGTATTCACCTAGAATCCTCATTTCATTAACAAGATCATGTATTTTGGTGATATATTCATTCATTGATTCATTAGAATTCATCTTATAGTTTTTAAAATTTCTTCTTAATGTTTGCAATTTAGCTACTGCTACACCTTCATATGTATTATTTAATATATTCCATGCTTGTTTAGATGATTTTGTAGTACTGATTCTTGGAAATATGGACTCATGAATTGTGCTACCTATCAAAGAAATTGATTTATTGTCCTTCTTTATAATTTCTTTTAAATATCTCTTTCCCACATCATCCAATGCTTTAAAATATTCATCAAAAGGAAATTCATACACATATATTACATGGTCCCATAAATATTTACTAAAGAGTGTGGGTTGCATTCTTTTGCTCCAATAGAAATAGTTTATGCTGGTGAGATTTGGTAACAAAATGTTACTTATCACCATTGAAATGAACAAGAAAATATGAAAAATAAACATAGCTTTTCCCACTTCAACTCGAGATAAGAACAATTGTCCCAAAATCAAGACTGACCCACCACCAAAAAATATCCTTTTATTAATTTTCAGAGTACAAAAAAAATGTGTCACAATGCAATTAAAATAAGGGATAAACCATTTTACAAACTCTGAAATTATTCGCTCAAGATATCCCTTAATGAGAGTTGAAATATATTATAACGCTTTTATACTATTTGTGAGAAAAAAATAAAAATAAAAATAAAATAAAAACATTTTACAGATAATTTTTACATGCACAATCTTGCAATCAATTCAATGAAATTTCTTCTCATGAGAGGATGTTACTTACAATAAATGTGAAGGATTATATGAATGAATTCCCATGGAAACTCCTACTGATATGTAAACTTCCTTGGATATTCCACTCGAACAGTTCATCACAATATATCCGATAAATAAAACTAAAATCTACACTATGAAGGTTCAATTCCTTTAGATTCTAGAATATTTAGTTATTGATTTTCTACTTATACATGGAATAGATAAAAAGAAGAAAATAGAGAGCAGTAAAATACAATCACACACCATCCACAAAATAACACAAATATTTTCTCTAGGAAACCCTAATAGGAGAAAACCCAACTAGAAGGTGAGGTTTCTTTGCTCTCTTTTCTCTGGTATGGAAATAATGAAAGTATAGAGGGGAAGGAAATATATAAGGAGTTACCTGAGACATGTGGCCTATTAGGATACTATAGAACAATAACCCCCTCTATTATGCTCTATAATTTCCCACTCCCAGATGTTCTACTCTGCTATGGAACAAAATACAATAACATAGAATGGAACCCCTCTGCTCCTAGCGGCCCAGTATTTAACATAGCCCAATAACCATCTAGGGGTATGTTTTTGACTTCCTCAACCCTCAATTGTGATAAGATTTAATACCTTTTATAATATTCTTTAAATCACATACGTAGCTAGCCCCATATGCATGAGTTTGTTCAACATAGTAGGTCAACTTTCGGGAGGCATAACTTTTGCATACAAGCTTTGATTGACATGATTTTTGCATCGTTAGAAAAGTATTTATGTGTAGAATAGTGTCATAGGGTCTTGGATACTAATAGGAAATGTTTTACCCCAAAAAAATCCATGTATGGCTCAAAATGGCTCCAAAAGGTTTCAAACCCCAATTTTCCAAACTAGGACCTACCATTAAAATGACCCTACAAGTTGATTCCTCCAATTTTTTCCACTCTGAAAGCATGGACATAGATGAAAAATAATATAATGATCCAATCTGGATAACCTACATGGTTTTGTACTTCATTTAAAATTTTCATCTTGTATCGAACACCTCAGATCCCTAATGTCACACTCGCCTCCATTTCACATCAACATACCCACAACAAGATAATATTTCTACCTCCCTTTGAAGGTTGAAGCAAGAGATCCAACTCACAAAAAAGTGTTAAAGTACACAATTGAAAACTGCAAAAAAAAATTAATAAAACAATTCAGAAGCCAAGACTTTCAATTTTTTGTTCTAGCAAGCATTGTATTGTGACCTCAGTATCAATGTACATATACTATGGAATTTGGATTCCATGCACTACGGTTCTACATGTCATGTCAAATTTCTCATAAAGCATTCAAATCCACTCAATGCCTCACCTTAGATCATCTCTTGTCCTCTCCTACCCAAACCTACGAACAATACTTATCTGATATCTCAATAAAAAAAACTACACCTCATACACAGCGGGAAGAAACAATAGCAAACAAAAAAAATTGAACAAAAAAATAGAATTTTTCAAAGACAGAAAGCTCGTGGAATGTAGAAACCAAGATAAGAATTCATTCAGGTTAAATTTAGTTGTAATTGTGACAACAACATGAGATGAAGTCTCAAACATGTGCTCAGATACCATGTGGAGAAAATTATAAACCAGCATTAATGGAGCAACACAAAATATTCAGCAATACCACACACCAACTCAAACATTCTCATTATCAAGACATATGTGTATAAATGTGCAAGAAATATTGCATGAAACAATCAGCTCCTATAATCACTCAAAAATATCTCCACAATTCACTCAACTAATATTATCTCTATCTCAAAATATATTTTCGAGATATAACCACACTAACAACAATTAGACCAAGAAAAGTACAAATGAATCATTGACCCAATAGGATCTTAATGGCAGATGCACTTTTTAACATCTCACGAGAGGTGTGGGAAAAATTTATGTGTATGAAGGAAGGTTAATATGTCGTTATACAATGGTTATTTTGAAAAAATCAAGAAGAGGTGCTCATCTGAAAAGTTATCATTTATTGGTGGGTCTTTGGTGTCAGATGGGAGATATATGATGAACTCAATGGGGATGATTTCCTTATTAATATTGGTGGTAACAAACTTGAGATCAAAGTCTGGAAGGTTTATGAATGAGTGAGTGAACTTACCACTAATAATTCATCGATTGAGCAGGTACTTTGTGGGATTGAAATTTGTGACAACTCTAGTGGTTCGAAGCAAAATGTAATTGAATGGGTTTTTGACTGGATGAATGAAAGCTAAGGATATATCTTCCTCATGATCATAGATGAGAGGAGGTATTGATAGGTTCTTTCTCACATAGTATATAACATTCTCATGACCATCTTCCCCCTGTTGGACTAACATATAAGTGACTTAGACCTCCAAGGTGGATAAATAAAGGATATAATTCTTATTAAAGTTAGGGGGTCTGATTAATGGGGAAATTGAAAAGTGTCAAAATATTATTGTGCATGATCATCCCATTAGAATTTTATGTTCTATTGTAGTAATATTAAGAATACATGAGCACAAGTTGTGTAATCAGGAACAAAGTGTTGTAATAAATTGTTTTTCCTTGTAGACTTTGTAGTTGGCGCAAGGTCTCAAAGGGGGGGAGGGGGAGGATTTCATCGATGGCTTGGATTTATAGAGGGTCAACCATGATTCCATTATAGGAAATAATAAATACAAATAATCATCCAATAGTGACCTAGAATATGCACTTGAGAGGGTTCAAGTGAATATCGTATTTCCGGCATCGTTGAAAAATGGTGTGAAGGTATTATAGGTGTTGTGACTGCTTCCTAGACCAAGACATGATATCATCAATATAATCCAAGATCAAATGAATGATTTCATGAAAAATGTGATTCATGGTACACTAGAATGTGGCCCCGACATTTTTGAGACTAAAGGGCATAACGCGATAGGTGAATGTGCCCAATGATGTGAAGAATGTAGTTTTATATTAATCTACATGGAAGATTTGAATCTAGTTATACCTTGAGAATCTATCCATAAAAGAGTGGGCCCCATGCTTGACACACTTGTCAATAATCTAGTTGATGAATGGGCTCAAGAATTTGTCTTTGGGACAAGCTTGGTTTAGATCATGGAAATCAGTACAAACATGGATGGTTCCCTACCTTTTATTTATAGGGATAGGGTAGATATCGATGATGTGTATGTGATTGGGTAGATGAAAGTAGCTTTGTGGAGATTTTCAATATTATCTTTGATTTTCATGGATTTGGGGCCTTTGTTTCTATATAACAGGGGATGCATTTGGCCATGTATCAATATGATGTTTGACAATTGTTGGATCTATTTTGGGAATTTTAATGTTTGAACAGGTGAAAACATCACAAAAATATTGGAAGATATATTTATACATGACTACCTCTTCAGGGGAATAGGATTCTCCAAGGAGAATGTATTTTTTTTATACCTAGGGTTACTGAGATATCCACTTTGATAGTGGGAGAAATGTTGGTCATATTACCCTCTTCAAAACCGTTCAAGGTTATGATCATATGTTTAGACCAATCAATATGGGGTATGAGATATGGTTTCAAATGCACACATGCCTAGAAGAGAGGTTGGTTAAGTTCTTCTTGAGCGAGTATGAAATAGCTATGGTGAATTTCATCCCATGGTTGTTCAGGTTCCATCATCACCTCTAAAATTTCCTTGTTTGAATGGAAGAAATGGAGAGGAGAGAGGAGGGATCCTTGAGAGGTATGGTTTATTATCAGGGACTTCTTGGTACCATAGATGTTGCATGTGTGTGACATGTCATTGGGTGGTGAGGGGCTTACTAATGTCAAGATGATGAAAATAGAGTGAGATTCTAGCTAAAGGGAACTTGTATTCCTACCCATATGTAGTGGTAGGTGTCATTACTTGAGGAAAATTAATGGTTTCTACAAGATATAGGCCCAACTGATATGGATATTTTATATATGGTAGTGAATTATTTTGTGTCATGGGCTCTAGGTGGTAACATCTCAAGATGGAGAAATTGGGGAGTGGTATGAGTGGGCGGTACTGCACTCATCATTCCCAAATGGGGAAGCAAGGCATGAATTTTCTTGAGTTGTGCTAGGAAGCAGATCCAATACTCAAAAAATTGTGGACATTGGAAGGTGTAATGGTCAAATTACCCACATAGACCATAAGGATGACTATATAGTGATCCCAATAATGTGGATACATAACAAATAGTTGGGTTTCCAAGTTCATTGACCATTGTAGGTTGAAGTAGTTATTGAATAGTGGTATTTGGTTGAGTCAAGAAAAAATTCCTAATGAACTATGGCCAAATTAGTCTGAAAATGAGATATATTCAGACAATGGTGAGTGTAATGGTCATATGCATAAAATATGGCACATGGATGATTCATACACAAAGTATTTTTTCACACATGGGTAGGTTCCTTCGAGGGGGCTATGGAGATACCCCTAGTGGTGGGAGTGAGAAATAACGGTACTACTTTAATTGGGTGAAAGGTTCCTTTATTATAGTAGCTTAGGGAAAAGGTTCATTGCATGGACCTCGGTGTCATAGAGAGAGCAGGGTGAGGGAACATGAAGAGTGGCTTGGTTATTTCCCCTAGATGGCTTGTTGGTTCCCATTTTCATTGGGGTTATGTTTGGTTCCATGGGGTGTATAACTGTGAGAGATGATGATTTAGGATTTGGTGTAATGGTTAGAGGTGATAAGTACCACATAGGTATTCCCAAGTTGAGTCTTGGGAGGCTCATTGTGGCCATCACTAGATGTACCACAATTCCTAATGTTGGAAAGAATAAGGGGATGTGAGTGACGGGACTAGGTGTCTCAAAAAAAGGTGGTTTATCAAACATAAATGATGATATTGGCATAGATGGGGTGATATATGGTACCACCTTAAATTATGTCAGCATGGATACTTGGGATGAATCAACTGGAGGAACCTAAGGTGATTCACCTTGATATGGACCAAGTAATGTGGAATATTTGAAGATTTTGGGGTTAATTATATTGGGTATGTGTTATATTCTTTGCGCGACCAACCCACACACTACATTGTGTTGGGTACAACAGAGAGTTCAAAAATTGGGGAAACATCCTCCCATGTTTGGGGGTGCAAGGGGGTGAAGCCTCCCCCAAAACAAATTGGGTTGTTTTTGCATCTGTTTTTAGCGGTTTTCACTTTTGGTAGTTTTGTGGTGCACGAGATGATTTGTGGCTTAGCCCATGGTTTTATAATTCTTGTTAAGGAATTAGGGTTGTAGTGTAAGTTGGGTCAATGGATTAGGGATTTTGGATGTTGCGAGATCCTATATATATTGTATTATAAACAATGAATTTTAAAATATGATGAATACGAATTAGAGGTGCGACTCTAAACATGTTGTTTCCTGGTTTGGGTTTCAAGGGTAAATCTCTATGTATATGTTTGATTGCAATTGTGTTCTTTTCTATTTTTAAGAATCTATGTGTGTATTGCATTACTGTACAAGGTTTAAAACCTAGAAATTTCAATGTTTGGTGGGGGATCCTAAATTACCACTATGAGGGGGAGTATGTTGTCTGTATTTTGTGTTAGTTGGGGTTCATAGTGTGGGATTTGGTCTATGATGATGAAATTACCATTGTGAGGGAAAATCATCATGCAAAACACTGATGAAGCAATGTCTTTTATAGCATACATATAGTTATTTCCAAGGAGTATGGTGTAGTCTAAAGGTGTATCTATGACCTCAATGTCTATTAGGAATGTTTTCCCCACTAGATCAATGGGGATACTTTAGTAAATACCTTCAATTTGGTATGGTTTTCCATCATAATATTGAAGGGTATGGAAGAAGGGGTAAGCTCAAGGGAGCCTAACTTCTTCCATACATTGGTGGACATGATGCAAGTAGGTTCTCCCTAATCTATGATTCATTGATGGATGGTAATTTTTTTGATTGAGATAGGATTTGGTTGACCTAAAAATAATAATTTGGTTGTAAATTGGACCAAATTAAGACTTGGGTTTACTCTATAATTAAGAATCAAATCTTCTTTCATTTTTCATAATTCATAACTTGAGATTTATCTCTCTCTTGGAAAATTTCGGCCCTTTTTTTCTTGTGCAATGGTTTGGTGTGATTTTTTCTATTGGGGATTCTCACTCATGAAATATTGCTAGGAGGTGACTCACTCTCTTTGTAGGATTGGTTTTTTATCTATACTTTCTCTTGGGGAATGATCTTTGCATTTTTTCTTTGGTTTAAGGGTAAATTTCTTCAATTTTCTTTCATTATCTTGATTGGGGAACCCTAGGAGGGTTAGGAGTCTTTATCCCCTCCTTCAAGCTAAGTTTATAGTTGAAGATAATTCATTCAATTGTGTATTAAAGGTTTAGGAGGGTCTATCCCCTTGAAAACATTCTTGGCTAGTGTTTTAAAACTAGCGGTTAGGATGGTCTATCCCCCTAGGGTTTAAAAACTAGTTTCTCATTAATTTGGTGATCTAGGTGACTTGGAAAAGGTGATAGGCTGGGCTCATAAGGGTTTGGGTTCAAGGTTCAATTCTCTTTTCCTTTTCCATCCTAACTTACTTGTTATTGTGTGACTCCATTTACCCAATATATAAGGCACTGGTGCATTGGAAAACATGACTAATGCTTCCTTGAAATCATTTGTGTTTTTGATGAATTGTCCATGCTCTAAGTTATCATTTCATACTAACAATTCTTGATTTCTTGAATATTTTCTTAATTTTTTAATAAATTTTAAGTTACGGCCATTAGGGTTGCAACAAACCCTCTCTCTTACTCTTGTTTACAAACTAATTTACCCAGAATTTTGTGCTTGAATATTGCAAAGTGATCTACTGATCAAGGGCTACAAATTTGCATTATTATTTTCTTATTTATGTGGTGAACTCTTGTTGTTGTAGCAAATGTTTCCTACATCCATCTAGGGCTGACTATATTTTTTTTTATAACATTTACTTACAACTCATTTCAACCATCAAAATTGTGGTTTAAACATTGGAATATTGTCTACTATTCATAAGATTTCATTTGCTATCATTTGTTGGTGATTTTAATGGTAATTTCTTGCAAATATTGTTATTTTCTCTTGCTGATATAATATTTAGTCTATTGCAATTTTGGGGACAACAAGCTTTCTTGTTGTTTTCCCTATTGTTCAGGAGCTAGTTACATGATATAAGATCTTGGGATGGTTGTTTTAACATCGGTTTTGCAGCTACTTTTCAAGATCAACTCATATATTCTCTCAAGACACTTATCTTCTATCCCTAGACCTCTTCATCTAGTTACCAAAATAGGGATATTAAAAAACCCCTTGATATTCATTCTCTTTTCCCTTGAGGTCACCCATGAACCCTCCCTTGTGATGAAATCATTCATCACTAAAAAAAGGGGAGTAATTGATAAGGCAACAATGGTTCTTACTCCCAATTGTGTCACACTAGTGACGCTTATGGTTGGATTTTCCCAAGTGACAGTTTGTGCGATAACATTTTTGGTGCCAATGTCAAGGAGGATTTTGAATCATTTATGATCCCATAATGACATTTGGAAAGTCGACCTCAAAGAATTTATCTACAAATTTCCTGGAAACTCCATTTGAGGGAAGTTCCCTCTTGAATTTTGATGATATTTTCATATAGTTCATCTGGCAACTCCACAACCAAAGAACCCATATATTCAAAAGACACTCCCAAAGGCAGGTTCAAACCTTCTCAAGTTTATCGACAAAGGCCTCCTCACAATTCACCTGTTTTTAAAGTCTAATTTAAAATGAGCCTTCCTTTTACTCAAATGGCTCATCCTTGGTTTGTTAACCTTTACAATTCATTAGATATGACCAACATCACTGGATACGCCCATAATCAACCAAAATAATTTAAGAAGTGGTTCCAAAATTCACTAGGAACAATGTTGTTATGGCTAAAGAACATATCGACATGTTTGGTGTAGCCATGGAAGATAATTTCATGGATAATGAAGATGTTGCAATGACATTACTTGCCTCATCTTTTGAAGAAGATGCCAATATGTGGTTCAAAATATTTCCCGACAATCATTTCCAGTCATATCAAGCTTTCGTAGACTAATTCAAGAAGAGATGGACAACGAAGAAAGATAGTGTAATGCTATTGATTCAATTAAACAAAATCAATAAGAAAGAGAATGAGACAGTGAAATAATTTGAATCCAGGTTTGACAACTTTCTCAGCCAGATCTCAAGGAACTTGTACCCACTGGAAGCATCCATTATCCTTGTTTATTTGAATTATTTTGAGGGGAATTTTGGTTTTATCTTGAAGGAAAATATGTCTGATAGTTTAACAAAGGCCAGAGAGTATACAATACATATTGAAGAACACCTCATCAGCTCCAATATTGAGCCTTTTCAATTCCCTCTTTCCAAAGTAGAACCAAACACAAAGACGTCGACCAGTAGTGTACAGGATCCAATCACACTTTTCTCTCAAAATTTTAAATAGAAGAATGCCCAATTTGTCTAGATCCAAAATCAAATCATGAAAAAGTTGACGAATTTAGAGAGGTGACATTCTTCTCTGAGGCCTTAGTTTACCAGACAACAGAAAGGAAACACAGGTTGGAAGCAAAGACCAAAATAAGAAACAAAAGATCCAAATAACTTGGCTCCTCAAGAAATGATAAATGTGGAAGGATCAGCATGGTGTTTTCCTTGCAAATAACCTCACTGGGAGGTTGAGTGTCCAAGACAAAAGGAAGAAGAAGACCCATATTTTGTCAACAGGTTGAATTTCATTGATAAAGTCTATATAGTTGAGTATGAGGAATACATTGACATCAAAAAGGAACAACTTGAAGAATCTAGGAAGAGGGAAGATAGAAAATCCAAGTTGGAAACACTGAACCAAATGGATGAAACTCCAAGGGAGAGGTTGAGGATTTTTTTTTTTTTGATGTACTCCAGGAAAAATAGAGAGTGATACAAAATGATATAAACCCAAGTGGGAGTCTTCATCTGTGCTGGGGAATCTTTTTCATGGGTGAGTGAAATATCCTTTGTTAATCTAGGTTGTGAGCTAAAAAATGGACAATGACTAGTTTTGGGACAAGCACAAGATTATTACTACATAAAACAAAGCAATAGAGCATGCATTCAATAAAGCTACAAATTAAACTACAAGGATACCATTCAAACATAAAAACTTAGAGGAAAACAACAATACTCGTATATTAGTCTAATCAATGGGCATAAACATGATTAAAAACACACGGGTATAATGGTTGGATGAAATTGAGCTATAACACTCTCCTTGGCATGGGTCCTTTTTTTTTAGATTCAACAAGAAGATCCTAGTGAAAATTATGCACCTACACTAGGATGGAGCCTCAGGCTATTTTTAGGTGGAAGTCTATTTTTAGATGATGAGCAAATTCTATTTATAGATGATGTCTATTTATAGATGGTGAGAAAATTATATTTATAGATGTATGTTGACTATTATTATCCCTTATTAATAGTTGGACAATAAATATTAGTCTATTTTCAATGAGCACTTGGAAATAGTTAACTGAAGTGGAAAATCAGTTAGCTATAGGAAATTCGAGTTCAAAGGTTGATTGGTGGGACATGCAAGTCGAATAGTTGTAACTGAGTGATTCGAAGTTGTAACAGAGTTGGATGTGTAGTTATTTGAGTTGTGAAGTATTTTAACTCAGTTAAGTGAGTTAAGCTCAGTTGTACTAATTGTAACTAAACTTACACTAGTGAGATATCATTGAATTAATTATTAATTAATTCACAATTAGTGATCTCACATGCAACTGAATATTTACCACTGTTAACTACATGCATGTCAGATCCAGTGGAGACCCAGTTGAGATAACAGGTGAAAGGGACAATTTGACTATCAATTGTGACATTAGTGAGTGTACTCATGCAACCACAAACATAGTGGATATTCCCATGAGGAATGCATAGCCTAGGAAAGAGGGATTCATTCATTGTAGAGTTTTCCATTAGCAAGGATTGCGCAGAGGAGGCAGGTTGTCTGGAAGCAGTAAATTGGCACATGAATTTGTCAATTTTTGTGTGACAGTGTGAGACGATTGTATATTGTACTGAGAGCTCTTGGATTAGAGTTTTGTATGATATTGTTTCATGATCCATGATATATACATAATATATGATAGTGGGGTTTTTAGCTTTATGTTTTCCCGGTAAAAACATCTGTGTTATGTGTGATTAATATTTCTTCTTGATATTGCAATTCGCGATCGTGTTTTAAATTCCACAAGAATATTTGTAGAAGAGATTATGTATTTAACAGTGGCATATAATTGTTAGTTCAAGAGAATCCAGGAAATACATAATTTGTATTAAAATTTCCACATGGTATCAGAGCGCAGAAAATTGCAGAAGTTGAGTTTGTGATTGGATAGAATTCGAATTTGCAGAAAGACTTTCTTGGTGCTACAGTTGATTCAAGATCAAAATGGATTCCAATGGATTGAGGTTAGAGTATGCACTCAAGGGAATCTCGAACTACATTGCTTGGAAGGACAGGATGGAGGCAGTACTCGAAGACAATGGCTTGAAGGAATTCATTGACAAGGATGTTCCTAAGCCAGATGTTGCAGATGCTGCAAATCTTGATGCATGGAAAAAGAAAGTGGCAAAGGTGAGAAGGATCATGTTGGAGGAAGTACGAGACCACATTGTCTCAAGACTCCATGGGAAAGCCACACCATATGCAATGTGTAAGAATTTGACGGATCTATTCCAAAACAACAACGACCATAGGAAATTGGCACTCAAAGATAAACTTAGGAAGATCAAGATGGAGAAGGGAAACTCCATTCCAAAATATCTCATGAAGTTTGTCCAATATCGGGATGAGTTGGGGAGTGTGAGAATAATAGTCGTTGATGATGATTTGGTGAGCTTGGCTCTCCAAGGACTTCCCAAAAATTGGCACAATTATCAAGACTCTGTCAATGGAAGAGAAAAATTGCCAGACTGGGAATGACTATGGTCGGATCTAGTGCAAGAGGAGTTCAGGTGGAACACCAGAGATGGCTCTTCATCAAAGCATGATGATGAAGAGGATTTTTCTTTGGATGCCAAGGCAAGGAAAGGGAAGGGGAAGAAATTCCATTAAAAATACAAGTCTAAAAGAAAGAAGTTGGATTTGTCCAAAGTGAAGTGTTTTCACTGTCATGAACATGGGCATCTCGCTACTAACTATCTGCAGAAGAAGAAGAAGAAAAACAAGACTATTGGAGTTGCAGCTAGTGAGGCCCTTGCCTCACAATTTGAACTTGACTTCTCCTTGATCGCATGCATGGCGTCAAGTGCATTTGGATTGGTGTGGTATTTGGATAGTGGCGCTTCCTTCCACATGACGGGAGATAAGGAGCTTTTTATTGACTTCGAGGAGAAAGATCTCAAATTGCATATAGAGATGGGTGATGATGGAAGATACAGTGTGAATGGAATTGGTATCGTTACCTTTCAGAGGGAGCAGGTAAACCATTTCAATTGAATTATGTTATGCATGTTCCAGGTCTAAAGAAAAACTTGGTCTCAGTTGCAATGTTGGAGGACAGAGGATATGATGTTGTTTTCAGTGATGGAAAAGCCTTCCTACGACATAAAACAACGGGTCAATTCAAGAAGATTGGGATTTGAGTTAAGAATCTCTACAAGTTGTAGGTAGATGGTTGTGCTTCCATGATGAGCAAGGAAGAACAAGTTGTGAGCCTGGATGAGGGTGAATTATGGCATAGGCGATTGGGCCATCTTCATTATGGAGCTTTGAAAATCATGCAGCAAATATCTAATGGACTTCCAATGGGAACACTTGCTAAGTTAGATCAATGCAAGGGTTTCACCATGGGGAAGTATGTAAACTCCACCTTTCATGAAAAGGAGAACCGTGCTTCAGTGATCCTATAGAGGATTCACACAAACGTGTGTGGACCATTATCGATTGCTTCAACAACAAAACCTAAGTATTATGCTATTTTTGTTGATAAATTTTCTCGTAAATGTTGCATCTTCTTCATGCAGAAGAAGGATCAAACATTCTCAAAGTTCTGTGAGTTTAAATAATTGGTGGAGAAAGAGTCGGGGAAGCAAGAAAGGCTATGAGGAGAAATAATGTTGCAGAATACATCTCTAACGAATTCAAAGACTTTTGCAACAAAGAATGAATTCGAAGAGAACTCATAGTGCCTCATAATCCACAGCAAAATGGGGTCATAGAGAGGAAGAACAGAACGATCGTGGGTGCATCACGAGCGATGTTGCATGATCAGGGCCTACCAATGCATTTATGGGCGGAAGCATGCAACACTACAGTTTATGTGCAAAATTGTTGTTCTCATAGAGTACTTGGTGTTAGTCCCTAAAGTTGCACTTGACTGTGAGAGGGAAGCTAGGGCATCATCGAGTTATTGCGAAAGTTTTTTAATGGTTTTTATGGTTTGGTTTTTGAATAAGGTGGTTGAAAACTCGCTCAAGGTTTAAAATAAACAAGAAATTCAGAATAAGAATAGAAGATATCCCATTGACTGGTTAAAGGGTAGTCACATAGATGTATTAGATAAATCAGGAAAAGAGAAAGAGAAGTTTTCAATTTGTCAACCTCACAATAAATTCTTATCTGAAAATATCATCAAGAAACAAGAACATCAGCTTGAAATCAAACTTGAAAATAATCACCACAACAAATTCTTTACTGTTCAAGAAAACAAATGCATTGCAATTTGAATAATGAACTCAAGCATGGAGATAGAATAACAGAGTAGAAAAGAGAATCTAACCATCCATATGCCTTTTCTATTAAGTGTCAAATAGAACAGGAATGTCTTTATAAGGAATTTCAAAATAGGTCCCCTGAATCTCCAATTTTTCGACCTCAACAATGTTTTTCCTCTGTTTACTTAAACTATCCAAACTATATCAGATCCTAATTTCTAGTATGCTATTAATGATAAGATCTAATTTCATCCATCTACTAGGGAGGTTAACTCAAAAAGAGAATTTACATTACAACAACAGATATTCACTCAACAACTTAATCTTAAATGATCCTTTCAACAATACATTCAATCCTACAAAATAGGAATAGGTTTTATCTAGTCATGCATTTCGAGGTGTTTGCCTTTCATAAGCCAAAATAAGTAAATCTTTTTTTGTTCCCTGGTAAACATCAAAATTGAGAATGTGCCAAAATATCCATAAAGCTTTTAGGGTATGATAACAACAGTAGCCTTGGCAGTCTTCTGTTTGAGTTTTGTGGTAAGTACGATGTTATGCCAATAGAGTTTGAAATTTATTTCTCTAAGTTCTTTGAGCAATGCTCTTTGCTCTCTTTTCTTCCTCTTGAAACCTTGAATCCTTTCTTGTTGTCTAGAACTCCATTTTTCTACATGAGCCTTCTCTTTCTTCAGTTGTTTCACCATCTTTTGGAGTTCTCTGATATTTTATTTCTCAGTTATGACCTTAACCTTGAACTCAGGGAACTCATCTGCAGGTGCAGGCTCATTCAGATCTATGGCAACCTTACGCTCTCTCAGTTTAATCTGGTACCTAGAAACCAATCCTGAGTTGTGCTCTTCATATGAACTAGTTGAATCCATGGCTTCAGGCATGTCTGATATGTGGTTTGAATCTACAAGGTTGCTTTCTTTATTTTTAGGAACCTACTTATACCTTTAGCAGATGATTTATCTCTTGACAATTGGTAGTAGCTCTTGTTACAGGTCCTGTAGGGAATGGAACAATCTGCTTACCTCTTTTTGTTGGTTCTTTATGTAATGGGGGTTTTCTTGCCTTTTGTTTGATATATTCTTTAGCATCCTCAGAATGATCCTCTATAACTATGACATCTTCTTTTTTGATTGAGGGATCGAACATAGCTTTGGACCTTAGCATGTATTTGTTGATAACTCTAGTAGAATTCCTCCTAGGGTTTTGAGATACAGGCACATATTTCTTCTTATGCCTTTTGACTGCAGCATCTTTCTTACTAGTTTCTGGCGCTTTATTCTTGACTGTAGTTTTAACATCATAATCTTCATCAGAAACTGCTTACATTTTTACATCTTCCTCGGGAAACTCTTTGGTTTTTGTATCCAATTTGGGTCTCTTACCTTTGCTAGATCTTGTCACCCTAATGTTGGAGAGTTCCTCTTTAATAAGATTTTCATCAATTGGAATACTTTATTTATGTGTAACATCCCTTTTCCCTTTTCCCCTTTTCTATTTTCTAAGTTGTGGATCAGGATTTAGGGATTGGATCAACCAACTCCAGGGTTTTTGTACCTCCCTCAGAGCATAAATGACTAGAGTCTTAATTAATACTTGATGAAACAGGCTACTCTTTGCAGTGGTGGGGTGTGACAACACCCTTTTTGACATCTTTGCCAGGCTTTTGAGTAGAAAGTAAGGCAGATTTAAAGGATAATATTCGTTTAGATGCATTAACAACCTAATGTGGTAGATGTATATCATTGAAAATATGCCTTTGCAGGTGATATACCTATGGATGATGATTAAAGAAGTGTTTCATTCCTGTCTAATCCAACTGTGAGGGACTCCCTTTCTCCAATCC
>JASDQU010099842.1:317269-355759 GCA_032191745.1 Picea mariana
ACTTCGAAACCATCGAAGTTCTGAGAAAACACCATAGATACATGTTCTTCATAGCCTTGGAAGGTGGTCAGGAATTTGAACCAGCCAACGTCTTTAAACTTCTGCGCCATCTGCGGATATGCTTCGAGAATCTTAGCACCCTCGGGTTCCAATCTGACAACTTTCCTACTTCTCCTAGGTGTCATATCAATAACACGATGCTACAACTCGGCACTATTCGGAAGTTGAATTTACAACCTGCAATTGTTAGCATATAATAATTTCTTCTGAAAAAATACATGTGCTTATAATTCAACAAATTACAACGACGAGTGACAGGATCATATAATGATGTTTGGAAATTAACTGATTTGAAAAGGGTCTTTGAAGGTACAAAATGATCCCATCATGTAACGGTTTGAACTATATAATGATTCAAGAGATATTGTGGGACACATGCGGATTATCAGTCCACAATTTATGTAATCATAACAGAATCAGGGTGGCTGGCACTTATCATGACATGATTACATTAGCGCTACAGGAATAATGTTATTCCAGTAGCGCTATTAACGACTTGGCAGAAATTTGAATTTACAAGATTCAAATAGAAATGTGATATGACAATTCTCCTAAAACCATGTCTTAAACCCCAAACTTAAGGAAATTATTCAAAAAGATAAAATGTGAAACATAGCAAACTCAAAACAAAGATTAAAATCAAATGAAAGAAATCAATGAAGTACAGGTAGGGAGGATTTTAGAATTAGAGTTTCTCACTAAATCAAAAGAAAAAATAGAGACTAACACTGGCTCCTTCTGGGGGTGGAGTTTTGAAGGTAAACTCCAACAATTGCAGACCAATGCCTTTTCCTTTATTTCTGATTCACTGATCTCCCTGCATGTGTCAGTATTTATTCACAACACAAYTGTAGAACACAAGTCCATTGGGTATATGGAGTCTTTATTGAAAGGAAAACCTATTGTACAAACTGAAAACCTGATGAGTCTTTAGAGAAAATAGTGTTTCAAGAACCTCCCATTCACTRGGCCTCCAAAAGTTTCTGTATCACCTAGATTATGTAGGAGAAAAGTGTTATTGTCCATTACCTTGGCTATTCTGAAAGGACCATACCATAGGTTATCGAACTTACCATGTTTTGCTTTATCCTCTCTCCTAGCATCCCACCTTAACACCAAATATCCTTCATTAAAAAMATCTTTCTTAGTTCCTTTTATCAAATGTGGCCTTGAATTTGCTCTGATGAGCAACAACTTTCTGATTCATCTGTTCTCTAACCCACTGAACCTCAATCATCTGAAAAATTCTCCTTTGGACATCATTGGGTTCTTCTAACTCTTATTGTAAAAACTTTAAAATTGGTAGGCCTAATTGAGTTGGAATAATAGCCTATGTCCCATATACCATATGGAAAGGAGAGGTCCCAATAGACTTCTTGTTACTGATACGATCAGCCCATAGGGAAAACTTTAACTTGGAATCCCATGATTTTTTATTTTCTGCCAATAGTTTTTTGATAATCCTTATCAGGATTTTATTGGAGGACTTTGCTAACCTGTTCCCTTGGGGGTATTAGGGAGTAGAGTGGACCAATTTAATACTATGATTATTGAATAAATCAATAATGGAATTGGATTTAAAATCTTGTGCATTATTAGTGACTAGTTTTTTAGGACAGCCAAACCTGGAAAAGATATATCCTTCAAGAAAATCCATGATTACCTCGTCTGTTGCATTCCGAGATGGAATTGCTTCGATCCACTTTGTAAAGTAATATGTGGTTGTAAGAATCCATCTATTCTTCTCCGAAGATGAAGGATTGATATCCCCGATGAAATCCAAGCACCATTTTTGGAATGGTCCATGAGTGATAATTGGTTTCAGAGGAAAAGACATAAGTTTCTACTTTCAAGAAAATTTCTGACAGGGTTCACATGCCCTGACCTGAGCAACAATATCTGAGAATAGAACTGACCAGTAATATCCTGCCTGAGAATTTTGAAGGAAGTAGCTTTCCAATGGTGATGGCCTCCGCAAACACCATGATGTAGATCACAAAAAAATTGTTTGGCCTCTTTTTCATCTACACACCTAAACAAAATTCCATGATGGTCTTTCCAGAATAAGATCTGATCAATAAGGAAGTACTTTACTGATCTTAATTTTAATGATCTGAACTTCGATTTATCCAATTCTGGAGGAGATTTAAATTCAGAAGAAAAAATACGATATCTTTGTACCATGGTGAAGAAACATACTTGTTGTTTACCTGTGAATTTGTTTCTTCAATCTAGAATGAAGATTTCTATGTCTTACCTGAAATATGGTACAACCCAATTGCTTTGCAATTAGATTCTGTCATTAATTTGGCAAGACCTTGACCTGTTATCAACTGAGTAGGATTTATAGTGAGGTTATACTCCATGATTTTTGTTATCCATTTTCCTCTCTTTCCTTCACAATCAGGCTGAACTAAGATTTCTTTGACTGCACTGCTTGGGACATAAGTTGTGATCTCAAATTGAAGAACATGTACTTTGAAGGATTTTAGAGCCTTTACCAGAGAATAGGAAAGTGTCTCCACTATATCATACTTCAATTTAGAATCTATGAGATTTTTGCTAAAGAAGGAGATGGGCTGCTCATATCCTTTCTTGTTTCTTTGCAGAAGAACAACAACTATGGTATTTTCTGAGGCAAAAGAGAAAATTATGAATTCTTTGGAGTAATTTGGATTGATGAGAATAAGGGCCTGAACAAGAGCCTGTTTGATCTTTTCAGAATATTCTTTAGCTTCTGGTATCCACTTAATCTCTACATCATTTTTCAACATGTCAATAATGTACTTGATAATCTCTACAAAATTTGGTATAAACCTCCTTAAAAAATTAATTTTACCAATGAAGGAATGAATAGACTTTTTGTTTCTCGGGATGTCTATTTGTTGGATAGCCTTTACTCTTTCAGGATCTATTTTAATACCTTCAGGTGGAACAACATGTCCTAAAATATTTCCTTCCTCCATGGAAAAATGTGATTTTTTAGGATTGAGTGATATACCGTACCTCCTACATTTCTCAAAAGTCTGCTTCAAGTGTCGTAAATGTTCTTCTTCAAATGATAAAAATACAGTGATGTCATCAAGATAAATGACTACAAACCTGTCTTTCTCACCAATAAAATCAATGTCCATAGCCCTTTGAAATGTGGCTCCTGCATTCATCAATCCAAAGGGCATATTTTCATACATAAAAGTGCCCCAGGGAGTGGTAAAAGTTGTTTTTATTTTTTTCCTCCTCTACTATTGATATTTGATTGTTCCCTGAGTATCCATCAAGCATAGAGATCCTCTTTTATCCTAAAATTCTCTGTAAAATATGATCCATTTTTGGTAATGGATAATTGTCTTTCAAGGAGCAGCTGTTCAAATTCCTGAATTCCACACAGAGCCTTATCTCTCCACTCTTCTTTCTGACAGGTACAAGGTTGTCCACCCACTCTGAGTATCTTAGTGGAACTATGAGTTTGGCTTCCAATAACCTTTTCATCTCATTTTCTATTACAGGTAACAACAAAGTATTAAACTGCTTGGACTTTTACTTAAAAGGTTTCGATCCAGGTTTTAGGGGAATTTTGTGTTGTATGATCTCTGGATCAAACAGCTTCAAATATTCATAAGACCAGGCAAATATATCTAAATATTGCTTCATTAATTCAACATATGCTTCTCTCTGTTTTTGTGACAGTTTTCTAGATATTTTAACCAACCTGGGATTTGAATCAGGGCTGATGTCACAGTCCACTACATCAGTTTCTTCTATCTGAATAACAACCTTCCTGGAAACATCATTGTGATCAAACAAACTCTCTAGTGGGACAAAAACTTTAGGCAGATGTTTGGTCTTCAGTTCGATAATTTTGTGCCCAGCAATATTGTCTTGAAGAATATCTGCAGCATGTACCTCTGCCTCGCCATCTTCATCATCTTGATCTATTGAAATGTTAGAAAACTCTTCAATAGTTTTCAAGAATATTTGAATTTCCTCATCATCTTTAAAGACCTACCAATGTTTTATATTGTCTAGTATTGAGGGTCTGTGTCTAACCTCAACTTCAAATTTCAGATTAGGAAACATAGGGGTTTTAAAGTTGCTAGCTGCAAGTGCCAAAGAGTCATTCTATTGATTTAAACTTCTATGCACAAAAGTAATATTGAATGCCAAAAAAAAATTATCCACATAATCCCACACCTCATTTCTATATTGTTTCAACCTTTCTTGTTTGGTTTGATATATGTTCTTGATTTGGTGAATAATAAGTTTTGAATCACCAAAAATAGAAAACTTATCTATACCCATATCTTTAGTAGCTTTCGACCCTAACAACAAGGCTTCATACTCACTAATGTTATTGGTTGTGTCAAATTCAAGTTTATATGACATAGGAATAACCTCCTTGGTAGGGGAAATGAAGAAAATCCAAGCACCAAAACCTTCTCTAGAACATACCCCATCAAAATAAATTTTCCAAACAAAATTATCTTCTCTGTCCCAAACAAAAGTTGTTGTCTTTCTAACTGATAATTCTGCCATCTGATCACTCATATGAAAAATAGAGGAACCAAGATGATCTTCTACGACATATATAGGATGATTAGTGGGGTTCTCATGATCACTTACCAATAATCCATTCTTACGTCCTTGTATAATCTTCGTTGTTCCCCACCAAAAACAAGTATGGTTGCATAACTAAGATCCATTTGGAGAGTGACTCCTACCTTTTTGGCCCAGGATCTTGAAAGAAGCATTCCAAATTTTGGTAGTATGTCAGCCACAATAACATCTAATACCACACTTTTCATAGGTAATTGGGAAAGAGTAACAACCACATCCTTCATAACTCCCAAGCATTTGACTTTCTTGGAGTCAAAAGAATATAGATCATGTTAAGGTTTAGTAATGTCTAATCCTAATTCTTCCATCACCACCTTAAGCATGACATTATGTGAGGCACCAGAATCCATTAGGCAGTTATGCGATATCTTGTCATGAACATTTAGTGATATGTAGAATGGGGGAGAAGTATCAGTTCTATCTTCAATATGAAGTCCAATTGTTATAGCAGGGTTCTCATCTTCCATATTGATAGTATCTGAAGAGGTAACCTGAGCAGGAAATTGTAGACCTTAGCAGGTTGTTTCACTGGTTGATCAATCTGAATCCCAAGGCTGTCTTTATTGATTCCTTGTTTAACTGGGTTGCTGGCCTTCTTTGTGGAAACAAGTGTATCTACTTTAGGTGCATTTGAATTAGATCTGAGATTATATTTCTTCCTTTTAGGTTCTTTCTAAAAAGTCTCATCAGCGTCCCCTTCTTCAAACTGGTTAGAAATCAAAGTATCTTCATAATCTTGTTGTGTTACATGCATAGGAGATGTTTCAGAATCATTTATATGTACTACATGGTCATATTTTGTATCATCTTCATCCTCTACCTCATCAACTACATTATTATGGAAAGGATGAAAAACTTTTTGGTCTTCTTGGTTTTTCCTTTCTCTTGGTAAGATTTGGGGTGCATTGTTTGGCCTCCTGAACTAATTTTGATTTCTGTATCCACCCTCCTATGCAGGTCTACTAGTTTTTTTTGTTCCATCTTAAATATTTCCATCTTAGATGTCAGATATTTCAGCATCTTAGCCATTTCATCTATCATATAGTCATATGTTGTATTATAAGAGGAAGGCATCTCTTATTTTTTCTTTTTCCTGTCTCTATCACCTCTAGTCTTCAATTTGTCTACTGCTAATATGTTTGATTCTACCTCAATAGAAGATTCTTGCATCTGGTTGAGGGTAGCAACCCTTCTTTCTCTTAGCAACAAGGAAAATTCAGCATCGAAATCATTGGCAAAGGTGATTTTAGTTGATTTCTCTTAAGGTTTAATCTCGTCTGGAATTTTACCATACATTTTGTTGAATCTTTTGGTAAAATCAAGTATTGATTCACCTTGCTTCCTTTTTAAAGCACCAAATTCAGTGATGCAGTATAAAAAAATCTTTCTTGTCTCCCCAGTGTCTAAGGAAGGTGTCATCCAAGGCTTCAATATCAGCAATTGAATTAGGTGGCAAACTTTTGAACCACTTTCTTACTTCACCATCTAAACTCTACACAAACAATCTCATCCATACATCTGCATGCTCTACATTGAAATTGTCTGTAAAACTGTAAAAGGAATTCAAATTCTCTTCAACAGTAACTCCTCCTCCATTAAATCTGGGCAAATATTTCATATAATCATTTGGTGGAAAGGCATACATGACTTGTGGAAGGATTAAAGGGGCATACCTTGCTGTAACAATTGCATCCATTTTGTTTACAGCCATATTTGCTATCTTTAGTGTTGGAGTTTTGGGAGTAAGCAAGATTGGTGATGTTGAAGGTGAAATTGTCCCTTTTGTATGACAAATTAAATGTACTAGCAATGAATCTTTATCTTTAGTAGACAGAGTTTTCTCTTCTGGACTATAATCAAACGATGGGCCAAGAAACAGAGGATTCTCAAAAGAGGAATAATGTGATTTAATTTCTTCAGAGGAGTGAGATCCAAAAGATGAAGAGAGTGTTTTTGGTTCACTCATAATATCTTTGTTGTGATCTTTCAAGGTTTCAGCCACAGGCAAAGTGTTTGAATATTCTTGTTCAATGAGTTTTGCAAGTAGCTTCCACTGATCTAGATTTAATTATGAGATAGTTGAAGGAAATGAAATTGTAGCAGGCTCAATGACAGGTTTGACTTCACTTTCTGGAATCACCTCCTCATCTGATTGGGTTTTAGTGATTTCAGAGGACTGTCCTTGAAAAATTTCTGAAGATAATTTTCCCTTTGAGAGAGAGGACTATCCAGAAATAACTTTAGGTTTTATTAGTATCTTTTCGGGATTTGGTATTGCTGCAACAGGCTCAGGATCTGGATTTTTTCTGGTTACTGGTCTCTTAGTAGATGATGAAGAAGTTGGAGAAGTTTTAGGTCCATTGCCTTCTCTTTTAGGATCCAGAATTACCACAAAGGAGTTGTCAGGTGAATAATCACAGTCTTATGTAGTGTTCAAAATATTGTTCACCGTCAAGATTTGAATCTAATCTTTGTCGTTTCCCCAGGGAAAATATATTCGTTCCTTCGTCCCCGGCAATGATGCCAAAAATGCTAATGTAAATTCCCTTTTTGAGATAACCTCCCTATTATATAGATGAAATCAAATCTTATCATTAATAGCATACTAGAAATTAGGATCTGATATAGTTTGCATAGTTTAAGTAAACAGAGGAAAGACTCTGTTGAGGTCGAAAAATTGGAGATCCAGGGGACCTGTTTTGAAATTCCTTGTAAATACATTCTTGTTCTATTTGACACTTAATAGCAAAGGAATATGGATGGTTAGATTCTCTTTTCTACTCTGTTCTTCTATCTTCATGCTTGAGTTCATTATTCAAATTGCAATGCATTTGTTTTCTTAACTATCAATTGATACAGTAAAGAATTTGTTGTGGTGATTATTTTCAAGTTTGATTTGAAGATGATGTTATTGTTTCTTGATGATATTTTGAGATAAGAATTTATTGTGAGGTTGAAAAATTGAAAAATTCACTTTCTCTTTTCCTGATTTATCTAATACATCTATGTGACTACCCTTTAACCAGACAATGGGATATCTTCTATTCTTATTCTGAATTTCTTGTTTATTTTAAACCTTGAGCCAATTTTCAACCACCTTATTCAAAAACCAAACCACAAAAACCCTTAAAACACTTTTTCAATAACTCGATGATGCCCTAGCTTTCCCTCTCACAGTCAACTGCAACTTTAGGGAGTAACATTTTTTCTGGTACCTAGAAACCAATCCTAAACTTGGCTCTTCATCTGAACTAGATGAATCCATGGCTTCAGGCATGTTTGATATGTGGTTTGAATCTACAAGGTTGTTTTCTTTATTTTCAGGAACCCTACTTATACCTTTAGCAGATGCTTTAGCTCTTGACAATTTGGTAGTAGCTCTTGTTACAGGTCCTGTAGGGAATGGAACAATCTGCTTACCTCTTTTTGTTGGTTCTTTATGTAATGGGGGTTTTCCTGCCTTTTGTTTGATATATACTTTAGCATCCTCAGAATGATCCTTTATAACTATGACATCTTATTTTTTGATTGAGGGATCAAACATAGCTTTGGACCTTAGCCTATATTTGTTTGTAACTCTAGTAGAACTCCTCCTAGGGTTTTTGAGATACAAGCACATATTTCTTCTTTTGCCTTTTGACTACAACATCTTTCTTACTAGTTTCTAGTGCTTTATGCTTGACTATAGTTTTAACATCATAATCTTCATCATAATCTACTTCCATTTTTACATCTTCCTCAGGAAACTCTTCGGTTTCTGTATCCAATTTGGGTCTCTTACCTCTGCTAGCTCTTGTCACCCTAATTTTGGAGATTTCCTCTTTAACATYAGTTTCATCAATTGGAATACTTTGTTTCTGTGTAACAACCCTTTTCCATTTTCCCCTTTTCTCTTTGCTCGGCTGTCGATCAGGATTTAGGGATTAGATCAACCAGCTCTAGGGTTTCTGTACCTCCCTCAGAGCAAAAATGACCAGAGTCTTAATTAAGACTTGATGAAACAGGCTACTCTTTGCAGTGGTGGGGTTGTGACTGCACCCTTTTTGACATCTTTGCCAATCTTTTGAGTAGAAAGTAAGGCAGATTTAAAGGATAATCTCTATTTAGATGCATTAACAACCTAATGTGGTAGATTTAGATCAGTGAAAATCTACCTTCGTAAGTGATATACCTACGGATGATGATTAAAGAAGTGTCCATTCCTGTCTAATCCAACTGTGAGGGACTTGCTTTCTCCAATCCATGTTTTTCTTATCTAGTAGCAAAAATTGATTGACAAACTCTGTGACTACATGCTCCTTCTTCCACCATCGTTCTCCTCCAACAACCAATCTGCAAGCTTTGGCGATGGATTGTTCTGTCACCAGCATCAACAACTTTTCGATCTCCACTTCGAAACCATCGAAGTTCTGAGAAAACACCATAGATACATGTTCATCATAAGCTTGGAAGGTGGTGAGGAATTCGAACCAGCCATCGTCTTTAAAATTCTGCGCCATCTGTGGATATGCTTCGAGAAGCTCAATGCCCTCGGGTTCCAATCTGACAACTTTCCCACTTCTCTTAGGTGCCATATCAATAACACGATGTTGCAACTTGACACTGTTTGGAAGTTGAATTTACAACCTGCAACTGTTAGCATATAATAGTTTCTTCTGAAAAAATACTTGTGCTTATAATTCAACAAATTAGAACGACAAGTGACAGGATCATATAATGATGTTTGGAAATTGACTGATTTGAAAAGGGCCTTTTCAACTACAGAATGATCCCATCATGTAACGGTTTGAACTGTATAATGATTCAAGAGATATTGTTGGACACATGCATATTATCAGTCCATGATTTATGTAATCATAACAAAATCAGGGTGGATGGCGCTTATCATGACATGATTACATTAGAGCTACAGGAATAATGTTATTCCAGTAGCACTTAACGACTTGGAAAAAATTTGAAATTGCAAGATTCAAATAGGCACATGATATGACAATTCTCCTAAAACCATGTCTTAAACCCCAAACTTACGGAAATTATTCAAAAAGCTAAAATGTGAAACATAGCAAACTCAAAACAAAGATTAAAATCAAATGAAAGCAATCAATGAAGTACATGTAGGGAGGATTTTAGAATTAGAGTTTCTCACTAAATCAAAAGAAAAAATAGAGACTAACACTTGGCATGAGTACACCTGAAGAATATTTCACTGGTGAGAAACCTGATGTTTCTCATTTTAAGATTTTTGGCTCATCTGTTTATGTGGATGTGACCAAGAATGCCAGGAAGAAGTTGGAGCCAACTGCTGAAGTTGGGATATTTGTGGGGTACATAGAAACACCCCATAATTATCATGTGTATTTTCCTAACAATAATATGATTGTTATGCGATGGGATATAAAATTCTATGAGGGGAAAGCCATGCGGTTGTCACTTGAGAGGGAGCTAGAATTGCATGCAAAGGAGGAACTACTGGTTCCCAAAGATGAATCTCAAGATGAGGATCAGCCACATGAGGAGGTTCATGGAGTGGAGGAAGCCACTCATGCAGAGACATCCATCAGAAATGGAAAAAAGCACACCATGAAAGATGATAAATTGAGACTAGATGTTGCACAGAATGTAGGATCCCCTACTTCACATCGCAGACAGAGACAGTCTCCTGATCAATTTACTGGATACATGGATCTCATGAGAAAATGTATTGTGACTGAACCATCTTCCTTTCAGGAAAAAATGAAGGATCCCACTTGGGTTGATGCAATGGTGGAGGAGTATGACTCCATTGTCAAAAATAGTGCATGGGAAATTGTCCCAAGACCGGTCGGCAAATCAATGGTAGGTTTGAGATGGATCTACAAGGTAAAGCAAGCTGCTGATGGGAGTGTGGAGAAATACAAGGCTAGATTTGTGGCCCGGGGATTCTCACAGATCGAGGGGATAGAATATGATGAGACCTTTCCACCTGTCGCAAGGTACTCTTCCATAAGATCCATCTTTGCACTCTCATCACGGATGGGTTGGCGCATTCATTAGATGGATGCAAAAACTGTGTTTCTCAATGGGATCATTGAGGAAGAGGTGTACATATAGTAGCCTGAAGGATTTGATATATTCAGCAGTAAGTCGCATGTGTGCTGAATCAAAAGAGTGTTGTATGGGTTGAAGCAAGCACCTTGTGCTTGGTACACTTGGATAGATAGCTATTTCACCAGACTGGGCTTCACCAAAAGTGAAGCGAATGCAAACCTATACCAAATTGTGGTGGAGGGTAAGCTTTTAATCATTGTTATTTATGTTGATGATTTAATACTGACTGGTGATGAGCAGTTGATACACTCATGCAAGGAGGACATTGCAAAGGAGTTCGAGATGAAGGATATGGGCCTCCTTCATTATTCCTTTGAATTGGAAATATGGCAACAAGATGGTGAAATTTTTGTGTCTCAAGGCAAGTATGCAAGGGAGATACTGGGTAAGTTTCACATGGAGGGCTGCAAACCCATGGATACTCCTCTTCCAGCAAACTGGAAGAAAGATGATGCTACTTCTGGAGAGGTAGTAGATGCTACTGTCTATCGATAGTTAGTGGGTCCGTTAATGTATCTAGTGAACATGAGACCGAACATTTGCTATGTGGTTAACCAGTTGAGTCAAGAGATGGTTAAGCCTACCAAGATCTTTTGGAAGGCAAGTAAGCATGTCCTGAGATACCTGAGGGGCGCATTTGAGTATGGATTATGGTACATACAGATGGATGAGGTGAAGTTGCATGGCTTCATAGATGCAGATTGGGTAGGAAGCCCAACGGACAGAAAGAGCACATTCGAGGGATATTTAGTATCGGATCTACAGTTGTTTCTTGGTACAATAGGAAACAAAGATCCATGGCACTCAGTTCAGCGGAAGAGGAAGACATGGAAGTGAGTCAAGATGCATGTGAGGCTATCTGGAGGAGAAAGATCTTGGTTGGTTTGTTTGGTTCTCATTTAGTTCCGAAAGTGATTCATTGTGATAATCATAGTTGCATTAAACTCTCGATTAATCCTGTGTTTCATGATATATCTAAGCATATAGATATCTGGTATCATCATATCAGATATTGTGTGCAGTGAAAGATCATGTTTCTTTAGTACATTCCTACAAAATTTCAGGATGCAGACATTCTGACGAAGGCGCTCACCAGGGGCAAATTCAAATACCATAGAGAAAGGATCGAGGTGAAGGATAATCCCTTTCTTGTTGAGAGGGAGTGTTGAGATTCAACAAGAAGATCCTAGTGAAAATTATGCACCTACACTAGGATGGAGCCTCAGGCTATTTTTAGGTGGAAGTCTACTTTTAGATGATGAGCAAATTCTATTTATAGATGATGTCTATTTATAGATGGTGAGAAAATTCTATTTATAGATGTATGTCAACTATTATTATCCCTTAATAATAGTTGGACAATAAATATTAGTCTATTCTCAATGAGCACTTGGAAATAGTTAACTGAAGTGGCAAATCAGTTAGCTATAGGAAAATCGAGTTCAAAGGTTGACTGGTGGGACATGCAAGTCAAATTAGTTGTAACTAAGTGATTCAAAGTTGTAATAGAGTTGGATGTGTAGTTATGTGAGTTTTGAAGTAGTTTAACTCAGTTAAGTGAGTTAAGCTCAGTTGTACTAGTTGTAACTGAACTTACACTAGTGAGATATCAGTGAATTAATTATTAATTAATTCACAATCAATGATCTCACATGCAACTTAAGATTTACCATTGTTAACTACATGCATGTCAGATCCAGTGGAGACCCAGTTGATATAACAGGTGAAAGAGACAGTTTGACTATCAATTGTGGCATTAGTGAGTACACTCATGCAACCACACACACAGTGGATGTTCCCATGAGGAATGTGCATCCTAGGCAAGAGGGATTCATTAATTGCATGGATTTCGATTAGCAGGGATTGCGCAAAGGAGGCAGGCTGTCTGGAAGCAGTAAATTGGCACATGAATTTGTCAATTTTTGTATGACAGTGTGAGACGATTGTATATTGTACTGAGAGCTCTTGGATTAGAGTTTTGTATGAGATTGTTTCATGATCCATGATATATACATTATATATGATAGTGGGTTTTTTAGCTTTATGCTTTCCCAGTAAAAACATCTGTGTTATGTGTGATTGATCTTTCTTCTTGATATTGCAATTGGCGATCATGTTTTAAATTTCGCAAGAATATTTGTAGAAGTGATTCTATATTTAACAGTGGCATATAATTGTTAGATCAGGAGAATCCAGGCAATACATAATTTGTATTAAAATTTCTCCACTTTTTCTTCTTGAAATCCCTCTCTAACAATGGTGAATGAAGAAGTATTTGTTCTTTGAGGAAATGACACAAATAAGTAGGAGGGTGATAAATAATAGAAATGAAAGAATAAGATATATGATATCCAATCTCATTTATATAGAATAATCTGTTGTTATCAACAAAATCCATTTGTTGGGACAGATCCCACCTATCCATCTATGAAGTTGGTTACAACCTCTTTGATATCTCAACAAGAGGTAAAGACTACTCCCACCTCAGATGGTCATGTTTCTGGGGTGATGAAAAGGGGGAAAAGAAGAGGTGAGGGACATGTGTAAAATCCCTCTTAGGACCACCCAACCTAGGTATTGTCATCCCTCAACTTCCTAAGTGGCCAAAATGGCCTGGGGGTTGAAGATTATAGACAAGGGGATTAAAATGAGTGTGTTGATTTTGGACTAGCAAATTAATAAAAGAGAACAACAAGTTGTTTTTTCCCTTATGGCCTTGGGAAAAGATTTGAAATTGGTTCTCAGGGTTTCGAACAATCACTCAGTGAATGACTTGTGAAAAAATATTGAAAAATAAAAGTCAAAACGCCTTTAGTAATCTACAGCCATATCGTGTAAGGTGGTTGCAAGTGATGAAAAACAAGATTTTCAGTACTTGTAATGTGTGGGAACAAGCTCAGAATGGCCTGGTATTACCCAAAATTTCCCAGAAAGTGGTCCAGGGAATTTTCAAAGTCTAAAAAAGGGATCTGAAAATGAAATTACATCCCTTTGGTAAGATGCAACAACTATGGAAAAAGGATGTAACTAGCTGCAAATTAATATTAACCAAGGTGTTGGGTGGACTGACAAAAGGTAAAGACTTTACACATGTGTTAATTGTGATTTTTAGGTTGGTTAATCACATGTTGTGGTTACCATACCGTTTTGAAGGTCCTCCCAATCAGGAAAACACCTATTATCCCACAACTTATCCACTTAATATAAAAGGAATGACCTTACGTAGACCACTTGGTTAGAACAAAGAGTGCCCTATGTAGTTTAGAGAAGGAGGGGTTAGCCCCTTCCCATTACTAATGCTTTCAAACTCTTAAATACGCTTGGATGGAAGAAGGATACCTACATAAAGGAAGAGGCTTAGGACCCCCCCAGGGAGTTTTAGTTGAGCTTAACCAAGAAGAGTAGTATTCCAACCAAGCTAAGTTATTCAACTTCTTGACCATGTGATTTACAAGATAAAATCAATATCACTCAATTGATACCAAGCAGACAAATTATGAGGGGATACTAATGAATATTCCCTGGCTTTGACTCCTGATATTCTAGAAATTCAAATTGCATAAATTGAAAAGACCAATCCATTCACATGGAAATATCATGTCTTTCTTTCGTAAACATGTCTCTTGGTCAGCAAAATATGAAATCTAGCTCACTTATATATGATATAAATATATGTATATATATAAAGAAAGTAGCTAGATAATAGAGTCTATGTTTTTTTGTTTCATGGGGTAGACCCCTACCTTTTTTTTTCAAGTGTTTCAAATGTTTTGATGTTTTTATTTTCCCAATTTTGTGAATGGCCCCTTTAGGGGTAGCAACTTGTAAGTTAGAAATAAAATCAAATAAACAATATAAATGAAAACTAGTTCACCCTCCCTACTAAACTTGACATTAACCACAGTAGGTATGATGGCAAGGAAACCCAAATATCACTTGATCAAAGGGTTATGTGCATTTTTATCTTCGTCTTAGGTGGTCTGGTACTCGAATAAATTCAATAAATATTAAAATAAAAATCTACACTATTCATCCCAAAGGAACGAGGTTGAAGCTCTTTGTGGGCTGCATAGTCCCTATGTGCATTAGAGCTTCAACTAGTTCCTTGTTTGGGCATTGAAAATTATTTAATACAAATTAAATGAATGACAATATACAAATAGAAATTTCATATTTTTATGAACAAAAAATTAAATGAAAACTCAAAATTTTCTTTACATGAGCATGGTAAAATAACAATGAAGCATGTGCAAAATTTATGAAACTGAGTGAAGTGAAAACAAATATAAATTTGAGTGTGGGTGAAGTATTTTACAATTTTTTTCGATGTTTTTGGTTTGATGCCCTGCTGGCCCCTTGATCCGAAAAGATCTTTTATAGACAATGGTTGTGTTTTAAAGCATGAATTAATTAACCATTTAGGAAACTGATGAAAGAGGAAGAATTAATAATGAAACATGGTAGCCATAAAGCAATATACAAATATGGAAATAAGCATGAAGAAACAACAAACCATAAACAACAAATTTGATAATGGAGTTCGGCAATCTCGCCTACGTCTCTGGGCCTTTGTCTCAGTGGGCGAGGCTTTCTTATTTTTGTTCAAAGCTTTAAAAGTACATCATAATAGTGCCAAAAGGATTACAAACTGATCTAGTTTTGTTCTACCAAATCTCAAGAACCCAACAAAACTGATGGCACTGAAAACAGATGAACGAAGCTCCCAAAAATGGCTTGCAAATGTGCTCTCCTCAATGGCTTCCCTGCATAAAAATGGCTTTGGATCAACAATTCTTCAGCGTTTCCCTATTCTGAACCTCCCTCCATGGCTTCAATAACCTCTGGTTTATATAGACTTGAAGTTGGTAACAAACTCCCAACTTCCCTCCAAGATCTGGCCTCAAAAAGGGCCCAAGATCCTCCAAAAATGGACTAAATCCATCAAAACTGCTGAAAAAATCAATAAAAATCATATAATAAAGTGGAGAAACCCACATTTGGGCATAAATTCGGGTGCAGCCCTTTTTTTTTCATGGGCTCCTGGTCATATGGAGTATTGCCATGTGCCCAAGTGCTAAGTCATGGCGCGCTGGCCCCCCTGGATTCCTAGCCCTGGTCGTATGCAGTGGCCATGTGGCCTCGGGCTCCTATACTCTACACGCTAGATGGTTAGACTCCCTGGTTTAAGCCTTTGGTTATGCCCTTAGTCAGTGGGCTAGCCCAGCCGACCAGGGATAACCCCTAAACCTCCACGCCAACAAACACGATACTTATCCGGGTCATATGGTAATCCATATATTTCGGGGCTAGGCTCCATTGAAAACGCGTCAGGATAACTCCATAACACATATGCGCCAACAATTAATGCATCTGGTCACATAGCAATGATCATATGTGTGTTTTTTGCATCGAGGTTGGGGATAAGCCCCAGTCCTTTAGTCTACCATTTCACATTTCAATACAGTTTATATATAAGTTTTACACCATAGTAATCAAGGAACACCACGGGCGAGTTGGTAGCCCAAGCCTTCCAGGTCGCTCCCCCATGCCCGAAGGTCACGAGTTCGACTCCTCGGGAGTCCATAAAACTTTTACCAATACGACCAATCGAGGGGTGCCATGTGACATCCCAAGACTGGGCCACATGGCACCATGTTATTCTCCTGCACAAGGACATGTGTCAACATTCAATTCGACTACGTTTGCCACATGTATGCCTTGTCAGCATGCCAACTGTACCTGCTACGTGTCACCCTTGCAGTGGTTCCACATGTCATGACCTGACTCGTCCATATCTTCAACTTCCCACATCAGCATGCCAACGCATTATGCCATGTCATTTGTGCAGCCATACAACCTGTACAGTCAACTTCCATGTCAGCACTATACAGATTGTACAATCAGCATTTTGTTTTTCCTGTTTGACAAAATGAATAGACCATGATATCTTTTGCATACGGTGTCTGTTTGAGCGCGTTCAAGTTGTGTTGGGTTCATATCGCGGAGGCCTACACACACATCTGTTTTGAAGCCATTTTGAGCGCTTTGATTTTTAGGCCTTCCTGGACCCATTTTGGTTCCTGGATCCATTATGGATCACGCCTCCCCATTAAATACCTTTTGGTCCTCCAAAAGGATACTAACCAGTCATCAAGTGTGAGATAGGCCACCCGACTTGTTTTCTATCTTTAAACTCTGTCATGTGCACCTGTCTTATCAAGATCAACTGTAAAACAACCATGATAATTGACAACATATTGTTATCCATTTGTACTCTGTCACATCTTACTGAAGCCACTATCATCCATGTTGACAACATTACTAATGATAACATCATAAACATGACTACAAGTGAGCTAATATGTTTGTAATACTTGCACAACATTAACTTATCTTGAAGCAAAGTGTGATTGATCTTCCATTCTACAATCATCTCATGTTCTTGGTTAAGATCAATTACTTGATTTGAAACAATTATAGGTGTGTTTCTTTCATGATCTGCCTTTCTTAATTGTTCCATTGTTTGAAGAGATTGATTTTCTTTAAAATGATGAGCATGTACAACATATTCTTTTCCTTCTTTGGTTAAGTGATATTGATTTTGTTCCTTGTAGAAGATTTCTTTACGATCATACAAATAAGGACTGCCTAAGACCATCCCTCATTCATTGAGTGGCACCACATCACATGTTACCTTGTCCACAAACTTATATGAAATTGCAAACTTTAATGTGCATTGCTTTGTTATGTGCAATTTATGATTGTTGCTTATCCATTTAAGTGAGTAAGGCTTATGATGCATATGAGTGTTTAATCCCAATTGTTTAACCAAATCCTATGAAATCAAGTCAAATTGAGATCCACTATCTATCAATGTGTCGACCTTAGTATGCCTCATAATGACCCTTATATGAAACAATTTACTTCTAGAATCAAATCCATCACCAATTTTACCTGTCAAACCAACCGCTGAAATTTTAGATTCATCACCCAAATCTGATCCCAAGTCTGTTGGTCATGTTGTTGCTGCAACTATTTGCCTCCCTTTCCTTTCCTTGAACCACTTTGGTCTCTTCTTGGGATGCAATTTACAGCAATGGTCCTCATCATACCCTTCTTTCTTGCAATTCTTGCAAAAGGGATTCTCATTCTTTCTTGCCACTGAATTTTCCTTTTTTCCATTCCACTTCCTTTTGTCCTCTTTCCTCGAAGACAATTCCCCGAATACACCAACCCTTGTTTTCCCTACCTCAATGTATGTAGCTTGAACATAAAACTCATCAATATTAGTAGGTCCAAACATAAATACAGTGTTACGAATATGTGCAGGTAAACCTCTTATATACTTCATAAGAGTTTCTTGGGTATGTAAAGGAATATCTAACATCAATTCCATCTTACAAAAGAAATCTGTGTATTCTTGCACTGTTTGACCTCTTCTTAGTTTAAGACCTTAACATTCAATTAAAGCCTTATCTTTATAACTTAAAGGATATAATTGTTTTCTAAGTGCAGAAACAAAAACTTGCCATGATGGAAATACATTACCCAATTGTTGCGTGCCATTTTCCAACTTGCTTTGCCACCAGATGAGTGTTGTGTCTGCAAGTCTAAGCGATGCCAACTTGATTTGAGTTGCCTCATCCTTGATTTGTTGCACACTGCAATAAACCTCCATCTGTCTGACCCAGTTATCAAGCCTCTCTGCATTGACTTCACCATCATACATAGGTAATTTGAATTTCACATCAAGCTTAAGTAAGGGAATTTCATTTTTATGTTTATGGGAATGTTTTCTTGTAGTGGATTTAGAACTTGAACTTGAAGAAGAATAAGTTGATGGAGAAGAAGGAGGTGAAGGAGGAGTTTGAAGAGGATCCTCTCCTTCTTCACTTTTGACCTTTGAAGATTCACCTAGAACCGGTCTCTTCTATTCCAAGTAATCCTCATATAGAACCTTCATCATCTCCGACATGGTGAAGAAAGTTTTTCAAAACTCTTTCTCATCATCAGAAAGTCCCTCTTCTGATGCCATCTTCTCACTTTCAGAAGTTATCTTTATCAATCCAATATCAAGATTCTCTTCAACAATCTCTCCTTCACCACGACTCAAATTTTCCCTCGTAATCATGCAAACTCAAAAACCAACCGTCAACTAGCTCTGATACCACTTGATCCGAAAAGATCTTTTAAAGACAATGGTTGAGTTTTAAAGCATGAATTAATTAACCATTTAGGAAACTCATGAAAGAGGAAGAATTAATAATGAAACATGGTAGCCATCAAGCAATATACAGATCTGAAAATAAGCATGAAGAAATAACAAACCATAAACAACAAAGTTGATAACAGAGTTTGACAATCTCACCTATGTCTCTAGGCCTTTGTCTCAGTGGGTGAGGATTTATTATTTCTGTTCAAATCTTTAAAAGTACATCATAACATTGCCAGAAGGATTACAAAATGATCTGGTTGTGTTCTACCAGATCTCAAGAACCCAACAAAACTGAAGTCACTGAAAATGGATGAACGAAGCTCCCAGAAATGGCCCTCAAAGGTGCTCTCCTCAATGGCTTCCCTGCATAAAAATGGCTTTGGCTCAACAATTCTTCATCATTTTCCTATTCTGAACCTCCCTCCATGGCTTCAAGAACCTATGGTTTATATAGACTTGAAGTGGGTAACAACTCTCAACTTCCCCCCAAGATTTGGCCTCAAAAAGGCCCAAGATCCTCCAAAAATGGACTAAATCCATCAAAATTGTTGAAAAAATCAATAAAAATCATATATTAAAGTGGAAAAACCCACTTTTGGGCATAAATTCAGGTGCATCCCCTTTTTTTTTCGAGCTCCTAGTCATATGGAGTACTGCCATGTTCCCAAGCGTTAAATCCTGACACACTTGCCCCCATAGATTCCTGGCCCTGGTCATATGCGGTGGACATGTGGCCTCGGGCTCCTATACTCCACATGCTAGATGGTTAGACCCCTAGTTTAAGCCTTTGGTTATGAAATTGGTCGACGATCTAGCCCGAACGACCGGGACTAACCCCTAAACCTCTGTGCCAACAAACACGATACTAATTCGGGTCATATGGTAATCCATAGATTCTAGGGCTAGTCTCCATTGAAAACGTGTTGGGCTAACTCCATAACACATGCGCGCCAACAATTAATGCATCTAGTCACATAGAAATGGTCATATGTGTGTGTTTTTCGTCAGGGTTGAGGCTAGGCACACATGTGTGTGTTTTGCATCGGGGCTGGGGTTGGGCCCCAGCCCTTTAATCCACCATTTCACATTTCAATACACTTTTTATATAAGTTTTACACCATAGTAATCAATAAACACCATGGGTGGGTTGGTATCCCGACCCTACCAAGTCGCTCCCCCACGCCCGAGGGTCGTAGGTTCGACTCCCTTGGAGTCCATAAAACTCTTACCAATACGACCAATGGAGGGGTGCCACATGGCATCCCAAGACTGGGCCATGTGGTTGCACCATGCTATTTTTCCACACAAGTACACATTTCAACATTCAATTCAACCATGTTTGCCACATGTCTTCCCTTTCAGCGTGTCAATTACACTTGCCACATCAGCCTGTGCCACATGTCACCCTTGCAGTGGTGCCATGTATCATGATCTGACTCGTCCATATCTGCAACTACCGACGTCATCACCTGTCCATGTCAGCATGCCAGCACACCCTGCCACATCATTTGTATGGTTGTATGGCCAGTACAGTCAGCTTCCATGTCAACACTGTATGGACTGTACAGTCAGCATTGTTTTTTGCATGTTTGACAAAACGAAGAGACCGCGATATATTTCGCATACGATGTCTGTTTGATCTTGTTCAAGTTGCATTGGGTTCGTATCAACGATGCCTATGCACACATCCATTTTGAATACATTCTGATCACTTTGATTTTTAGGCCTTCCTGGACCCATTTTGGTTCTTGGATCTATTATGGATCACCCCTTTTCCTCAAACAGGTTTTCAAGTTGTTCTCAATCGCTTAAGTGAAGCAAAACGGACAACTGATTAACTCCTACAANTATGGACTGTACAGTCAGCATTGTTTTTTGCATGTTTGACAAAACGAAGAGACCGCGATATATTTCGCATACGATGTCTGTTTGATCTTGTTCAAGTTGCATTGGGTTCGTATCAACGATGCCTATGCACATATCCATTTTGAATACATTCTGATCACTTTGATTTTTAGGCCTTCCTGGACCCATTTTGGTTCTTGGATCTATTATGGATCACCCCTTTTCCTCAAACAGGTTTTCAAGTTGTTCTCAATCGCTTAAGTGAAGCAAAACGGACAACTGATTAACTCCTACAAAGTAAGCAATGAAATTTTAGTTTTTTTTGGTAACCGAATTGAACTAAAGAAAACATAAAATCATAAATTGCAGCGATATAACAACCAACTAAGATGGTTGTCCTAGAAGGATAAACTAACCAAAACAGTTGATTTTCCTATTTAGGACATCAATATGAAAGGGAAGAAAATTTAGGCTAAAATAAGAATGAAAAGAGAATAAATAAACAGTTATAACTAAAAAAGGAAAGAGGGTTTTGAGGGCTATCCTAAGGGACCTCTATACCTTCTGACAACTAACTATGGATGAATATGTCTAAATCCTTCATGAAATCTGCACCAAATCACTTTAAAAAAGTCAAACACGGATGTTAGTAAGTGAAAACCAACAAGCTAAACCCAACGAAACAATAAGAAATACCTAGCTAATCAACCCCCCTTGAAGATAGATAGCATCATAAGTATTTACTACTACCCCTCAACCCTTAACTAGAAAGCAAACAAGTCCAACAATTGAAAGGAGAACAAATACAAACAAACACTTAGAACTCTTTAGAGAAAAATCAACGGAATTTTTATGTTTTATTCAACAATTCTCCCTTTGTACATAATCCTTCCTCTTATTTATAAGGAGAAGGCTAGGGTTAGGTCATAATACAATTGGCACTTTTGGAAAAGTGACAAGTGGACCAACCCTAAAGTGTTTTGTCCTTATCCAAAAAGAAATAAAATCTAATTTGATTTGATACTTTAATTACAATATTTTAATCCAAAAAATAAATCATTTATGACATAAACTTTTACAAAAATTCATTTATAGAAAATAAAAAAATTAGGTGTCACCTCATAATTTGCCTTAGGATTTGTGCCATCACAATGGCATCTTAATTGGTGTCTATGTTTTGAAGATACAATTTAGTGAAGTTGGGATGTATGAATGGTCATCAATGGTTGTCAAATTCATTAGGGTGAAGGCCTAAGGATTGGGGAAAATATGGGATACGTTGGCAAGAAAAGGGTATTGGGTTTTCTATTGAATGTAAGAAAATTCCCTTTGTTCGGGTACTTTTAAGACCTGATTTTATTCCCCTTCTGTTTTCTATGAGTATCCATGAGAGTTGGTGAAGGAAGACTTCAATCCGAGCTTGATTTGGTAAAGGGAGTTAAGGGAATGAACACTTGGAAAGTTGGCCTTGTTGATGAATGCAGCTATAGGAGACATCCTCCAGCTTACAAACCTGTGAGATGTGGAATATAGAAGCCATGTGAAGTCTTACTCTCAGCTTACAAACCTTGGAGAAATCCCTTAATAAAGGGTTCATGGTTCCAGCCTCGAATAGGGGCTAGGAATGTATATGGCCTCCTCCATGACGTGAGAGAGAAGAACTCTAGATGATTATCCGATGTAAGAGTGATTTGTTGAGTTAGGATGTGCTTGTGGCTAAGCACAAGGTGAATGTGGGAAATCCTGAAAAGCATTGGGCACATCATCATGAGAATAAGAACGAAGATGATGTGATGGCCTCCTCTGAACAACAACAGAGTTGATGTGAAGACTCCAGATGATCCTTTTGTTGGTGGCAGTGGGAAAGAAAATATGTACAGTAGACGTGACTATGGATGAGCATAAGTTCACATGTGAGGACCTAGCTCATCTTTGTAATGTAGTGACTCTGGTCTATGGCATCCCTATGGATGTGGCCCCTAGTGGATGAGCACTAGTGGGTGTATCAGATCCTTTTCTATATATTTTTCAAGAGTCATACCTACATGTAACCCTAGTTATTATGTAAAGGGTACAGGTCGGCACTATGTTAATATGATTAATATAAATAAGATAATTAATATTGAAAATATTAATTATAATAATAAAGTGTGTTTGACTTAGAGAGGTCGGCCTTGTTGTGCCAATAAGAGTCCCTTTCTAAATCATTCAAAGTCTAATATAAGTAGGAGATGATTCTCCATTGTAGAATCATATCCTCCTCACATGTTTTGGAAATTTCAGCAAGTACTTCTCTTTGGAAAAGGTGCGCACCTCTCTTGGGTGCTAGGGTTTCTAGGGCTTAAGAACCATTTTGTGTGCTAAGTCATTTTGGTGGTGAAAGGTATTTCTCTTGAAGAATATAGCAAAGGATTTGGTTGGGTTTTTCTCCCTTTTTTGAGAAGGGTTTCCCAAGATATGTCTTGTGTACTTGTGCATGGTGTTTCTTCTTGTGATCTTGGTTGCAGCAAACATTCTTGTTTATGGTTAAGACATGATGAAACTAAATGAACTACATGCTTAACCTAGCTTATGAAAACTCAACATGGTATTAGAGCATAGGTCTTGAAAGAACCCATTGCACAAGCATCCTCCACAAGCAAAAGGAAAAATGTCATTGTTGTCGTAAAAGAAAATTAGGGTTTTTATTGAAGAAGATTTTCAGCCTCAAAACCATCTAGAAAAGTGTGCCCTAACCCAAGGAACTCTTTGGCACCTTCAACACACCTTTTCAGTGGGTAGATCTCTCGAAAAGTGAAACCCTAGTTTTCACAAAGTACCAGAAAACCAGAAGTACCAGAGTACCAGAAGTACCAGGAAACCAGAAGTACCAGTCCAGAAATCCGTTGGTCAAGTTTGAGGGGGTAAAATTTTGATTTTTAGAAACCTGACTGCACCATCTTACTCGCCTTAGCACAGCGTATCTAAACCCTGGATCAGAATTTCAAAATTTGAAGTTTGAAAATTTAGGGTTTCCTCATAAAACCCTAAGTTGCAGTTTCAGAATCATTTGCAGTATCAATAGCAGTTGCAGTATCAGTTGAAGTATCAGTTGTTGCACTAGTTTCAATCACCCTTGAAGTATTTTAAGAGTTGGTAAATATTATTGTTGCTACCAGATGGTGTCACTACCTGCAAATGCTATCAGAGGTATGTACTCACATATGTTTAAATTGTTACGCTTTAGAGGGTATTTGTAGGAGAAGGGATCTCTTGCCATAGATCCATAAGGATCTCAAGATCCAACACATTCGGAAGAATAATGAAACCTAGGTTTGATTATTCTAATATGTATCTACTTGTTATGACATTATTCTGATCTTGATTGCATATTGAAGCTATGACCATCATATTAACCTTTGGTCAAAATTAAGATCAAGATATTAGATGGATTAAAGTTGAGATCATAGAGTTTGTTCTCTAACCCAACCTTTTGTCAAGATAGAATATTGTCCTAGTACAAAAGATAGGTTGAAGGAAGCACTTGTTATCTTGAGTGAAGGAAACTTGGAAGAAAAGAAACACATTGGAAGACTCCAGGTTTGAATGTTGTAATTGACATTCCTCTAAACTTATATTTCTATAGTTTGCTACATTACAAGTAGGCATTGTAGTTGTGTTAACAATCCTTAAATTTTTTTTATTCTAGAGATGTACTCATTATTCTCCTTTAGGAGATATTCTTGTTTTGGTTCCTCTTGTTTTCTTGTTCCAGACAGGTCAAGAACAAAGGAATATGCTTATCCCTTAGAGGGAGTCAAAACTATTTGAGAAAGAGGAAGAATAGAACCATCCCTGAGAAAATCAATGCAATAATGCATGATCAAAATCTTTCTATAATTTCATGGGAAGAAGCATGCATGACACAGTATATGTTCAGAATAAGAGTCTTCACCAGAATAGAATCCTTCACCAGAGTGAAGCCTGAGATTGAACACGTCAGGTTATTTGGGTGCCTAGTGTATTTCCATGTACCCAAAGAGAAGAAGTCCAAGATAGATCCTTTAGAAAGAAAGGATACAGTGAATCTTCAAAGACATTTCAGATCGACATCCTTGATTAGAAACATATTGAGACAAGAAAAAATGTTGTCCTTGAAGAAAAGATAATCTTTCAAATATCCAGAGAATCTCAGATGGAGATTGACAGTAAGACCATACCTTCTCCCCCTTCAGTAGTTCATAGGGAGAAAGACATTATTCCAGTTGATCCAATTTCTCCAGTTGATATGTTCAGAGATATTGTAGTAGGGCATAAAAGGCCTACCTAAACTCACTCTGCTAGAGGCAGAGAAACATACAATCTTCTCAAGGCACATTCCAAGAAAGAAAAAAGAGATTTTTCGGGCTATCCTTCAGTCATGAGCCACTTCATTGATGCTGAGACTCCTTGTCTTAGAGAAGAAACAACAGAACTCATATGGCAAGATGTCATAATAGAAGAATACAAGTACATATTAAAGAATGATGTATAATATATTATTCAGGAATCAGAAAGGGAAGTTTGTGGTAACTTCCAAGTGGATCTATAAGATCAAGCATGCAGCTGATGGAAGCGTCGAGAAATTCAAAACGATATCTATAGCCAAAATGTTTCTCATAAATAGAGGGAGTTGTTTATGATGAGACACTTGACCCAGTGAACCTGATACACTTCCATATGTACTACCTTCCATGAGTTGGAAACTATATCAGATAGACAGATTCTTGATAAGTTTGGATTTCAACAAAAGTATTGTTTATCCAAACTTATATTATTACAATGTTGATAACAAGAGCTTGATTTTGATGACTTATTCATAAAGCCTTGTTTTTGAAAACAAGAAAGCATTGACTTCTGATTTTCATAAAGGATTTGAGTACGATACACTACTTTTTGGGACAAGAAGTATGACATAATACAAATCCACCATGATGGATTTAAAGAAGAAGATTGATGATGATTCAGACGAGACTAATCCATAGTTGATCGGATCATTGATGTATCCGGTCAACACCAAACTTGATTCATGACATATAGTGAATGTGATGAGTCAAACGAGACAGACTCACTAGGCAACAACAAAACATGTATCAAGACACAGTTGGATATGGTCCGAGATATGCCTCCATTGTGAACTTGAGTTGGTGTAATACGTCGATTCATATTGAGAAGAAAGTACACTATACCGGAAGAGAACATCTTGTTGATGTTCTACCTTGAAATATTCCATGATTTCCTAATGCAACAAGAAACATAACTCGGTATCCTTAAGTGCACCAAAGATAGAGTATATATATATAACAGTAAGTGTGTGAAGCAATGTGGCTTCACATACTTCCAATCTACTTGACCATGAGGCATATCCTATGTTGATGAAAGATAGCCATATATGAAGCTCCTTATAGAACCCAAAGATTCCTCATGGTTTATCACACAAAGAGATTAAATTTTATTATATCAGAAATATGATGCAGAAGAAAACTGTATGTTTGCAGTACCCTTATCCACCTGAGTAGACTGCAAACTTCTACACCAAACATTTACTTGGTGAAGAAATCCTTCTGAGTTAAGAGGGAGTATGGATGACTATTGGCCAAAAAAAAAACTCAGAGTACATCAGTATGAGACTTGGCTTGATGGAGAATGCCTCCCTAGCTGAGAGGGAGTGTTGATGAATGCAGCGATACGAGACATCCTCCATCTTACAAACCCATGAGATGTGGAATATAGCATCCATGTGAAGTCTTAATCTCATCTTAAAAACCTGAGATAAATCCCCCAATAAAGCGTTCGTGGTTCCAGCTTGGGATAGGGGATAGGAATGTATATGGCCTCCTCCATGACATGAGAGAGAATAACTCCAGATGATTATCCAATGTAAGAGTGATCTATTGAGTTAGGACATGCCTGTGGCTGAGCACAAGCTAAACTTGGGAAATTCCAAAAAGCGTTGGGCACATCATCATGAGAATAAGAACGAAGATGATGTGATGGACTCCTATGAACAACAATAGAGTTAATGTGAAGACTTCAGATGATCCTTCTGTTGGTGGAAGTGGGAAAGCATATCTGTAGAGTAGACATGACTATGGATGAGCATAAGTGCACGTGTGAGGACCTAGCTCATATGTGTAATGCAGTGACTCAGGTCTATGGAATCCCTATGGATGTGGCCCCTAGTGGATGAGCACTAGTGGGTGTATCAGATCCTTTGCTATATATTGTTCAAGAGTCAAACTTACCTCTAACCCTAGTTATTATGTAAAGGGTACAGGTCGGCCCTATGTTAATATGATTAATATAAAGAAGATAATTAATAATGAAAATATTAATTATAATAATAAATATAATAATAAAGTGTGTTTGACTTTGAGAGGTCGGCCATGTTGTGCCAATAAGACGCCCTTGCTAAATCATTCAAAGTCTAATATAAGTAGCATATGATTCTCCATTGTAGAATCATATCCTCCTCACATGTTTTGGAAATTTCAGAAAGTACTTCTCTTTGGAAAAGGTGTGCACCTCCGTTGGGAGCTAGGGTTTCTAGGGCTTAAGCACCCTCTTGTGTGCTAAGTCATTTTGGTGGTGAAATATCTTTCTCTTGAAGAATATAGCAAAGGATTTGGATGGGTTTTTCTCCCTTGTTTGAGAATGGTTTCCCAGGATATATCTTGTGTACTTGTGCATGGTGTTTCTTCTTGTGAAATTGCTTGCAGAAAAAATTCTTGTTTATGGTTAATACATGATGAAACTAAATGAACTACATGCTTAACCTAGCTTATGAAAACTCAACAGGCCCATCACACCAAATAGACACAAACCTGAATTTGTATTCCTTCATTTTGTAGCAATTTCCACCATGTTTCCACTGCCTTTCGTTTGGCTCAAATCAGGCTCCGAATGAGCGATATATGGCCCCAGAAAAGTCACATAAAAGCTTTGATTAGAGGGATGGTCATGGAAAATTTTAAAATTAAGGGAAACATTCTAAATGGGAAACCAAAATTGGCAAGTTTCTACAGCGAAATATGGTTGTATATAAAATGGGTTCCCTTTCGTTTGATCCAATTTTGCCCCAGAGGCTCCTAATTAGGCCTCCCTTTGGCACATGTCTCCTAGTTAAAAGGGTCCCTAACAGTCTGGAATGATTCACTGAAAATCTAGGATGTATTTGCAATATTGAATGGCATAGTTGGATTATACACTTCAACATTATCATTTTTACTATTCTTGAGAGAAAATATGCCTCTGAATGAGGAAGATATGAAATTAAAAATCCCAGTGTCTCTTAGGGGGAATAAAATCCCAAGAACCTCGGAATTGTTTCTAGCTCAGACCCTTCAAAACTAGAAAGATGACAAGAAAATCCAATCAACCTACATCTTGCAAGCAGAGGAAATTCTGCAGTATGAAATCTTGTCTCCCCTCCTGGGGGAGGACATCTAATACATGCAAGAACATGCCCTCATATGCAAATTTATGGGCCTTTAGCCATCTGAGAAAGCCCTCATGTGGTGGATCAAAACTAGATGGAATCCCAAAGGAGACAACTCCCTCAAACTAGGATCCAATGGATTCTTTACGGCCATCTTCAACCTGGAGGAATATCGAGAAAGAGTCTTCCAAGGAGGACAATACTTCTTCAACTCTACTAGCCTATATATGCGGATCTAGAAAGAGAACTTTAGTCTGAAAAAGGAAGATTTCATGGCATCCCATGTATGGATCAGACTATACTCGCTCCCACGGGATTACTGGCGCATGGAATTTCAGAGGGTATAGGGAACACTCTCAGATCCTTTGTCAGGATCACAGATTCCACCCTTCAAGGTCGATATACCTCCTACACCCAGATCTATGTCTACCTCAATGTCTCCAAAGATCTCCCAACTTCAATTTTCCTTAGATATAGGGAAGTCGACTGGCTCCAGACCCTGGATTATGAACACATTCCCTTTCAATGTCAAAAATTCCATGCTCATAGGAAAATTTTTCAGGGAATGTCCCCTGAACAAAAAATCAAATCCCCCCAACCCGCAACCAAAAAATGCGAGGTAGGATTTGAAAATTTCCAAGCCAAGTGCAAAGCCCAAAAGAGAATTCCCACCAAACCCAAACCCAACCCCAAAGGCCCCTGCATCAGTAATAGTTTCGAATCTCTATCTAACCTATCAGAGAAAGACATTATCGACCCAAACCCCTTGGCTGAAACCCAACCAAGTGCCCAGCATAGACAAGAAAAATAACTTATCGCCACTAGTGCTCCGTCCCCCCTCAAGTCTGACCCCCAACCACCAAACCAAGATGCTCCAATGGGCCCCTATGAACCCCTAAAGGTAGAGTAGGATGATCTGGAAGATCTATATCTGCAAGGCATAATGGAAACATGTGAACGGAAAGAGGAACACTCAATACCAAATCAACAAATAATACTATTGCAAAGTGCCCTGATCAGATCAAGGAATAAAGAGAAAGGAGCAGTGACCCTAAAAGGTAAGAATAATGTACTTGCATATTTAGGAGTCAAAAACACTTCAAGCAAATAAATTATTAAGGCTCTCAAAGATGACAAAAAAAGAGGAAGGCCATCCAACAAGAAACTCTTACAAGAACTGGGAGAAGTCCTTCTTAATTCTGGAATGATTAAGAGTATGGCGGAAAAATTCTCCTCACACCCCCAACCTTCCCAATGAAATACATCTCATGGAATGGAAGAGGCCTTAACATACCAAGTAAGAAAAGATGCTTAAATACCTTAATATCTAAGGAAAAACATTCTATAATGATGATACAAGAAACCAAGTGCACTTTCACAACTATGGAAAAAATGGCCACCAGATGTTGGAGAAGTTGCAATTTCATATTAGTAGATGTCGAAGGAGAATCATGTGGTTTAGCCATCCTCTAGAACCCTGACAAAATCTCCCTTTCCTCTGTCTTCACCACCCATCGTACTATATCATCCAAATTCCAACTAATAGGTTTTGACCAATCAGGCTACATCACTAATGTCTACGGCCCTCAAATTATGCAGGATAAATTAACCTTTCTGCAGTCTCTCTCCCTTACTTCTCCTCCCTTGGAAATCCAGCCTTGGATCATAGGGGAATACTTTAACATAATAACCTCTCTCCCATAGAAAAGTGGAGGCTTAAGCCGACTGGATCAAGACTCCAATAGATTTAATGAAACCATCAGTGACCTAGGCTTGGTTGACTAGGAAACCACAAATGGAACCTTAACCTAGAGAAACCACTAAGCGGGCCAACACCACATAGCCTCTCGTCTAGATCTCTTCCTCATCTCAGAATCTCTTCTTCAAAGAAAATTTGCCATAGAAACCACCATTCTCCCTTATCATGGATCAAACCACCATCCCATCAACCTCCCCATCGACATCCTAGCTAGCCACTAAAATTGTCCCTTCCACTTTGAATCCTTCTAGCTGACGGACCCCTCCTTCCACTCCAACTTTCCCTCCTGGTGGAAGGAAGCAGTCATCAACTTGGGCTCCCTGATGTATAGAATATAGAAACAAATGAAGAACCTGAAACAACAAATCAAGTTATGGAATAAATCAAAATTTGGCAACATATTTCAAGCCAAAAAACAACTTGAAGAAAGAATGAAAAAAAAAAACATCAGATGATTGCTTCAGGGCATTCCCAGGAGCTAATAGAGGAATAAGTCTCTCTCATGGCCCAAATAGAAACTAGAGACAAGCACGAGGAAATAATATGGAAACAGAAATCAAGAATCCTATGGCTCCAAGAAGGTGAGAGAACAACACATTATCTCTCTAAAATACCAACAAGGAAACAAATTAAGAAACCACCAGGACATCCAATTAGATCTTCTTCAATTCTACAAAACTCTAATGCAAGAACCACAGTTGAATCTAAAGGATGCAATAAAAAAAATTAATCAGCATATTCCAAAAATGATAAATGAAAACCATAATGAAGCCCTAATGAGGCCAATCACCATGGAAGAGGTAGAGCAAGTGATTTGGGAGATGTCGAAAAGGAAATCTCCAAGACCAGATGGATTCACATTGGACTTCTACCAAGCATGTTGGTTAGAAATAAAGAATGAAGTTTGGGAAGCAGTGGAAGACTCTAGAAAATTCGAAAAATTCATCCCAGCCTTCAACACTACCTTCCTCACCCTCATCCATAAAAAAGACAAAGTTGAAACACCTAGAAAATGTCTCCCTATATCTCTTTGCAATGTCATCTACAAACTCATTTCCAAAATCATTGCAAACAGACTAAAACCCCTCCTCCCCTCCCTTATATTCCTAGAGAATATAGGTTTTGTGGTAGGAATACAAATCCTAGATAGTATCATCCTAACACATCACCTTATCCACTCTCTTGATTCCTCCAAGAAACTCAGAATGCTCATAAAATTATACCTCTCAAAATCCTTTGATAGCCTAAACTGGAACTACATCCTCAACATCTTGGTCACTTTTGGATTCAGTGAAATTTGGATACAATGGATTCATTTTGTGCTCTCCATGACCTTCTTTTCTATATTGGTTAATGGTTCCCCCTCCCTGACCTTCTCCCTAACCAGGGGTATTCGACAGGGAGACCCCCTCTATCCCTTCCTCTTCATCCTGATGGAAAAAGGATTGAGAAGAGATATTGAGGCAGAAGTGGAGCTATGAAACTGGAAAGGGATTTATCTCCATGGAGAATAATTCCAAGCCTCGCATCAAAAATTTGTGGACGACACAATGCTAATGGCTTCTCCAACTCTGAAGGAATCCCTAACAATCAAGCAAGTCCTCCTCAAATTCTATGAATCCTTAGTGATTTGTGTCAACAACGAGAAATCCAACATCTTCTTCTTCAACAACCCTCATTCGATCTAGTGTCACCTAATAGGTCTCCTAGGGTTTCAAACAAGAAGTCTTTCATCCAAATACCTGGGATTTCCCTTAACAGAGAACTCCTTAAAGAAAAAAAATTTGCAGGACCTCCTAGAAAAGATGGAAAAAAACTAGGCAATTGGTCTTTCCTTTCTCTCAGCATATCTAGCAGACTCATCCTCATCAAATTGGTCCTTCAAACAATTCCCATATACCATATATCAGTTATAGCAGCCCCAAAATATATTATCAGTGCGACAATAAATATTCAAAGAGACTTCCTATGGGGCAGGTTGAAAAACAAGAATAAATGGGCATTAGTGGTGTGGGAAACAATTTGTCTTCCAAAACAGAAAGGTGGCCTGGGCTTGAGGGATCCAAAAACCCTTAGCTAAAAAATGGGGGCTAATATATGGTGGCACTGGTTGACTAATCCACATTCTCAATGGGCCAGCCTTTGGAAAATTAAATACACCCAAAACCAACAAACCAGACAAATAATCAGAATGAACAATATGTTGATTTTTCATAATCTAGGTTAAGCATGTAGTTCATTTCAATTTCATCATGTTTTAACCATAAACAATAATTTTGCAGCAACCAAGATCACAAGAAGAAACACCATGCACAAGTACACAAGATATATCTTGGGAAACCCTTCTCAATAAGGGAGAAAAACCCAGCCAAATCCTTTGCCATAATCTTCAAGAGAGAGACCTTTACCACCAAGAATATCCTAGCACACAAGAGGGTACACAAAACCCTAGAAACCATAGCACCCAAGAGAGGTGTGAAACTTTGACCAAGAAGTCTAATTTCTGAAATTTTCAAAACTCACAAGTGTGTGTGTGTGTCTACAAATGAAACATTTCCTCGTACTTATATTAGACTTGTCCTATCAACTGAAGTTTATATTGGCACAATAGGGCCGAATTCACTTAGACATATTAATTGTTTACTATTATAATAATTAATATTAATATTACTATGACTATTAATATTAATTATCTTTTACAGTTTATCTTTAGACACAATAAGATAGGTTTGACCTATACCCTTTACACAATAACTAGGGTTACAGGTAGGTCTAAATATTGAACAATATATATAGCAAAGGATCTGATACACCCACTAGTGCTCACCCACTAGTGCTCATCCACTAGGGGTCACATCCATAGGGATGCCATGGACCTGATGCATTGCATCACACAGATGAGCTAGGTCCTCACACATTCACCTATGCTCATCCAAAGGCACGTATTTCTCTACAGATATGCTTTCCCACGGCCACCAACAGGAGGATCATCTGGAGTCTTCTCATCAACTCTGTTGTTGTTCAGAGGAGGCCATCACATCATCTTCGTTCTTATTTTCATGATGATGTACCCAGTGCTTTTCGAGATTTACCTAACTCAACAGATTGCTCTTACATCGGATAATCATCTAGAGTTATTCTCTCTCACATCATGGAGGAGTCCAAATACATTCCATGTCCCAGGATGGAACCACGAACCCTTTATTAGGGGCTTTCTCTCAGGTTTGTAAGCTGAGAGTAAGACTTCACATAGATGTTGTATTCCACATCTCACTGGTTTGTAACCTGGAGGATGTCTCCTATAGCTGCATTCATCAACACTCCCTCTCAACTAGGGAGGCATTCTCCATCAATCCAAGCCTCATACCGATGTACTCTGAGTTTTTTTTTTGGCTAAGGTCATCCATACTCCCACTTAACTCGGAAGGAGTTCTTCACCAAGTAAATGTTTGCAGTCTGCTCAGGTGTAGGAAGGTACAACAAGTATACAATCTTTATTTTGTATCATATCTCTAATATGAAAGTATTTCTTCTCGTCATGTTTTTGAACCATCAGGAAACACTGGAATCTCAAGGAGTTTTACACACGCCTCTTATTTATCATCATAGGATCCATCTCATGGTCAAGTAAATCTATCAGAAGTTTGTGAAGCCACATTGCTTCGCACACTCACTGCTATATATATACTCTGTCTTTGGTGCACTCAAGGACATAGAGTTTTGTTTCCTTCTGTGTCAGGAAACCCTGGAAGACCTCAAGGTAGAACATCAACTGGATTTGCTTTTCCGGTTCACTGTACTTTTTTCTCAATTTAAATCGACATATTCTACCAACTCAAGTTCACACTGGAAGCATATCTCAGACCATATCCAATTGTGTCTTGATACATGTTTTTTTGTTTCCTAGTGAGTTTGTCTCGGTTGACTCATCACATTCACTATGTGGCATGAATCAAGTTTGGTGTTGACTGGATACATCAATGATCCAATCAACTGTGGATTAGTCTCCTTTGAATCATCATCAATCTTATTCTTTAAATCCATCATGGTGGATTCTGGCATACTTCTTTAATATTCCCACTGTATCTTTTCCTTGAATCAGGAAAATTTCATTGGTCCTTTGTCATTGATCCAGGAGGCTCCCTAGGCTTAGAAAATGCTCAAAAATGAAAGTTCTTAGAATTAAGTGAAACCAATTCCATTGCGACCGGATCGTCGTGTTGATTCCATCTATATATTTACTTTCTCAAATGGACTCAGTATGCGAGATTTACCACACTCTGATCCGATTCCCAAACAGCGAAAAAGTCAAAGGGTCAATTGGCAAAAAGTCAATGATGACGTCAGCATGACATCACCAAAGATAATTAATAATGTTGATGTGGCAGAGACATGTGGAAGCACTGTAGTAGTTGATTGGGAAGATGACAGATCCAATTAAAATTGGACACGTGGCATGTGATTTGGACAAATGTGGTGGTGTCACGTGGCCCAGGCATGGGCAACCACGTGACACCCAGTCAGCAGTCGAATGGAAAGTTCCAAATATAAGTTTGGGGTCCATGGGTTTTGAACCAATGACCACCACGAAGCCCAAGGGCCTTGACAAAGAGCCCTTTTCCCAACGTGCCACCATGTTACTTATTAAAACATGTCCCACTTTATTTTATAAGTGTTTAATATTCTAATATGGTGGAAAAGGGGGGCGGGGGGGCGTTGCGGCTAAGCCCCAGCCCATGGTTATATTGTGATATGTGACCATTTAAAGGGCATGGAAACCTCACCTAACCACCAGAGCATGTTTAAAGGGGAGGTTCCATGATATGTGCGCAAAACCAGGTGTTAGTGCAATTTAAGGGGGCAACACTTAGCCCTTTGGGCTAGCGCTTGGGCACAATTAGTGCATGTGACCATGTAAAGAGGGTGCATGCCTGTGATTTGGGGGATTTAGCCCATATTTATGGTAAAAGTGGGGTTTTTTACCCTTTTATGTAATTTTTAATTATTTTTCCTAATATTATGACCAGAAAGTGGTTTTTTGAGGATATCTTGGCCATTTCGAGGGGGATTTGATCCTAGAAAGAGGCTAGATCTTAAAGGGAAGTTGGGCTTCCTCATCAAAGCATAAAAACTATAAAAACCAGGCTTTTTGACGCATGGAGGACAACTTTAGATGCAAGGATTTGAAGGAGCAGCTTGTAATTTTTGGCCTTTTCTCATGTTTTGAGGGGCATTTTTGCCATGTTTTCGAGAGGAGTTTGATGATGCATGTATGAATCTGAGCAAGGAGGTCTTGCACAGCAGATATGAAGCATGTAATGTAACAACAAAGAGCCTATGTAAGAGAACTTTGAGCATTTAAAGAGCAATAAAGAGGTCCTCCACTTGGAAGCGGGCCCAGAGATGTAGCCAACGATTGGTGAACTCCATTAACAACTTCTTGTCCCTATTTCTCTTTTTGTTTTGTTGTTCTCTTCTCTTAAGTTTCAGCATGGTTATCAATGGATGATCTCTTTAATCATTAATAAGCATCAATTAAAAGTCACATTTGATATTCCGCAACAAGATAATAAGTTTATGTATTTTTCATTCTTATCGATCCGATGCCTAAAGTACATTAAACTAACTTGCAATTTATCAGTAATACCTTCATTTTTGGATCAAGTTTATGGTATCAGAGCACTTGGTTTTGAAGGTTTGACAGGAATTGCAAGCATTGGATGCTCACTAGAGAAAAACTCAAGCAAGGAGAAGGCCAACTTGAGGCTCTTAATACAAAGATTCAAAGGAGACCGCATAAACAAGAGATGTCTTCACCGAGAAAACTAGGTCCTTTTGCATCTGAGGATGATTTCTTTGAGTCATTTTAGTTAATGAAATCCATGGTAGAGGAACTTTATCAGGAAAGAGGACTACGAAGAAATCCAAAAGTTGAAGAAGGTGAATCTTCAGTAAGAGCAGAAGGAGGAGTTGGAGGTGGTGGACCTTCAGAACCTTCTTCTCCTTCATCCTCGTCATCTACAAGTGAAGCAAGTGTACATCCCTCCAAGGATACGCAACCTAAGAAAACGCATCATTCTTCTGATATTCCTTTATTAAATTTAGATGTAAAGTTTCATTTACCCACTTATGATGGTGAATTAGATGCAGAAAAGCTAGATAATTGGGTGAGACAGTTAGAAGTCTATTGCAGGATACAAAGGATTGTTGATGATGAAACAAAGATCCAACTTGCAAGTCTCAAATTGGGAGGCATATCTCGCATATGGTGGGAAAGAAAAACTAAGGATGATCTCAATAAAAATGGTAAAACAATCTCTTCCTGGAATGACTTTATCACTGCTTTGAAGAAACAATTCTATCCATTAGCATACATGCAATAGGAAATGATGAACTGGCAAAGTTTAAGGAAAGCTAAAGGTCAAAGTGTACAAGAATATACTCAAATATTTCATAAGAAATCATTAAATTTGGGTATTCCTTTATATACACAAGAGACACTCCTAAAATATATTGGTGGTTTACATTCTTATCTCAAGCATACTATTCTTATGCTAAATCCTTCTAACTTTGATGAAGTATGTGTACAAGTCATTCACATTGAATCAAGTAAAGGGAATGTTGGTGATAGTGTTTCTATAGATACTTGGCAAAGAAAGGGTGTAGGGAAAAGGAAAGAGAAAGAGAAGAAGGCAACCACAGCAAGAAAGGAGAAGCCTACTTGCAAGCATTGCAAGAAAGTAGGCCATGATGAAGATCGTTGTTGGATCTTACATCCTAACTTGAAGCCAAAGAAGTATGCCAACCACGGAAGGAAGAATACCATAGCTGCGATAGTTCAAGTGGATCTTGGATCAGATTCTAGTGATGAGACACAGGTTGTAGCTATGGGAATCCGAGGTATAAATAATGTTGCAAGTACTAGCTCTTCTAGTTCAGTTGTTGTAAATGATGAGTGTAAAAAGAGTGAACTTTTCCACATAAGGGTTATACCAAATAATGTTAAAGTTGATACTCTTGTAGACAGTGGATCACAAGCCAATCTAATCAATGAAGAGGTTGTAAATAAATTGGGACTTGAAACTAAGCTACATCCTAAACCATATATATTGGGGTGGATATGTGGTGATAATAATTTACAAGTAATCAAGCAATGTAAAATCAAGTTTGCAATCACTTCTAATTATGTTGATGAAGTAGAGCTTGATATGGTGTCACTAGACATATGTGGAATTGTTTTGGGAAGCCCATACATTTATGATAGGAAATCCATATTCTACAGGGAGGAAAATAAATATTGCTTCAAGAAAGATGGGAATGAGTACATTGCTTGTGCTCATCGCATGAAAAATCACAGATATTTTACAGCTACAGGATAGTTAAAAAGAATGGTAAATGCAAGAAAAAGTTTAACACTTATGTCTGTAACAAAACAGGAAGTTAGTGATGCTGAACATGATATGATTCCATATGTTTCTAATAGTCATGGAGTGTCACCAGGGGTACAGCATGAGGTTTAGCTGCATACTTTGGTTACTATTCATGTGCAGAAGGGGAAGCATGCTTTATCATTTTCATTCACATAATCAGTATTGTTGTTTAGTTTGTTTCTATTCAGTGGTGTATGGATGAAAAATGCGACAAAGAATGTAGATGATTGTGTGATTGATGGGATGATTACTTTGATAAACAATGCTATCTCAGTTTTCATGTTTGTTGTGATTGGTCAGGTGATTATTGTCCAAGCAAAAAGGATGGACGATACCAGACAAGTGGGGAGGAAGTACCCTCACTTCTTACTTGAGTAAAATTAGACTTTTGGTGGTCCAAAATCTTCCAAAGTGGGGAGGAATGATCCAGGAGGCTCCCCGAGCTCAGAAAATGCTCAAAAATGAAATTTCTTAGAATTGAGTGAAACCAATTCCATTGCGACCGGCTCATCACGCTGATTCCAGAAATATATTTACTTTCTCAAATGGACTCCATATGCGAGAGTTCTCACACTCTGATCAGATTCCCAAACAGCTAAAAAGTCAAAGGGTCAACTAGCAAAAGTCAATGATGGCGTCAGTATGACGTCAACATGACATCACCAAATCTAATTAATGATTTTGATGTGGTAGAGACATGTGGCAACACTGTAGCATTTGACTGGGTAGATGACAAATCCAATCAGAATTGGACACGTGGCATGGGATTTGGACAAATGTGGTGGTGCCACGTGGCCCAGGCATGGGCAGCCACATGGCACCCAGTCAGCTGTCAAATGGAAAGTTCCAAAAATAATTTTGGGGTCCATGGGTTTTGAACCCACAACCACCGCCAAGCCCAAGTGCCTTGACAAAGAGCCCATTTACCAATGTGCCACCATGTTACTTATTAAAACATGTCCCACTTTATTTTATAAGTGTTTAATATTCTAATGTGGTGAAAATGGGGGGGGGGGGGGGGGGG